>NW_019059561.1:347209-364959 GCF_000696155.1 Zootermopsis nevadensis
CCTCGTTCCTACGTACTCTGCTCAAGTCTCCGTCTCAACAGACCACTTCTCCCGAGCCAAGCCCCAGGCCAAAGGGAACCAATAAGACTGGAGGAAGTAGAAAAGCTTCGCCCACTCTCCATCGGCATATTAGGTCTCCATCTCATCGCGGGTCCCCCAACCTTTCTCCGTCACCAGAGTCACTTCGCTCAGGGCTACGAACTCCTGTCGTTCCGTCCGTTGGAAACCCGTCTCACGCTTCCCATCTGTCACCCTTTCTGGCGCCACCATTGCTGTATGCTTCTCCACTTACATCTCCCTACCTACCTCACCACCCCACTCCAGCCCTTGGTCATCATCCCTACTACTCTGGCTTGACCCCTGTTCCCGCACAGTATCGGAGCTCACCATCACCCATCTCTTCATACTGGGTCAATTACCCGGTCTCTAGTCTTCCACGGGGATCAGTGTTTGCTGGGCCGGTGCCCCCTTGCCATGGCTCTCCACTCAGTCCCTGCCCATGGGGGTCTATGACCCATCATTCCCTGGATGACTTCAAGAAAGATGATGGTGTTTCAGGTAAAGGAAGATATGAACTTATTCTGCTATTTTATACTTTGTAGTCTTTAAAGTGTAAGGCTTTATGTTAGATTTGATTTTTGTTTCCAGATGTTCCACTCAACTTGTCAAAACATGCTGGGTGAGACCAGAAGTAGTTCTGTGTGAAAATTGAAGTGTATATAGATGGTGCTGGGGTTGAAGGAGTGGGTTCAGTGACCTGGATCTGAATCAGTTGACTTACGAAAACCTCTCTTAGATACCGTTTCTGCTGTGTCTGTTCATGAAGACCTGGGCATCAGGAACAGGTTTGAAATGAAGACAGTAGGAATCAAATACTCGAAACTTCCTTAACATAGTTGTATGGAATCGTAATTATCTGTAAGTACAGACACTTTAAAAGTGGGGTATAGCATTTCTGCATTGTTTTTCAAAAGAGTGCAGAGGAATTAACACTAATGTGCCTTGTTAGAGGCGAATGATTGATGACTTTGGTCACTTGTAAAGTTAGATTAGATGAGGTTGTTTTTTATATATATATATGAGATTTATGAGTATATGTTTTTTCTCCCTTTGTTTCTTTCCTTTATTCTTTCTTTTTTGTTGTCCCCCCCCCCCCCCCCAAACAATTTTTATCCGTATTTTGCCAATAAGAATTTCACTTTGTGGTAAGAACCATTGAAAATGGTCATTGCCATTTAATTTGGATTTTGTTATATTATATAGAATCTAGCGCAGTTTTAGAGGATGTCTATTTGCAATATTGAGGAATCCATGCGAATTGAAGCCTGTATTTGTGATACCTTTCCAGTATTCACATATGTCAGTAGTATAAGTATGTATTTCTAATCTTTGAGTTTCATTCATTTTTGAAGAAGGAAAATTAATTTGGCTTAGTGGGTGAATGCTACTAGAATTTTATTTCAGGTTGGATCTGTCTGAAATTTGAATAAAGAAAATTTGTTATAATTTTTAATAATGTTCTCATTTAAAAATATTCTGTAATTTGACAAGCCATTTAAAGGTGTGAATTGGCCTATGTTTCCTGTAATAGCTGAAATGTTTTGCAGTTTGGTGCTTTGCTCATTTGAGTGATGTCATGGTGCTTTTATTTTCTGTATTAAAATGATCCATCACACATTTTATTAAGTTCAGTAACTAAATAACATACAGGATTATATACAAGTTTTGGTTCAGTCAATTAAATTTGTAACTTTTATAATGTTATGATTTCGTGCAATACAGTGGAACTTCATTAGAAAGCTCCTCTATGTGACAGTATCACTTTTTAAAAAAAGTCATTGATCTTTATCTTGAGTCTATTGGTTCATTTATACTTAGTCCATTTAAACTTGCATAATAAATTCATATTTAATGAAAACAGGTTTTAAAATTACTATCAAGTATATTTAAGCTGCATCAGTTCCTATGTTACCAGAACGTTTTCTGCTAGTGCTGCAAAATATTTAAAAATGTAGATCCTAATACCATGGATGTTTGTGGATGTTATTGAACAGTAGGAGCTCTTACTAACCACAGGACAGCTAACAAATGTGAGTATAGAACTTGACAGTTTTGGGAGATAGCTAGGTCGCACTGGTACTGTAATAGACACGACAGCTTAGTGTTGAACCCTAAAGAGTGTGTGCGTGAACTAAGGAGGTACCCATCATGCCATTGCTTTGCATCCATGTCTTCATACTACGTGGCTACATTAACTTTTAGTCGGTACTGGGAAATGTCAAGGGCTGCTGATGTCTCAATGTGATTATGGTGCAGAGAGAGGGAAATAAATTCTTATCAGTGGCAAGTACACTCACTGATTTATATGTGATTATGGTCCTGTGACTGAAAATCCTATACTTTTATAATGCATTGTGAAAGCAGAAATGTAATTTCCTCATAACAAAAATAAATGCATTTATTTTGTACCTTGAAGCCCCTAAACCCCATCGTCTGCTTCTCGGCCACAAATGGGTGCATCCGTATTGTTTCTGGAATCAGCGACATAGTTAAAGGAAATGGACTTTGATGCTCTTCACCTTCCTCCCTGAAGTTCTGGTTTAAATCTTGTCAAATTGATTTGGTTTGGATGTAAATAATAGAGCAACGAAAAGAATGTGTGTCCACAAAATTGAAGAAAATTTAAAAGTTTTTTGAAAAAGTATTTTGCTGAGTACACAAAAGAAAAATGGCACAACTGCTGCTCCCACATGGCTTAATTGATGAAGCAATGAAGAATATGGTTGTTCAGTTAGGAGAGAGATGAAGGAGAATTTTGTAGTTTTTCTGAAGATGAATGACTGGGGGGAAAGGTTTAAGTGCCTTCTTGGATTTTTGAACCCAACTTTCATTTTCATGGCTGTAACAGAATTACATGTATTACGTTTTCTTCTGTGCAAAACTCAATGCGTGCTGGTCCACATGCCAGTCTGTCCGTCCGTCCTAACAGCTATTGCCACTGCAGAATCCCTTCTTTTAGGGTTCAACACTAAGTTGCTGTGCTAGAATTGCATTAAGCTTCTGAATAACACATGCATACCTGTCAACATTTTGCTGTAGCCTTTGAACATTTTATTGTTTCAAATTCACGTAACTGCGTGAAACAGAGTTCTTGTGAAGTCGGTCAGCTAGTCAAGAAATTGTCTACATTTTATGAAACTCAAAGGTGTATTATCATGTTTACATTAACCGGCTTCTGAATCACCCGAGCCAGATGAATCCACGTGCTCAAATGCTATTTCTGTAAGATCCGTTTTAATACAGTCTAACCCCATTAGAGCGCCTCTCTTAATCAACCTCCAATCTCGGTGTTGAAGTAGGGTGGGTGGTAAATTGAATTCATTTGTTTGTATTTTTATTTATTAATATATTAAAGTGCCATATGGTGTGTGAAATATTGTAATTAGGTTCTTGTCGATAAAAAAGCGAAATTTCAGAGTATGTATTTGTTTTTAAGAATGATATTTATCTTCACTACAATATCAAATTTTGGAGCAAAACACATCCCAGTAATGTTGTACAGGATTTGTCACTCTCGTCTGCCATCCAAGCACTTCTGCTTTTTCGTTAGTAATTGAATCCAGTTTTGTTCCATTTTTTGTATTCACTTGCCCTGTCAAAATATGTAACTAATACAATCTAAAGATCTTCAAGCTTTGCACCTGTAGTGATTTCAAACTTTTGCATTTACCCCATAGATTGGAGAAATAGTTGGCAGTATTTTACTGTCATAAAATTCTCATGGACAGTCAGCCATGTCAGTATTGAGTTGAAAACCAATTTTTCAGAGACTAGCTAGCTCTGCCTTTGAAATGTTTGTTCACTGACCCTTATTATGGGTACAGAGCTAGTCTCCAAAACATTGGTTCTTTTCTGAATGTTTACATGACTGATTACCCAAAAGGATTTCTTAACATTTATGCACCATGAAAATTTCAGATCTTACATGATACTGTACTGGCTTATGCTAAGATATTGTTCCTTTTCACCAACACTAACACTGCCCTTTTCCCCATATCACATAAATGCAACTGATTGTGATTAATCACACCTTTAGCTGTGTGTACTTCTTTGTTCCATGACCAGCGTGGTGATTGTGTTCAAATTGAAGTGAATTTGTGTACAGTATGTCAGTTACTCTAATAAATTGTGCAGAAAACATTTTCATCACACAATATTTAAGGAGCTGTGTCGAACAGTAAAAGGGGGCTGGATCTGTTATTGTGCCACAGTTCTTGAATTTTTTACATGCTACTGTGCACAGCTTATTCTTATTAATGTTTCCTTCAAACCAATGCCCCTCCCAGTAGCAGGTTTGTTTACTATAATTGCCAGGATTTCGAATGTCGCCGTTTATGATACATTGCTGGCCGTAGGTAACAACCCAACTCTATCCCCCAAGTGCTGTAAGTGGTTTCTTACCTGGTTATATTTTATTTGTAAATATGTAATTGTTCATGTATGATACACATTTGTATAACTTAATATTCCAGGGAGTTGTCTGTACAGCCGATGACAAAATGGCATGGTACTTTATTAGATTTGATGATAATGCTAAGTGGTACATTTGTTTGCCACAGATGTTGGATGATGGATAGTAGAGGTGATTCTTTACTGAGAGATTCCCTTGAAATTACATAGGGAATTTCCATTCTAAAATATTTGTGGGCACAATTCTAGGGCAGTGGTATGTGTCGGGGTGCTGTATTGGGATTTGACTGTATTACCCGCCCATCTGTGCCTAAATTTATATTTGGTCTCAGAATTCTTACTATCTAAATTATACTTCATGCATTCCATGTTTTTTTAATGAAAGGTAATTGAATATAATTCTGAACATGTTAAATTTAAAATGTTTTATTTCCATTGTACAACTGATATATCTTCACTTGACTGAAAATGTGATCAGCTCTCTCAGTTATTGTCAAATCAAACTCCTCACTTTCAGACTATAATTCCAATAAATCTGTTTTGTTGTACTTTAACATACTTCATTGCATTTACAAGAAAGCATTTTATTCCGTTATAGATTTTAGCTTTACCTTGCCTTTCTTTTTTATTTATGTAGTATGAAACATTTTTTAATCCTGAACAGCAGCAGAAACACTTCTGTCGTATCATTGCAAAACAATTATGTAAAGTGCATTGATTGTTAAATTTAAAATGATTCTGTAATTGAAGACTTAAATTTACTTTCTCTTGGTTTGAAGCATGTGACTTATTCTACATCCTATTGTCATCTGACTAACTTATGGATCCATGGAATGTAATAAAGATGTATGTATGTATGAGTGATGAATTGGCAGGAACACGACAGCGGTTTTGAAATGTAGCAGTGAGAGTGAAGTTTCCATTTCTTAAATGGCTCTGGTTCTTTCGTTTGTTGTTAGGAGGCAATATACATAGGCCCAGTTACCAATCCACTAACATGATTTTCACCATACCACGTCATCTATCATGTAAAGCTGGGCTGTTGTGCAGTTTATCTTAAAGTAGCATTTATATGTGTTTATTATAGTTGTTTCAATGATGCAGTAACATTTATCCTGTAGCATTCTACACATTGCTGTATTCATCAAATGGTGTGATATCATAACAAAGTTTATAGACTCCATTGAATGTGTGGTCATTTAATGATGCTTCGTCAACTCCGTGGCTCATCTAAGATTATGTAGGATGATTGTGTGAGCAATGAATTTGAAAGGATCTGTGATTATATGCTACACATTGACTTCTTAACTGTTTTGTTATGTAATTATGCTCCATACATGGCTCCCATTTATTTTAATATGATACAGTATTACTATCAGTCAAATACTTTAATGAAAATAGTATATGAAAACAGGTGTCCAGTCTGTAAGAATTATACCAGTCTTTTAATATGGTTTTTGAAACCATTTAACAGTTCCCCCCCCCCCAAAGCAAATATAAGTAAGTGCCAAAGAGTGAAGTTCAGATTCTGCATATTTTTAAAATTTTCTTTTTATAATTTTATGTGTTTCATTATCCTTGATGTTTATTGCTGGTGCAATCTAGTAACAGGACAATTATAAAATATGTCTTCTCAGTTATTTAAATAATGTATAGGATTTCTCCATGAGAGAGGTTGAACTATTTACTTCAATGATCATTGCCTTTCAATTTCCATATTGACATACTGTGTAAATATTAAAGAATGTTATAATAGAATCATCGTAATGTTTGTGATCTTTTCAGTGAAACTTAAATTGTAGTAGTTACTTAATAGGTTATTGTGTGTTTTCTTTGGCAACAGACAAAAAAAAAAGATGCATTAGCCAGTCCTGTTATTTGGAAATACAAAAGTATTGGTTTAAAGCTGTTCATAGTACCTTGTCAGAAATTTCAATCCCTTAAACATTTGTCATATTGAAAAATCTTGCAAGTAAAAGTTAATGATATTAATGAGCTGTATTTTTTGTGATGTACAAGTGTTTTCTATGATGGGCCATTTGTCAGAAAAATTGCAGTTTAATTTGTTTAATCCAAATTGTTATTTTTTTTATGGTGATCTGAGTTGCAACACTCTAAAATGACGTAGGTGGCGGTCAGTGTTTTAGAGGATTGCGCTGTAATTAGGGTAGACGCATGCAGCACGTTATCAAAAAATTTTGGTAACCACCTACAAGGTTACATGATCATATGATAACAATCAGAACTTTCAAAGTCATGGAAGTCTCGTGTCTTATACAGGGTTTATATTTTATTGATATCCAAAATTAAATTTTTCTAATCTTTTGATGCATTAGACACAACCCCCACCCTCTACATTGCCCAGTTTCATTGAAATGTGGTCAGTAATCTTACAGATGAGACCTGCAGTTGGACAGATGGAAGTGGCCACTCCATTATGCAATTATATTATGCAGTTTATGCAAATAACACACAATAAAATTGAATGACAAACACAGGCATTATTCATCCTTTGTCATATGGGAATGGGGGACGTAATCCCTGTATAGTGGAGCTACCAGCCAGATTTTAACTTCCGTGTTAATGGTATAGCAGTATGCTAGTATAAAACAGATACAGATGTATGGAATGTGGCACATAAATATGTGTGAGATGTATATAAAAAGACACTTACATGCCATGTCAATAAGAATGAGAAGATATATGTAAGACTTAATATTTTCATGGCACATGAATGTTATAAAATTTTCTTAGGCAATCAGCTGTATTATTGTTGGCATTTGATTTGACATTAACATGGCTGGTCACCCAAGAAATTGTTATAACGAGAAGATACATATTTTTCCTCACGTAATGTGCTGTTTTGAGACAAGTACTTTCCCTTTTCTGCATCCTATAGTATTTAAATATTAATCAAGCTTATAGTAGTATATAAATGCCAATTAAGTATTATTAAATTTAACTCAGAGCAGAGTCTTTCTTGAGAAACTGATATTAAGTTAATATTCGTCTTAGGTCCAAATATTGTCATCAGCACCCCATTGTCAAACATCCTCAATTTGTTTTCTTCCCCTAATATGAGAGACCAAGTTTTACACTCATACAAAACAACATGCAGAACTGTGGCTTCGTATATTTTAATCTTTATAGTTACAGATAGCAGATAGGAAAATTCTGAACCCCAAGGTAACAATAATTCTTCACACTTAATGTGATCTTTATTTTTTGTTAATTTGATTTTTATTTCTTACCACTGTTTCCAAATATTTTAACTTCTCCACATTTTTAAAAGAATTTATAGGCTGACTTTTATAATACTTATAATGATGATGTCCTGTAGTCTCGTCATGAGACACAATGTCATTATTTCTTTGTGTGTTTGCTTCTAGATTAACCTTACTAGCATTTAATAGAGCTTGTGAATGGTTTTTTATCTGTATGGTATGAGGGCAGTTCAAAAAGTATCCACAATTTTTCTTTTCCTATGTGATCTATTTGATCTGAACATTTAGTTTTATATATTCCCTCTGATTCTCAGTATACGTAGTCCAGCAGTCCACAGGTTTTCTTATAACATCAAATGGAACTTTTTGGTTGAGTGTTGAGCCAGTTATGCACCACATCCTGCCCTTGATCATCATTATTATCATCATCATCATCATCATCTGTAAATTGGTGACCCCTCAAAGCCTTTGTCAAGGTTCAAACAGGCGGAAATCAGAAGGTGCATAGTCTGGACGGTATGGTTAATGATGGCCAAGAGCTACAAATTTCAGTTTGTTGGTTGTGAAATGAGGGCGGGCATTGTTGTGCGAGAAGAGAACACTGTGAAAATCTTTATCTCCATTTTTTGTGAGCGTGAATTCCCTCCATTTTCATGCCTTCTGCCCATAAAGAATAAACCGCAACCGTTTGTTTTCCATGGTGCAAATAGACTGCCATACAGCCATGTTCATGGTCTGAATGCAGTTGATGTGCTGAGTCCAAGGTCACTTTGAGCAGTGTTTTAAGACATCACCTCACAAGTTTCAGTGCTGCCATATGTTAGCAGTCTAGCTTGCTCCTGCAGCAAGCAGAAAAGACATTGCAGATACTTTTTCAATTTCCACTGTATTTATGTTTTCTCCAGTAAGGTAATTCATCAGCATAGACCAGGAGATGAAGTGACCTATTCAATTCCAGTCCCTGTTTGGTTTCTTGGACCTTCGTAGTGGTGTGGTGTAAAGCAAAGCTAATAAAGCATCCCATTGTATCAGTCCGTTCTGAATAGGAAATGCATCAGATGAATGAAGATGACTTGTCTTCTGGGTTGTTGTGCCACATAGTCTGGTGCATGTTCACTGATGTTTCAGAGATGCTTGCTGCCTCCATTATCAGGATGATGAGGTGGCAAGGACTTCTTGAAACATTGGTGAACTTTTACTAGACTGCACAGCCCAACCACTTGGAAAACAGCCATCTTTATACTTACTGCCATAACAAACTAAAATCCATCGACTAATGTTTACATATTTGGATCTTAACATGGACTTAATTTAAAGATAGCCAAGTATTATTACATAATTTGTTCCAATACTTACATATATGTCCTGTGATAATTATGCTAACGAAGTTCCACTGTGCATATATTCTTTGTAATGTTTTACTTTGGGAGACAGAAACATTCATTTATATGGAAGTATGTTACAATTGTCAGTTCAAGCTCAACTTGCAGTTCTGATGATCATTGGTTCTGTTTATTAATTTATGCTGTACTGTCAGCTCTTTATTTAAAGTCGTTTTTATTGAAAAGGGAGGTATAAGAGTGTTGCAGCATAACCATTTTAGAAACAGTTTTGATCTCCATCTTCAGTGTATGAATAAAATACAAAATATAATTTTATGAGACACACAATGAACATTTTTGACAGGTTATGAATATTATTTACTTGTGTTGTATCACTGCTCAAGATTACTTAACAATCAATTTTGTGATTAATTTGTTTTGATGTGGGGCCTGCAGTTCTCAAGGTAAATACATATTGGGGGCAGCTACAGTGTTAAAGGTATATTAGTTGTTGCAGTTTGAAACTTAATAATTTTTTTCATTGCCAATCATTTATGCCATATTAGAGCCAGAAGTTGCATAAATGAATGACAGAGAAAGTGTAGATATATAAATGACACAAATGTGAATAAAATTTGATTTGAAGCTTTCACAGTGACATAACTCAATAAAATCTCCTCAGGCAATCAGCCACATCAAATGGTTAAAAAACCAAACCAGCATTTCAGGGACAGGGTTCTGATGATGGGGACAAGGATGGTCCTTGAAACATCGGTTTTGTCTTTTAACCATTTGACGCGGCTGATTGCCCAAGAAGATATTATTGTGAATAAAATTGAATATGCATTTGAATATTGTCTTGTGATAATGTTCAGTGACATAGAAGGATTTAATTTTTCCATGCTTTAGATTATCTAAAGCAGATGTTTGTTTTTATGTGACTGCGTTGTAATTAGCGTCAAGAAAACGCAAATCTTGTTGGTTATTTTCATACATCTGAATTGCAAGGATGTCTTGGGTTGATCACAAAGTTAAAGTAAACAATTACAGTATATTTTAATTAGTAAAAATTACTTCTTTTTGGCTCAGAAGTGAATGGCTGTTCCATTAGTACTATTTGGTACCCTTGTCAAGTGTGTGCATATTACTTCCGATGGGTTGCTAACTCAAGTGTTCCCCTCCCCCAATTTTTTTGAAAGGTGAGTCATAATCAAAAGGCTGAAACCATTATCTTCAGACATTGATTTCTGTGAAACATCCTAGATGGAACTTTGGTTACTGTGTGAAGCATCTGCCCTGGAGTTTTACTTGATATCAAAGTGTTAATTATGTAACTATTTAGGAGTTTCACTTTTTTCTTCCTCCCTTCTAACAACACAAAAAATGGTGTTTTTTCCTAGCATTCAGAGTTGTTTTTTGTTCTCTTATTTTATGTGCAGGTTCAGTTATGTCTGTATTTCAAGATAATACAAATGATCTGTAAAACTCAACATGACTGTTTCATAATTAATACTCCTCTCTTTTTGCCTTTGTACAGATTTTGTGTTGAACTATTTGGGTGTTTTGTTTAAAGTTGATCTGTCAAAGGTTAATGCAAATCTTTCCAAAACATGACAAATATAAATCAAAACATCTTTGGGGTGTTATTTTGGTTATTTTAGTATGGTTTGTCATAGATTTACAATCATAATTGTACATTGGATATCTCATAAGTTCTTCTGTCATGTTCATTGCATCCCTATGGAAACTGTGTTGGTATGCGAAGAAAAGACTTGTTACCCTTTAGTCAGACTGAATTCCTTCAGTAATTTGTAACACATATTAATCTCTAAATATGCAAATAGCTTTGCTTTAAATAGTGGTTAGAAGGCAGCGAAATGGATATACTGTAATAAATATTTTCAGAAATTTTGGGTAGAGATGTGTTTGTTGGCTGCTGAATACTAAAGTGGTCTGCATGGGAAAGTTAAAGAACTGCTTTGATGTACCGTACCATTGTTGGTTTTGTGTGGATGAAAAGGAATTTTAACATTGAGAACTATATTGTATGGAACAGATCTAAATGGATATTATGACAATAAGTTGAACTACTCTTTTAAAGTTAGTTTAATATGTGGTAAACATAGCAGATCATTAAACCAATTACATCATTCACTTGTTGACGGAAGCACAACCAGCTTCCGAAATGTGTGGGTCTTTAAACTAAGACATAGAAAAAAGAGTCCAAGAACACAGATCAGTTTAATGATGCACCTTCATAAAAAGAATTCAGACTGATAACAGATCATGTTCATCTGATGAAACCACAGCATTACTAAAAAACCATAATTTTAAATGCAGAAGTATGAGAATGTTGTGAAATAAATTACTACTTAATCACTGTTAAAGGTAAATGTACAAGGTTTTGATTGCCTGAACATGTAGCTTGCATGAAAAGGCAAGAATTGCAGGATTGTGACTGTTCATTTTGACATTTAAAAAGGTATAGTAAAGTAATGCTGTGATTTCTTCTTTTTATTCTTCCTCATCTGTCAAATTATGAATATTATGTTACTCATATTTAATTTATACTACAAGCATTGTCATAAATTTTTCATGTTATTCTTTGTTAATATGTAAACACTTGAGATCATTAGGAGGCAAAAGGTACAGCATTGTTTCAGCTGTCAACCATATGTCACTGTGTTTGTTCTTGGGTCATGGGAAAACTGGAAAGTGATGAATTTATTATATTGGTTGCATATATTTTGAGATGTGTACAGTATTTTCATTAAAATGCAATATTATTGTTAATAATAATAATAAGCTCTCTGAATAATTTTTAAATAAATGGAATGATGTTTTGTCTTGTAAGATATTATACAAATTCTCTTCTTAAATGAGATAGTAATTAGTTTTAACTCATGTAAAAGGCAAGTCTGTACAAACTAACAAATATTAGATTTTCTGTTATTGGTCTAAATATAATGTTTAGTAGAATATGACACAAAAATTATGTAAATGATTTATACCTTACAAATTTACTGGATAATTTCAAAATGCATTCTTGCCATAGATTGCCTCTCATTTGTAATTACCATAATACAAATTAGTCAGAAGGTATGCCATGCAAATTTCACATGGGTTCTGATCTTGTTAGTTACTAGAACTTCTAGGTCTGTTGAATTGTTTTATTCATGTGTACTATCCATCACTCTTTAATTCTTACAACTAAGACAGTTTGTGGGTGTAATTATTATGTTGTGTTACTTGGGTGAAGATTCCAAAGGCAGGAACTAATTTTGGAAGAACAAAAAAAAAAGTCAGACTCTTATTAACAATTCACATGTAATCAAAAAGCTGATACTTTTCGATGATGAGTGCTATTCAAAATAATAAAAAAATATGTTTTTACACATTTTTTGACACCTATAAGATACAAAAGTATGTACTGCAGACTAATTTGTCAGAATAATTTAATTTTTAAATGCTTATTTATTATAACATGTATGGAAATTCAACTTCTTTAATGCCAGCAATGTCAGTATATAGTCATAAGGATCCTCTTCATATGACTTCCAAACAAATACATATACTGATTTTCTAACATGAGTAAACAACTTGTTTCTAACACTAGGGTATTATGAATGTGTATAAGAAATCGTATTATATAAAATGCCATAAATTATTGAAGATTTTGTTTCATGAAGAGGGAAAAACATACTTGTATGTAGCAAGTACTTTATATTGCATTTATTTTTGGTATGTCTTATTATTAAAATACCTTAAAAACTATACATAAATTCTGAGAATATAAATTCACATAATTTATCATTACCATCTTCATCAGTGTTTGTTCATGTTTAACATGGGCACAGTGCTTCAATTTAGTGAAGTATTCCTGTTGTGCGCAGCTGAGGTGGTGTGTGTGTGTGTGTTTATTTATTTATTAATGAAAATGTTCTCTTTTTATTCACAGTAAATAGGCAAAGTATATAATAAATTATTCTTGCGGTACCAGCCATGTCAGGTGGTTGAAAGACATTTAGAGAGCATCATGAAAATGTAACAACACTTCCAATCTTACCATAAAAATAAAAGTTTTAAGAAGATTGTCAGTCTTGATATATCTGTGTTCAGAATAAGTATAGAAGCAGTTAGAAATTTGGATGTTAAAATTGCCATTTTTGGCTGCATATTATCTTGAAGTTCATACATATGTATTTAAAATAATGACATTATTATGTATTTGTATATATGTGGGCAGTTAGTATTTGTCCTGGAAATTTGGTCATAACATGTAAACAAATCATCTTACCTGTTTCATATCAGGCAGTCTTATCAAGGTACTGTCCCCTTACATGTACACTCTTGTCTCATCTCATGAAATTACTTAAAAAATAACACATACACATTATCGTTTGCAAGAAATATTGAACATTCTCAGGTCAAATTTGAACCCACCTCATAAAAGATAAAGGTCAGTGTAATGTGGCTATAATTGAATTGACTACATGAAAACTTCTAGAGAGCAAATCTGTAATAAGAAATTATGTGATAGAAGAATAATTTTAAATATTCAGAAGACAAATGCAACAGAAGGAGTAACTGGGGAAAACAGCCTGAAAGATCACCACTGTTATGCAGTTGTGCAGAATGTTAAATGCTTTACAGTCCTGTGGCAGTCAAAAGATTGAAATGATGATGATACAAGTCACATTACCTTTATCACTCATTTTCCTTGCCTTTCCTGTGAAAAACCGTAACACAAGGCTGTTACATGTGAGAGAAACGTTTCATCTGTGCTGTTGATTAAAACATTTGCCAATACCTTACATCATCATGCTCATCCTATCATGAACAATTTGCTTCCATCTCGTGCATCTCTCTAGTATAAAGCAGTTACGCCAGCACAGTATATAAAAAAAGAAACCTAGCAAATTGTTGCATACATGAGTCCTTTTGTATAGATTGTACCATTGCTTTGTCTGAAATTTGAAGTTCTCAAGGTGGTGAAGATGTCAGTTGTAGTCTTCAGGGTTATGATACAATGTAGTCTTACAGGTGGTTAACAAACATTTTGTGGGAACGTGTTGCCTTCATCTTCTGCATTGAACCTTGACAATGAATGTGACAAGTTGGTTCCCACATAAAATGCTTCATAGCATCACATCCCAGAAGACTGATACCATGACTGTAATTCTGGTGGTATGTATGTGTGTATGTATTGTGCTGACAGACTGTATATCTTATGGAACTTATATAAAGTTTATTTTATAAATTTTTAGTACATCTTTTTAGAAAAATGTGAAGGTATAGTTCTTTGTAACACCTGAGTATTGGCACGTTCCTTCCTAGAAGAGATGCACATATTTCACATTAATATATACATTATTGCTAGTCTTGTAGTGGACTATGGATTGCGTATTAACCCTTATCAAATGCTGATTTCTTCATACACAACTGCCTCTTCCATTACATCATGACATTTGAATATTCATTATGACTTCCCTTTTTTATTTTAATGTCAGTATGTAATGGACATGCCAAAGCCTGTGAACTAGTGTTTATTTATTTTGTATTTATTGTTTATTTAATGATGCTGTCAGTAGCTCAGACTGTACGTAGTTGAATCAGTAGATGAATAGGAAAAATTGTGGAAGTCATGTCCTAATTTAAGGTACTATCCCAGTATTGCCTGGAGGAAATGAGTAAAACCTTAAAAACCTCAATATGTGGCCTCTAGGCCAAGATTTAAACCCAGGACTTCCTAAATACAAAGCAGGAGCACTAAGCACTTGGATATGACATTCAGTAGTGATGCAAGAATTCCAGTTTGAAAAATAAGGTTCTCATATGATATGAAAATTTGCCCTTGCTTGATTCCATGAAGCGTGTAATATGTTCTATGAAGACTTTGTGGCAGTTGGATGACCTCTAAGTATTTTTAGAACCATGATTGTGTGGGCTTGTCATTGCCAGTGGGAAGTAATTGTGTTTGCTTTACTGGAAACTACCATCACTGGCAATGAATGGTTTTTAAAGAGAAACAATGGCTGCTTGTAGAACTCAAACAACATACTTTATAAGGTTGGTATTTTGAGGGCGAATGCTGCTAGCAGAACGTGTTCATGGTGTCATCATGATATGTATTTTGTGATGCAATAGAACAATTCCAAGTGACATTATTTGGTGCATTATCACACTTGTCAGCTTCAGAATCCTTTACTGTTCAGCATATTCTCAAACATTACAGATAGTCTGAGCAACTATACCCATCGAAGGCTCATTCTGAGCCTGCTGCATGATATGGTATAATTCACCAAGGCTCTCATGAGACCATATGCCTAGAGAGCATTATGCTACCATTTGACATTTATTTCTAGACACTTCAGAGATATATTTCAACCAGAAATTTGTACTTACTTGTAGTTTGTTGTATGGTATTAGTCGTCCTTAGATAATGTAAGAAAAGGAAGGATTGTGTGTGTTTGGGGTAGGGTGTGATTTTGATGTTTTGTTCCAGAAATGCATTAAAATCAGATTAAATATTTCAGTTCAGTGACTTAACAATAAAGGCAGATTGAAGTGGTAAGATGCTACTGAAATGCCAGCTATTTAGTTAGCATAGTAGTGAGACTCATTTATTGCTTATATCTATTAAAAAAAAGATGAATGTGAGTATTTTACCTCTAATCTTATGTCATTTTTTGAGTTTTGATGGGAGTGACCAAAGATCAGGCTAGGAAAAAAGTGTAAGAGAATTGTGTTTGGAATCTTCACCCATGGTTTAAGAGGATTTGGTGGCTTGCTAAAGTCTGCACAAAAGGATGTTTTCTGTTTTATTTATTGCAGTATTTGAGTGACAATTCCTAACCAAATTATTAATGAACCTGCTTTTGTGATGTGTGATATGACAATGGGTTTGGCACAATTTACAACTAAGAGAGGAGTGTGTATTGAAACATAGAATATTGTAAAATAAAATAATATTTTGTAACAATTCTAATAACATTGTGATTACTTAAGGAAAAAATATAGTATTTTGGTAGAAGTGTTAATATAATACAATCATTATTACTGACAATACTCTGCTTCTACCACTTTTGTTCCTGGATGCTACATTTGTAGGTTTGCAATTTTATATAGTGTGGTAAATGAAGGATATTTTATTCTGTTTTTGGTTAGTGTATCTAAAGTCTTGAACAGAACAATTGTGCCAGAAATAGTTCTCATTTTTCAAAGTCAAATTGCTCCTATAAGACTGAATTTGAATGTGACAATTATGTTTACTGTGTGAATTCTTTCTTATTGTTTGCACTACTTTGCTGTTCAGACAAAGTGAAAGTTTCCTGTTGCTTTACTGTGTATATCTCAGTATGAAATGTTAAATCTACAAATCTTCATCAACATATCTGAAGTAATAACAATATACTGGTTTATGAAAATGTGTCAGAATTTTGATTTTAACTAACCTGCTTTACTAGTATCATAGTTTCTGTTGGTTAGAAATATAAAGTGGAAATCTTAATAACAGAAGATCACAAGGACCATTTTGAAATATGGGTAGTAACCCATTCCATGCTAAGTTTAATTTAGAAAATAAATGTATTAATTTATTTGTTTTTGTGGCAGTTTAAGCAACAGGCAGTTTGAAGTGTTACAATATGGCATGAGAATATATTTTCACAGCTCAAACACCAGATATGTTCTGAGCAGGAATAGCTGGTGTACCTGAGCAAAGAATCTCATTTACAAAGTGGAAAGGGTTTAACTGTGTCTTGCGTTCAAGGAATGGCTGGGTTTATATTTTCATAAAACATCATTTGATAACAGTATCTGATTTTGGGATGATGTTTTGTAAAGTGGTTGAAGAGTGTGTAGGAAACAGCTATTATACCCTTGATAGAAATGCAGCCTGTGAAGAAGGTAGTGAGCAAGAAACTTTAGAATTAAGTGGTTGTGGAAGAAATTGAACTTGGGTGTCTGCTATATGGACAGACACATTGTTTTTGTCAAATTTGCAAACCAGTCTTTTTTTTGTGCTGATCACAAATATGATAGTCACGAGAGTTGTAAAATGCACAGATTTTGTTGTTGTTATCCTCCTTTACTTGTCTGCAAAACATAAATGTACATACCACTTATTATAAAATGTGAAATAATGACATTGTTTAAATGAGAATAAACTTTTATTCACAAATAAATCATCATATTTTGCACATTATGGTTGGCAAAAATTATAAGAACACTTAGAAAAAGACAGGAGTAAAAAGACACTGTTTTGACTCAAAATTAACTGCACATGGAGTTATTTTTTCTTTTTATGAATGTGTTCATCCTCCCATTGCGAAAACCAACACTAGTCATCATCATGGTTGGATCCCACCTTCCTTGAGAGCACTGTACCATTATTCTTATGTTCCGGTAGAACATTTCATCATGTTCATGAAACCCAGCGTCATATGTAACAGGATGAAATACCAGTTGAGGATCCACTAATGCATATAACTTTGCCAACTTTTGGAAACAGACATTCATTTTTTGAAAGTATTTGCTTAATTAGTCTTTTCTTGTACTTTTGTGTTGTTTTCTTAATATAAAACATGAAACACCTACTCTGTAGACATTCAGTAACAAATAGATTATATTCCCTTGTTGCACAGCATGTTTTGTCACGAGACTGCAGGATAAGAGCAAAACATTTAGGCCACATGTTGGTCTCCTGGATAGTAACACCACATGGACTTGTTTC
>NW_019059561.1:370014-383425 GCF_000696155.1 Zootermopsis nevadensis
TCTTATTGTTGCTTTGTGATATATACTGGTGTCTGAAAATGAATGAATGTAAAATGAATCCGGCCAACGTAGGCTCTTGCCAGAACATCTTTATTCATATTACTGTTCCCACATGTGTAATGTTTCTCATATTAATTTAATTGGCAATTTATTAGCTATTGTTGTATTAAGATGCCTTGAGTTAGTTCAGTGCCACATTCAAATACTAAGTTTTATTTTTATTTATTTTCTACCAGGTTCTTACATTTATTCCCTTCCTTGCAAGGAGGCAGATGATCAGCCATGTGTGATTGGAGTTGTGATCCAATGTTTCGGAGACACCGGGTCACAACTCTGCACACAGCCGATTGCCCAAGAAGACTTCTTTGCATACAGCCACCACGAGAGTTTCTCAAGTCTTATGTACCTTTCCTTATTTATATATATGCCTTATATTTGCATTTATATATACTTTATTATCAAGATATGTGGTAGCTGATTTGTGAAATTCATTTTCACAGCATTTTTGGTTTTATTTACAGATGCTATTTTTAATTGTGTAAGTACATTTTATGAATAGAGGTTTTAATAACCATTCTTGTATTGTCATTTCAGATTATGTTTACTTTGAAACTTCTTCCACATCACCATACCAGATAAGAAGGATAGAAGAATTAAATAAGGTGAAATGTTTTGTTTTATAAATTCCGTGTGTCGTACTAGATCTTGATTTTGGTTGGTGCATATTTTATAAATCTAAGATGTGTTATAATGATTTATATCTGATTATTTATTGAAGCTTGAAGGTTTCTGAGGATGGCGCTATATATTGTGTTGAATTGTACTTTTGGCCTTTTTATTAAGTTGGTTCTGTTTTAGTCATCAGGTGAAAAAGAGGACAAATTCTAATATCTTGGGCCTTTTGGTCAAGGTTAAAATGCCAGGGAAGTTTGCATGACAATCATCCGTGGGAGATAACTCATAATTCCTGCACTGGCCCAGGTATGAATTATTTTGCAACCCAAATTCGACTGTGAGAGAGAGGGTTAATGTTTTCAAGTTGCCAGTTATAATTTTTTGACTGTATACCATATTAAACTGTGTAAACCTGGAAATAATATACACATTAAAAATAAACTGTGTGAATATAAACTCAGCTGAACAGATAGATTAGTTCCAGCTGGTTTTATATCAATGCAGCCTTTTTTAGATGTGTATATTATTTACAGTTTTACCCAATTTTAAATTTTATATTCTCAAAACTTTATAGTTGGTGACTTAGAAGTGGAGGTCTTATCTATCTTAGATGGGTTTGGTTAGTAGAAAGATTTATACTGGGGCCAGCATTATGAGTTATCTTTTGCAGATATTGTTGTCCACAGATTTTATATGTGACATTTTAACGTTGTCGTCCAGGTTTGAGACTGGCTCGACTGAGTTCTCCTTTTCACCTGACAACCAAAGTAGAACCAGCTTCAAAAATGCTGTGGATTTAATAACACCTAGAAAATGGACATAATCCAAAAGAACAGTTTAACACAGACTATTCATTTACACTTTTAGTTGGCTCTGTGCTAGTCCATATTTACCCAGTCAGAATTTGGATGTGATATGTATTTTTACTGTTAGCGTACTTGCCCTTCTTTATATATAAGAAAAGATTTGGTTATAGTATAACTGTGTGTGAATGTTTTTTACCCACCTAATCCAAATGTTGTGGCTTAGTGGTTAGCACTCCTGTTCTGTATTAAGGTCACATGTTTAAATCTCAGCCCAGAAACTGGCTTCATGACAGGTTTGTCGCCGTTTCCGCAGTTCCCCCAGGCAAGTTCTGGGAGAGTGCCTTCTTTAGAACACAACTGCTTCCTTCCACATCCTTTCCAATTCATCCTATCATTCAACATTACTTAGTTTGTAGGATTTGAGGTTTTCACAGAGGTGAGTCTGAAGAATCCTGTCTTCTGGGACATTATCAGACAACATGGCACAGCAACCCAGAAGAGAGCAATCTTTACTACTTAGTTTAGCTGTTGACTGTGTCATTAAATAAAGCATAAATAAAAATACCTTATTAATGGCAATTGATCTAGTGAAGGTTTTGATTGTAACAGTTCTTATATGTTAGCAGTTACAGACTTCCATTGACCAGAAAGCTTTCTGAGACAAATCTAGACCTTTTACTGTGGTGGCTAAGGGTTACGAAATCTTGTAGCTGGGCATGTGAAATTCTATGTGGGTATAGTCATAAATACATCTGAAATTTATTTCACACTGGTTTATTTTGAAAAAAATTCAAGTTATTTCACCTTCCGTGAACTTTAAACCCTTTTGGGACAGGTTACATGTTTACAAGTGGCAGATAGAGAATTGAAATATGCATTAATCTTTAAAACTAAGGTCACCACTGGCTGATGATATGCATTAACTTTGCTTATTTTAACATAATTTTGAAATGCTTTCTAAAAGGGGCATTGGGCTAATGTAGGTAGTTTTAACTAACCAAATGTGCTTAATTCAAGATTTTGACAGCCACTTGATGTTGATTTTAGCACTATTAATTAACAAGTTCTGTTTGCGAGAGATCATTTCATGTATGTTAATATTTGTAGGATTTACCCAGCCTGATACTTAAATAAATAGGTGGCATCTATGAATGAAAAAGGAGATAAGCAAAAATTCAGAACACACAGTGCCTTCTCTGTACTCTGCCAATGCCCAGAAAACACTTCATTTTTCTGGTTTCTTGGCTTGAATGCAGAAGAAACCACTTGGAGATCTAGGTGTAGATGAGAACATAATATCGTAGCTGTATTTGCCTGTTATAAGACGGATCATCGGCAGGCTCTTGTGAACACAGCAATGACTCTTAGGGTTGCATAAAAAGTGGTGAATTTTTTACGTAGTTGAATAAGTGTATGCTTCGTGAGAAGGATTTTCTCACTGCAAGAGATGTGTTTTTTTAACATTTAACATATTTTACTGATTTGAATGTAATTTTTACAAGGTTTACAATTGTTTTTGTTTGTAAAAGAATTTACATCATCATGATATTCTGCAACTTGGATACACTTTTTAATTTAATGCATGAGTGCCTCAGCCTGTACAACTGCTATTAGCCTTGGCTTTATCATTACCTTAAAACGTGTGGTCTCTGTAATGTTGTCCTTGAATGGTCCAAGTAGATAGTAATCTTGAGTAGAATACGTACTCTACAGTGACCATTTTCTTCCCTTTTTTGTTTGTAGCTCTACTGTGAAATTTGAGATATTTTTGTATTTCTCCAACAGATTTGAATCGTCGAAAAGTTTGATTGTTGTTCATTAGTGTAGTATTTATTATCTAATTGCGATGAACTCAGTTTTGCTGCATGTTCTGATTAATTAGACCATTGTCAGGTGGTGGACTGTTTTGACCTCTATGAGAACATCCATGCAAACAGACTAAAAAAAATACATAAAGAATGAAGTCAATCAAGACAGTAATTTGCTTATGATTTTGTCAAAGGCAGCTGAAATATGAAACAAATTGTAAAAATAATAAAAAATAAATATTTTTAATAATATGTAGAGCAGCAGTAGTTCTCAACTTTTTTGAGACCTGAAGGCATATTCACTGTTTCTTATTGACTCGCAGGCTGTGGGGTTAAACAAGACTGGAAAAGAATCATCTGCACCACAACACACACTTGTACTTTACAAATTATTAATTGTGGTTGCCCCTAGTTGAGAACAAATCGTACATGTACTTTAGAGGCGTTGTTATCACTGTTGTCAGCATAAACGTAGCAGTAGGTTGTAGGCAATGTAAAAACATGAGCATATTTTGCAATGTAAGATTTATTTGTTGACTTTTACCTACCTGCCTACCTTATTAAAAAAATGAAATGAGCACAGTTTTTACCAAATGCATGAACATATGTTTTAAACATTTTCTTTTTCCACCAGTTCTGTCATTTGTGTATTGGAAAATTATTGTTCAGAGAAAGGCAAAGATTTGGAAAGCTGAAAATATATTTCGTGCCGCCACCATTTTGCTTTACTCCCTAAATGTTCTTCAACTTGCCATTTTATCTTCGCAGTATAGAACTGAAGGAGTTTGATGCAACCACTAGGAACACAGCAGTGCAGTGAGATTTTTGCCTTGAACTAATTATTGAATGTACACTACAAAGAATTATGTTAGGAAAATTAGCACACTTTTCACTTTATACATAATTTCAGGACTCTGTATTAAGTGACGTTAGTCTTGCTTCCATCCTGCATGTTTGTACGTCTGCCACGTTGGTATATTTGTGAATATTGTCGATTGTAATAATTTGAAATTTTTGAGTTTGCACGAGCCTCCAGTAGCATAATATATATTTCAAATTCCATCAAATGATGTACATTAATTTGAGTGCTCTGTATAATGTGTGAAGGAGGACTTGTGTTGCACTAATACGCATTTTGACTGCTCTAAGCATGGTGAATAGATGAGTTTCAGATGTTTTTGAGAGTATATACAGTGGAACCTCGTTATAACACGGGTTTCGGGGGACAGCTTCAGTACCCATGATATATGTGAAATATGTAATCATATTGGGGAACATGATCACAGCCATGGTATATCCGCGTCCGCAGTAAACGAGGCGCGGTATATTGAGGTTCCACTGTATATTTTTATATTCATCTTGCAGTTTTGTTACCTTTTTTAAACTGTCTTAGTAGTCATGTTATTCTCTTTCTGAATAGATTACTTTTGCGTCTTAGATTTTGATAATAGTATTGGATGTTTCTGTATTTTCAGACACCAAATGGCAATGTGGAAGCAAAAGTCATGTGTTTCTTCAGGCGGCGGGACTTGCCAAACACACTTATTATGTTGGCTGACAAACATCAAAGTGAGTACACTGAGTACAATTTATTAGCACTTAATGCATTAAGAATTATTAATTTTAGAATGTTAATGATTCTTATCTTGCACATTATATTTAGGTAATGTGTAATTATAATTAGTCATGGGAAATTTTTTGTGTATCTTAGAAAAAACATATTTACCATTTATTGTAAGGATTTTATGCCATCTTTTACTTCTTCGGTGTGTGGTTTACAAATGGTTTTTGTGATAAACTTGGTTTTGAAATTTTACAAGAGAGGTGTGTTTATGTGATAGCTGCAGAGGTTTTGAACCCCATTTGTTTCTGTGCACATTCTTCAAAAATGTAAAAATAATAATAATTATAACAACAACTGTTTAGATATAATTGAAAACAAAATGTTTTTAACATTTAATTTACATCATAGCGGGTAGGAACTCTCTTCTGAGATAGTCCTACTTCAGGGAAGTGAGTGCCCCTGCCTACGCGAACTCCGGGTTCCCCTTGACCCGAGGGGTAGCAACCTGCAAGGGTCCCTCTACCAGGGTCACGGTAGATGGCATAGGGCAGCAGCTATGTCATTACTGGGGCGAGGCCATTGAAGAATGACTTCCCTAAAGGCCCGTCACCAGATATTCACAGGCGACAATCACATACTGATTGTACTGGTTGTGATACTGTGATGGAGAAGGCAGCGGGAAACCACTCCATTATAATTCCCTAGTACAATCAAGCATGGCAGAACTCAAATCGCTATGCTGATCGCCAACATCCGGAACGGATGGGCACTTTAAGAAGAATAATAATTTACATTGTATCTCACACATACATGTGCATTAGAATTAGAAGAATCTCCTTTGTGAGCAGATCAGTAAAATCTCAATTTCTGTAATTTTCCCACCCCTGCTGTAGATATGTTAACCAAAATGTTGTCTGTACAGAGCATGAATCGAAGGAATGTAAACTTTAACTTTCAGCAAACAAATACTATTTAAGTTGTAACAAATCAATCATGCATTTATTATTGATGGCATGTGCTTATGTTTGCCAGTATTAAGCATATGCCCACTACAAGCGTTTGATGTTTGGGTTGATTGTTACAGCAAGCTCGTGAACAAAACTTTTATTTTAAAAAGCTGTAGTGACAACCACACAAGTTTTATTTATAAGGCATATCATAAATCTTAAGTGAAACAGAATCAATATTTTTTCTTTGCGTGAATCGTTGGCTTCCAGCAAAACTATCGCCACGGTTTTTGGCAAGCACAACTGCGTTATCCTTCCGCACGGTATCGTATGAATAAACGTAACTTTCATTGGGAGGTGGGAATGTGAATGTCAGACTTACTAAATCAGTGAAAGTGATAACTTCCTGTTGTACGTTTTGTTTTCACATTCGTCAAAGGATACAAACGATGCCAGACACTGCATCTTTGAATCAAGGAGTGTGAGTATGATGTAGCGGATGAATACGTTATCAGATATTACAACTGTTTTTACTTTGTGTAAATATGTTTCTTTTGTTAATTAATCTCTATACCTGCAGATGCGTTCGTTAGGTTAGGTTAGGCAGCAGCAGCTTCGTACGTATTTCACTTATGAATATTTTTAGTGAGTCTTGTGAGGGTTAACCTTTTTGGATCTGTATCAGCAGTGGTTGATTTCATGCTGTGTCTTCTAAAAATACCTCTCATATCCATCTGGTAGTGGATTAATAAGATTTGTAGCTGCTTAGATACATTTAACATTCATTGTGAGTACAGATAGAATTAATGTAACTGCGGATGTTCAGAGTTAAATTTACTTTATCATTATTTGTTGGTAAATACTTCTGAAGAGAACAACACCAAGGTCTTTGAAATCCAGCAAGCAAAACTCTGTGCTGTACAGAAAACAAATTGTTTTACCCATTGAGACGTGACACCCAAATGATGTAAATAAATGCACAGTATTTGTTTCACATTGATATTATGTGTACGTGCAATGCTGTGAGAGGGCATATCAGAATAAAGCTCTTCAGAAAACCGTTTCCGTATTTAGAAAGCAGTTGCTGTCCTGAGTTGTTTGGATGGAAAATTGCGCGTCCTTGAGAGAACAATCTGCATACAACGCCTTTTTTCTTTGGGATTTTCAGTATACTGTGTGCACTGTATTCTCAAGCAGATAAGATCAAACAGTGTTTCTTTATGATTTGCAGTCTTTGAGATATGGATTTATAAAATTGCCTTACCCTCATTATTGAAATTGATTATCTGCCACAATTAACGTACTCGCGATGTGACAGAATTTCTGAAGTAAGATATGACTTTGAAATAGTGACAATGACTGGTGAATTATTTTAATGAACAACAGATAAACTCCATGGAGTGTAATTCTTGAGAAACTGATAGTTTCTAGGTTTGTCAAGAAAATCCCAACATTTTATGGAACCCAAAGTTTTAGTGCCATTTTCAGAAGAACTCTCTGCTGGAACTTGTACTGAGCCACTTGAATCCACTTCACATCCTCTTATATTATTTTTAAGAACTTTTTAATATTATCCTCCCATCAACACCTGGGTCTCTTAGATGGCCAGTTCTGCTTTGCTTTAATAAGATAGTGTTATGAGGAAGAAAATACGAGATATGTTCTTTTGCTGTCTCAGTTATGGATGGTTCTCACTGTACTGATAACCGAAATTCAAACAAGTTATGGAATGTGTGCATAGCGTAACAGTTCTGGAGCTTTCTCCAGAATTTTACTTTTGAAGCGTTTTAATGGTGCCAGTGACATCGAAATTGCCTGGTATCAGCAGGGTGGTCTGCTGCTATTACCGTCATCGCGGAGGATTCACCTCGTGATTACGCGATTGGCTGGGGATTCTCCACTTAGTCCCGTGCGAAGGAACTCTTGTAAATTTCACGTAAAGTGATTGTAGATGTCGTCCAATTTTAGTCAAAATTGGATTATGTCGACACACTTCGGTATGCCTCCCCGGTACCAAATTTCGTGAAAATCTGTTCAGAAGTATCTTGTTACGTACGGACAGACAGACGCTAATAAGCTTATTTTCATAACTTTTTGTTTCGAGTGCATCAACAATTATAATTAGCACCGTGAAGCGTTTGTATTGTGGCTCCAGAGTTGCATCTGATTTGAAAGGGCGTGTAATTATTTGTAACACGCACGAAAAACTTATAACCTTCCGTGATCACGTGTGAATACTTGAATGTTCTGCGACTGTTTAGAGTAAATAGATTTTTTCGTGTGTGTGTTTTAAATAAATAATTACACGCTCCTATATTTGTCCGCTAATTTATGGACACCCTGTAATTTGGATGGTGGAAGAGCTTTGTTTTAGTTGCTACGTAGTGCGTCGTTGTTGGCTGAATGACACTCGAGCCTTTCATTATTTGAATGTGGCAAGTCCAGTTCTTACATCTTTACCCTTTTGTTCAGCTCAAAAATGCCTCGCCTTTTCTCGCGTGTTTTTGTTTCCTTGTGTTAACAACCTCGCTTGATCAACCTGTCTCAGGAATCTCTCTTTTATCGTCGGCATTATTGGAACTTCCGAAAGCAGAAGAAGGCGCCCGTGTTCTAAGCCGTTCTCTGCGACGGAGGTCAAATGATTTGTGGCTGCGGGATGGACGAGTGTGGACGTAGTTAAGCGTTGAGGGTGGGATTACTCGCGGGTTTTGGGTTCTGTAGGGGTGTGGGGTGGGTGGTCTGACGGGACGGCTAGCTTTATGCTGAAAAACCATGGGAATGGCGGATGCAACACCAGCACCACCAGTGGGGGCTCTTGTGGAATCGTATCGATTGTCGTCTGGCTTCGGCCGCTTTGCTCCTGGAGTTTTAGTTACATTTGGATCGTGTGGGATGTTATTAAGCTCGCGTTCCCTCGTTTGCATGTTTCGGGAATGTGTGCTGTACTTCGTTCTACAGCGTTATAAAGGATTCTGAAAATAGACGATTACACGAACCACATATGTAATAGATTTTGTAGTTAGAGTTGGTAATTATAGGGGACGGGATGCAGAATTTGTTTTTCCATGGATCGACCTCCAAGATTGAGCATTTTCCTTTCGTAAATACCAGTTTGTGCGTCATCACCATGATCTGAAAGCGACGACATTAAAGCACTGCGGTATCGTAAATCCACCGCGCTCTCGTTAATTCTTCTGTTTACATTCGAGACACTGAAATCGACCTTCCATCATCATATATTGCTAAATTTGAGAACGTGGATATTTATTTACAGTTTCCCAAAACCTCTCTCGTGGCCTGCCGATTAGGCTTAAGTTCGTTTTTACTCACACATGTCGATGTCGTTCGTCTGGACTTTTAAGCCATGAAGATGGAGGCAGTATATTCTGCCGAAACGGTATTTTCCTACAAGTCCACACGGCGTTACGGCCCAGAAGACCAACATCGACATCTTCATCCCCGTGGGAGTCTAAAATCTTTACACGCGTTTAATTACTAACCATGCTTAAATTACTGCGATTGCTAGAAGAGGAAATTGTTCAGAGAAATGCTATATTTATAGCTCGCTGTCCATGTGCGATAAGGAAAGATGGGCTTGTGACATCGCGCCTCACCTTCACTCCGCAGACGCTGATATGAATGTAGTGCCCACGTTCGTACTTTGTAATTTCCTATCACCAGTTGTACCAACTTCGTATATGGTGTTTTTTTTAACGAACTCTGAGACATGTATTTGACTGCAGTGCGTGTTCTGTTGGGTCGTTGCAGTCTTTATAGTAAATAAATATAAGGTCTACTAAGGTATGCACCGATTTCGAAAATGTGTAGTGGAGTATTGCTTTCCAGTATCGTCCCCCCTCCCCCCAAAAAAGATCTGCAAACAGAAGTTATATCAGAGTGAACCACTGACGTGGAAGTTTCGACTTGGGTTATCGGAAATGTGAATTTGGCTTTCCAAGACGAAGGTACTGAGTTCGCCGAGTTGAAATGGCGGAAATTACAGATAAACAGTTGCATAAATGAGACCATTCTGAATAGAAAATGTGTTGGACAAATGTTTGCCTATTCTAACCTTACTTTTGATTTAATTTAAATACTCTTCAGTTATAGACTAACTAGTTTCATGGGTGTACCGAATTCAACGAGAATGTTACGTACGTCACTTATCTACTAACTGAATTATACGACTTCTTTTAATCAATAAATATCATATGCATTGACCTATTGTACTTCCATTTTTCTCTCCAATATCTCAAGAATGCCGCGTATCTGATAAGTACGTGACGAACCTCACACTGTCTGTTCTCGGCATCTTGGAAAAAGAATGTCGGATAATATTTTACATGTATTTGATGACAATGATATTATTAGATAATTACTAATTTTAGTTTGGCGCACTTTTTATGGAAGTCATGATAATGGAATTATTCCATTGCTGTGGATCTCAGAACGTAATGTTTTACCTCATGCTGTGATTGTTTCTTGCCAGACTCTGATCAGTGCCTGGTGATTTATACATTTGGAGGCTTTCAGCATCTATCTCAACCTCAGGAGAACGAGCTAGGCTCAGTTGGTACTTCCTCGTCTGCATACATTTCAATCTGCTTAACATCGTTAGTACCACGCGATCGGCGCCTCACCCGTCATTAATGTCCGTGTACAGACGCCTAATATTTTTCTTGACACTGATTGTTCAAACTGTTTTTACCTATTATTATTTTTGTCATTGACATTTTCCACATAATCTCATCCACTTCGCCTGAATTCTGTAACCAATGCTACTTTTTCCTTGTCCCTGAGACGGTGCAACAGATATTTCTGAAATACGTTTTTTAATACGTGTTACCTGCATTAAACAGGTTTCGCGTGAGGCTTATTATTATAATGTAAATGTCATGCAAGTTCTCGTCCCAATTATCGATTTGGACATCTTTTTTCGCTTTATCTTTGTACCGAAATGTGACAGTTTTCATGTGGTATTTCGAGATTTGGTCGAAGATTTCATCATAAAAGTTGTCATTTATATAATTTGTTTTTTCCTCAGCGGTTGCGTTAAGAGTAATAATATCGCACCAACTACGTCTTAGTGGTACGTACGACATTCTGTCACAGACCCTTCCCTTGTGTTCGAGAAAGTGTGTCCGTTATGATCATTCTCATTTGCATGGAAGAATATGTAACCATTTGCTGGTTTACTACCGTCCTTGTCGCACTTGACCATCTGTACTCCCACTAAATCTGTCTTACGTTAGCCAATTCTCTTGGTACCGTTTTCAAAGAACCTGACCTATAGACTCCTGACATTCCAAGCTCCCAGTCTCATTGCTATTTTATTTTGTTTAAGTCGTTCCAAAGAATCTGTCCAAGTCTGAGGCCCTGTGTGACCTTTCGTAACACGCTGCCCTTTTAACGGCGAGGAATTGTTAGCCCCCCCCAACCTGAAGGACACCCCCTTTTTGGCTGTACGCAACTGCTTATCGATATACACCGAGCTACACTCCATATCTGGAAGACTTCTTCACGATCTGCAAACCCGAGGACGCGCCATACCACGTGGTTTACAAGGGATGCAGTTGACGTGGCATTTATGTCAAAGTATTGTCTGCGTGAAGCTTTTTGAACATAACACCGTCGCTATGTTTGCGATTGTTGACATAACCTAACCCCTGTGCTGATTCTTTCTTCTGAAAATATCACCCAAAAAAATTGTGTCTTCTATTTGACGTTTGGAATATATCCACAACAATTACATTATTGATGTGTTTTGATGTAAAATATTTAATCGTTTTGAACAAAGTTTATTATTTTAACGATTATAATCCCAAGTTATCTCTCGTCAATTTCCATTGTTTAATCAACACACATCACACACTGCAGAGTAATCTGATAAGCCAACTTAATTATCGAAGAGACAAAGTAAGTTAAAAAAGTTGTGTCCACTTGATGGTAGGCGTGTTTGCGGCTGCGCACAGAGCCAGTGAGCCAAATCGCCTTCTGTTGTTAGATTGTAAATGCACGTCAGATAAGTAAGAATTTACAACTTTAAGGCCTTTGAAAATGTTCCCCGAACTTTGTAGTTCCCATAATCGGGGCCTTTAGCAAGCTAAATAAGTTTGACGTCGTTATCTATTTAAAATCTCATTCACACTAACGCGATGAACAGCGAATAAGCGAAAATTATTTGAGCGGTAATGTCTGTTCTGCATAACGAGACACATTGCAGCCATTTGCGTTTTACTCCAGGTTTTTTTATTTATTCTTCGTGTGCTGACCTGTACTTCCAGAATACTAATTTGGCCGTACGCTAAGCCACAGTCGCCGTAGCTTAAAAGATTTGTGTTGTGATCCACGTGGATTGTGTGATTCATTGCTTAGAGGCTACTCGTAAGCCAGAAGTTTAGTCACCAGTGTGCGGACCACTGGTTGGGAGCCGGTACTTCAAAAGTTCTTGTTTAAATTATTTAGTTTGGAATGGACTTTTCGGATATGACGTGTTTAATGTAGTATGCTTTAACGTCATATTATAATCGACACAGAATTTTTCGAAAAATCTAATTTCACCGCAGTCTTAATGACGTTATTACGATGTTCTGTTGATATAGCTGAAACATTTGGTGCGTAAGTGTGTAATGACCGAGTATATGATTACACCGAGGATGTACTGAAATGTATCAATGTTGTAGGTGGTCTTGGCATTAATGCTGGAAAGTTAATGTATGTCAGAGTGAGCTAAAAGCCATTGAATGCCTTTTTTTCGCAAGTGGTTATTGAGATAAACTCAGAATGTTTATGCTCTTGTGTAAAGTGGCGTTTAAAATCCCCAGTGTAAGTGAAAATTGTAATGGTTCGAGTTTTTTAACGTAAAAATTTTCCGACGCGAAATTTAACCGAAGTCAGCTTTGCCGTTTTCGAGTTGTTTCATGCGTACTCACTGATTTTGATTTGGACAGGCACTCCGCAAAGTTTTGAACATGCCTGAAGTGTGCTTAAGGCGAGACTGAATGTGCGGATCATAGCGTATTTACAGTCTGGGTCACATCCATGCGAGGAAGAAAGCAGTGGAAAAGTTTACTCCAAATCGAAGTACCCCTATTTTTAGAATGTGGCTTGTTCGATTTTAAATACGTCATGGGCCCCCTTGTTTATCGAGATAATTGCCGTATTTGTCATGAGTTTTATGGCACTTATTTTATTTATACGCGGAATATTTTTAAATATCCTGTAGTTTTGTACTTAAATCATATTTGTTGATACATCCCGTAAACTCAACTAATATTGCCTTTTTATTACATCGCGTTTCAAGGTCTTATTAACAGACTTCAGTTCATTCAGCAATGTTAAGTATTATGTGTTTTCTTACAACAGAACATTTATTCTTTCATAACTGTGTTTTGTGCAGCAGAAAAAATGTGTTTCGTTGGATTGCATTTATAAATTATTTACCGCAAATCTACTTAGAATAATTTCCCCATTAATTATACACGACATAGATTTATTTTCCTGCTACTTCATGATGGAGACAGTTACCGAAACGTCGGATTTGAATGAATTAATTCAGAAATATGATAATGACAGGACACGCTTTAATCGGATGGCATATGCGCGATGTAA
>NW_019059561.1:392471-422023 GCF_000696155.1 Zootermopsis nevadensis
CCTACAAAAGGGAAGACCCGCGCCCGCATAACCACCGCCGTTTGTCTATGGATTGACCGCGGATTTCGACGTCCATTATTAAATTCTACAGCGTGCGGAGGCGAGGCGTTTGATGAGGAAGGCGCCTAAATCGTGTTGTCATTGTCCCTGTTTTTTATGAAACAGTAAAACGAAAACGCGTGTGCTCATAAAAGCTGGATGTGAAATGCGACGTGTGAAAGTGTTCGTGCAACGAGACATCATCGCATTGCACGTTTCTCAGATTTTGTTTTAGGTTTCACTTAGTGTTGTAAGAAACGGGTGTCATGTCCGCGGACCACTCCATGAAGAACGCTTTCAAGTTTCGCGTGTTTCAGCACGAGAAATGAAGTGCATTCACTCGCATGGTTTTTCTTACTGGACGTGCAGTGATCGGGCTTTTTGCGGTATTTACGTTTGGCAAAGCGTACCAACTGAACCGTTTAATTTTGGAGTCCGGAAATACTGAACGAACTATACGAAATTTGGTATTGGGAGGTCTGTGGTAAACGTTGTAGGATCCGAGGTATTTACTGAGATGGGACTCTTCTTGGTCGTTATGCCACGAAGTTTTAATAAATAATCTCTCTTTTATCCACTGCGGCATTTGTGTTACTATTATTCAGCTTTGCAGCAGTGGGTTTGTATCGGCATAGTAGACTTGAATGAGGCGGCCTTCGTAATCGGAGAGCGACAGAGCATCTGGAAGATGTCTCTGCATCATAACCGTCAGCTTGACAATAAGCCGACTGTGTATTGTTTCTGTTGCGAAGATCAGGGGGAAAATTCCTGCCAAGGGTTTTAAAGGGGTGTTTGCGGCCGTCCTCAGTGATCTCCAGGTTTCGCCTCAAGCTTGAAAATAATTTACATTTCATAACCCTGCCAACGTTTGTTGTCATTATTACATGTTCCTAAAACTTTCTAGGAGGACAAAGTCAAGTGTCCTAATACGTATAATCGTACGTTGTTCGGTGAAGCGATCGATTGTCATGATATCGCGGGGTCATTCCGTACGTTTGAACGAAACTACCCTGGAACTGCATTCTCTGTGCTGGAATAAGAGTGGGGTGAGGTTGGGGTGATACCGGTGGGTGGGTGGTGTTACTGTTGGGATTGTCGGCTATCGATCGCTTAAGATGGGGACCCCTTTACGTCGTCCTGCGTGGCGAAGCGTTCTGGCAGAAGCAACCAGGATGACGGCTGATGGGAAGAAATTAAGGCATGGTATAATCGCAGACTTTGGTGCCACCACGTTGTTTCTTATTTGTAGCAAATGTGTAAGCTGCTTCCTGTGCCAGTGATAATTTTGTGTAGGGGATTCTAGGCGTAGATGGATGTTTTAGCCAATACCCAGTAAGCAGTGAATGGATCCCTGAAAACTCGTGAATAAAGATTTTGTATTTCATAATACGATTGATGAAAGACGTGCATTTACACAAAATGTTTGTGTAATGTATCTGATGTTTTGTTAATGTTTTAAGAGACACCGACGTTCGCCACGTAACGTGGTTAACATTCGAACTAAAACGACACAAGTGTAGAAGTGATACACGTTGTGCAACAAAAATCAATTGCTTGAAATTTTCTAGTCCCAGTCCGGAAGTGACGTAAGCGTACGGCTGGCATCATGAGTCCAGTTATTCATAATCTTGTATTTGCCCGACTGTGGCTTTTCGGATCTTTTCGTTTCCAGTTCTTTGTCACGTGTCTTGTTAGCAAAGACACCAAAATGTCGGCCTGGTTTGAAGATGAACGTTAATGGCTTTTCCGAGCCGTCTAAGTGGGTTCGACAGCAAAACGAAGGCTAACACTGTACTTCGGTTCGGCATTCGAGGTCGATACGTCAGGATGTGTAGCAGACAGTCCGCAAGTTTAAATTTTTTATTGATCTCACAAATACTAATTTCAACTGCGCCGATATCTTAGTCGAAGACCCAGATACCCTGAAAAACTTCACTTCCTAAAGTCTCGTTAAGTTGAAACTTGTTTTAAAATTCAAGGAGGTGAGTTTATTCTTGCCACGTTGATCTACATTAATTACATTTTTTGTAAAGTAATTTGATGCTTCCTAATAGATAGCCCGTGTGCCAGCGTGCGTAATTAGACAGTACGGTTAAATAAGTCCTTAATTAATTGTGTTTATATAAGGCAGTAAGAAGTGAACAGATTTTTTTCCGTGAGCTTATCGCATTGAGACCTCCATCCAGAATGCCTTACAGCAGCGATTATGATCTCTTTTCAGTCACGTGTCCTTTGGTCGTTTTAGTAATAACTTTTTTTATATGAACCGTCTTTTGTAAGAACGTTATGTTTTTAAGCCTTTTCGAATTGAAATGTCTTTCATGTATCCCTTTGCGCTCTTTAGAGTAGGCCTGTCAGCCCCCGTGGTGGACTTTGAAAGCGTGCGTTATCCATTCTTTATTCTAGTTCCGTAACACGAGAAGATACGTTGCACTTGTTCGTATCACCACGCTGTAAATGCACGTGGAGGCAGCCAGACTTGACACTAGATGTAAGTGGGCTGTCAGCTTCATGCTTAAGTTGCCTTAAACCCCCCCCCCCCCCCTAAAATGGCTAGACAGTCACGTGGTTACACAGGAGCCATTTCGGAAGTGGAGGTGTAGTTAATTTTTCGCTTTGCTTTGTCGCTCAGTGAAAATTTTAGTTTCAATTGTGGTAAGAGATTTTTAGTAGTGGGTCTTACCATCCGAGCTTTGTACTGTTGTTGTTGTGATTCAGAGTTCTAGTGCTGTACTTCAGGAGGTTGTTGGGGTAGAACATTTAAAACGGAAAGTGTGAATCGGTTTATTTCGTGTTGGCCACTGTTTCAGAGTTGAGATTTTTTTTACGTTGATTGTCGGAAGAGTTCGTTTTAAGATGTTGGTTTGTTTGCAGCGAACGAAAGAAACAAATAGAGGAAGTCGCCACTTCGCAGTCTTTCTTTTAGAGTACTTTTGTGTTCGTGTGGTGGGGACTTTTCAGCGCAGTGAATGTACTGCACAGTACATAATCCCAACAGATGTTCGTGGTGTCGGCTCTGCGCGTCAGCACACGCCCGGCATTGCAGTCAACTGTACTTCTGCGAACCCTCAGCGCGGAGTCCCCGTGAAACGATCACAATAATATAAATCGCAAAAAAGTGAAAAACGTCGTCACTCGGAAACGGTGGACCTGAAGAAGGAACTTATTTTTACGTTTTCTGGTCCAATTGATTCCCACTGAAACCCTGTCAAGCTCTGAATCGCAGCGGCCTGTCAGACGCTCAAAAAATTCTGTCTCTCTTGCATGCTGCTCAGGTAGGCCAACATCACGGACTAAAAGTTGCATACTTGCCTCATTCACAGCATTCGTGTTGGCCGAGTTCGTCTGGCTAACATGAACGCTCTGCGCCGGGCTAATGCGCATTGACCCTTTACTTCTATCGGGGAAAACGAAATCCTTAATTTTAACCATCAAGAACAATTGAATTTATAAGTGAAACTTTTGAAATAAATGTTACATAGTATAATTTCCAAACTTCGTAACCACAGCTGATAAGAGTTTATGTGCAGTGCGTGCTGCATAAGATACGTAAGGCTAAAATGGCGTCTTTTAATGTTTTTAATTTTGAATATTTTTCAGTTTGGCGCGATAAATAGATAAGTTTGGCAACCATGATTATACGAATTTGAAATGCTTCATTTTATGAAATGTCGGCGGGCAGACTGGATGTTCGTATGTTGGTATGTTAATAGATTATATTTATTAAATTTTTATATTGCGTCAGATTTTATTTCCACTTGTTTGTAGCATTTCTCATCCTGTCACTGCCTCGTTCTAAAAAGAAAATAAGTTTAGATGCAATCTGTTAATTAAATTTTGAGCATTTTAGGAGTATATGTTAATAACTCTGTTTCTATTCTATGGGGCTTTTATCCTTATACTGTTTTCATACAACAACCTGAGACATTAAACAGTAATTGTTTCTGACGTCTGCTTAGGGACGTAAATAGTTCGATTTCGCGAGCTTTGTTTCACAGCTGGTTTTGAATTACGTAACGCTAACACGGCAATGCGTGGTTTCCAGGTTAGTTGCCCGTATGTCTACCTGCGTGCCCAGCTCCGCAAATACACGATCGCTACTACAATTAGCCAAAATTTATCGAAGAGAGAATATGCTTAATGCAGATGTTTCCAGTCTGAATGTTCTGTTTTTACCATTCTAGGTCTATGCATAGACTTTTTGGAATTTGTCGATATTCTACTGCTTTTTAATACACCCATGGAAGTAATGCATAAAGTTTTGTTTATGGAGTAGGGCGCTCTTTACGTCATGCCTGTTCGCCTTATGTAGCCGATAACTCTTCATTTTGATACACGTTTAACACACGTGTTTCCAGGGTCCACAGAGCAAAACGTATGTTTCGACACCAATCGAAACTGTTTGAATGGCAGATTTTCATATCATTTCAGATTATAGTCGTGTAAAACTCAAATGAAGGGCCCCACCACCACCACCATCAGGAAGTGTGTCCCGAATCCGTTGTTCTTCAGCTGGAGGCCTGAGGCCTAGCGTGTTTAACGAGTTGATTGTTGGAGGTCGCGAATATGTCGCCCATAAAGCAGTTTCAAAAACAAAAATCTCAGAGGCGATTGTTCCTGTTATTTTGATGCGCAATTGTTATTGATCTGCACATTGCATTTTTATCGCCGACGAAAAGTGTTATCCGCCCTGGTTGGCGCAGTGAAGACCGCGTCAGTATTCTGTACTTTTTGGGCGCGTCGTACGGACACGTTCGGTTAAGCACATTCTCGGATTCGGCGCAACAGAAGTTTTACCTACGAGGATTCTCGTATTGAATTCCCTGTGGGCGGATGGTTTGGAGGGGGGTGGCTGAAGAGACTGGATGGATGTTTTACTAGATGGGTGGACAAGGCAGACAGACGAATTTATACGGAGGTCACCGATCGGTCTCACGGCTACATTAGGCGGAGTTTTACTTTTTTTGTTATTAATTTTGAAGTTCTGCGTCGTTAGGAAACTTCAACTTGTTGATTGCTGTCTGCAGTAGGTAATTGCATCCATAAGTGGGCTTCCTATGGCTTTATGTATTATGTTTGCTTTTGATTCATGAATGAGGCTGCTGGTTTAGCAATGGACAGTCATTGCCGACTGTGTGAACCATTTTAAAGCATATTTAAAGAAGGCGCTAGATGTCTTGAGAAATAAGCGTTTACTCTTTTAACCTATTTGACTGTGTGATATATATAATGTGCAAGACGGACTGACTATTGGTCAGGAGGGAGATACAGCACGTTGTCTTTGTGGTCTTTCGCCGCGACAAATAGCCCGCACGTCCGAAGACCAACAGTGGCAAAGGCAGACCTTGCTGGCTGCTGGTTGGGCGATGGTGTGGTTCGCTTTGCCTCCTGTGAGGCGTCGGCAGCCTCAACCCCCCAACCGGGGGTTGGGGAAGGGGTCATTACGGATCACGCATTACGATCAAGCCGCTTCCCTTTCCCTCCCTGTTGCTGGTTCACGGTACACACTCATTAAAAAGCATCTACTTTTTTGTAGTAGAATTGCGGCATAGTTCACTGTTTCTCTCGGCGGCTAGATGACATGAAATTCTGTTAGTGTTAATAGCTAAGTAGCTGGGAATCAAACCTTTGCTCTGCGAATTCTGTTCTCGTATGGGCTGCATGAAAGGAAATTATCGCTAGAAGATTTATTTGAGGAATAACATTTTGCGTAATGCGGTGAGTTAGACTATGTCGTATCAGGGATGTAGGCCTGTTTTGCCAACGTACTCCCATGTCACTGGATTCAAATGCCACTTGTCTCTCTCTCTCTCTCTTCGTTTCCAGAGTTCACATTGTCAGTGGACAACTGACTTGATCTTACGCGGTCAATATCCTCGATGTCCTTGTGGGCCTACCTTCATGTAAGCTATCCAGATGCTTCATGCACTAATAGGCTTCTATGAACCCCTCAGAACTGAAGCGGTATGTCAGATTCGTGTAATGTTGTATAAAATGAGGGTTCTCGTTAATGCAAAGTGGGAAATGGGTAATATCGTCTGCTTGCTAGGAAGAGGTAACAAATGTATTTTCATTTATCGCAGTGAATAAATGTAAAACGTACACCCATCGCCCTGATGACGGAGGCAGTATGACCTCTGAAACGTTGGTTAACATCGACCAGACTACACAGCGCAACAACCCAGAAGACAGAAATCTTCATACTCCCAGAACATTCGTTGTACAGTAGACTCCCGATTATCCGGGTTGGTTGGAAAAAATAAGTCCCAGAATTAAGGGTGAAGCAGACGTTTGTGTGTTAATTCGAGTTTCCATAATACGAATTCAGCATAGCTGAAGCTTACTTCCGCTTTCTGAACGAGGCAAGAAGAAAGCGTTGTTATTCTCGCTCTTGGAGTATGTTGGCAGTTCGCACGTACGCAGTCATTTGTCAGTTTCTAGATTTTTTGTGGTATTTAGTGATAATGTTTATGTTAACCGTCTTAGCTTGGCTAAACACTTCAGAAAAGTATTTTGTCTTACTTTCGTTAAGTGTTATTGTATTTACTACTTTTCACCTTCATTAATAATTTGTTATTGATGATGTCGGCCATTGTAGACGTGGGGAAAATGTGCAGAAATTAAAAACAAAATTCCGTAGTTCGTAATAAACGCGATGAGTGGCGCATTGCAATCAGTGTCTGCTGCTAATAGATTCGGCCAAATGAGGCAAAGTAATTTATTTGGTTTTCAGTCGCGTTCGGTGGACGAGGATGCACTATGACGACTTATGTTACGTGGTATTATTTATTCACTCCTTGTACTGACGTAACGTCACACGCCAGTTCTGTCGCGCGCAGAGCTATTCTGACTGTTGCCTTATTTATGCGTAACACCCGGTACAGACAGTGTGGTTCCTAAGTAGCGAAAACGTCCATTGCTTGTGACTGCGATGTCACCTAGTTCTTCGATTTCCCAGTAACATCGGCGCCCAGGGTTAAAATTACTGGCAAACTTCTCGGCGTGTGAGCGATCGTTAAGGGCGACTCGTAGGTTCGCGTTGGAAGTCTTCCCTACGCCTAGCTGAAACCATTTATGTCAGGTTTCAGTTCTGTATCGCATTTTAATTCACGCACTCGAGCCCGTTTTCAGTTAGTTGTAAAATCGCTGTCAGTCTCTTAGAAGTTTGTCGGCGCCCACACCCCGAGTTGTTTGCAGACACCAACCATTATTGTGGAAAGACAGTGACAGGTTCTGTGACGTGTTTGATGCTGAGTGGGCCGTATTTCCTAAAGGTTTAGTCAACCACTTCGAGATTTACATGTGTGGATATTGTGTCATATTTTATGACCCTCCCAGCCATTACTCGAATTAAAAATTATTCGCGTTTTTTCCCCCCTGTAATTCGGATTTGAAGGATAATCTGTCTACTGCAGTAGACATCAGCGTATTTTAGCTGCATTTAAATTAAAAGATTTGAGGTTTTCACAGCGGTGAGTATGAAGCTTTATGTCTTCTGGGTTGTTGCGCTGTGTAGGCTGGTCGATGTTAACCAACGTTTCCGAGGCCATACTGCCTCCATCATCAGGGCGAGATTTGAGGTTATCACAGCGGCGACTATGAAGATTTCTGTCTTCTGGGGTGTTGCGCTGTGTAGTCTGGTCGATGTTAATCAACGTTTCAGAGGCCATACTGTCTCCGTATCTAATATTCTTGGTTTAAAACGTTGCATTGGAAGGGCTAATTAATTGTTGGGTTGGAATTAGATATTTGAAAACGACGGTACAGAAATTGGCATTAGCTGAAAATTGACAGATTGTTCAGTGATTCGATATAAAATTCTGGTGGAAATTGGAAATTCTTGATTTGTTAGTAGTTGCGAATTGTGACTTGGTAACGTGTTTTTGGTGGAGAGTGTACCGACATGAAACGTTCAGCGTGGACTGTCCGTCGTACTTTTTTGTGCTCTCTTGCCCGACGTACTGTGATGGGAACGACGTCTTATACGCCTTGAATGCAAGCTTCGCGACTGGAATTGTCATTTCTGCTTCTTTGATTCCATTACTTAGCACTTGCTCATTAGAACGTCCTCTCACGTACGTTTTAACTAGTAGAACCACAAGTTGAGCTCAGTCTTGTCTGACTACAGGTCTCGCGCCTGACTTTATCCAGTCAGCGATTTTCATTGGATTTCTGATTCCGTCCTGTATCTGATGTTTATCAGACGTTTTCAAATAGGCCTTGATTCGGTTCCTCAGAAAAGTATCGTGGTATTAATCAAAGTTTTCAATAAGTAATATAACATATTTGAATAACTGTCACAGCCCATAACTTGAAGGTAACAGCCCTCAGGGGTGTTGCGCTTTGTAGTCTCGTGATCGACTTTTTCGAGGTACTTATTTCCTCCATCATAAGGGGCTATCGCCTCGACCTCTTCAACTGTCTTCAAACAAACCATTACTGCCTATGAAACGTTTTCTTATTCATATTCTACCCGCTTCTCAATGCGCTTCTTTTATCGAGGCATTACATCGTGTACACCCAGGGGCAAGGATGTTTTTGACTCCTGAAGCCGCGAATGCACTGCCTCTTTATGGTCATTGGTAAATCGGCGCCCTCTCAGTGCGGTTCCAAAACCAGACCTTTGAAATTCTGAGAAAAGTGCAAAGGTTTTCTCGTATACAGCTGAGCCTTGAATCTTTTGTGGCAGAAGGCAAACCCGGGAGCTCCTGCTCCGTGCTTTGGCGTTTTCTTGAGAGCTAGTAATGGCAAACATTTCTGTTCATACTCGGCAGCCTGTGGTCCTTGTCTCAGCTGAACCACACTCGCAGCACGCCGCCCCCTTGCCTTTCGCTGCAATGTTGCTGACACTTCTTTGAATCACCCTTGTATAGCGTGCATATATCATTATGATTAATCAGTAATGGAGGCGGGTGTACCATTTCGAAATGATTGCTTAGGGTGTTGGTAGAATCTGGAAGGCAGATCACAACTTCTACTACGTCTGGTAACTCCCCCGCTCTCGTTTGTCCGACATCAGTTTTCCCTTTTCCACGAATTTGTCAGTCGACGGCGGTCTCCTCGCCGGGGAACAATAGTGTTCCTGGCTATGCATGGTGGATGCCGAGAAGGTATCTCAGAACTGTACTCTTATTAATCAATCAGCAGATCCCGAGTGGAGCTGGTTGCTATGGAGACCATGCTACAAGTCGGCATGCTGTGGATGTTGTGTACTGTGTGACCCTGTCTTCGGCATTGTGTCGCCCGCCCACGCTGAACGCGTGCAGCGCCTATTAGCCCACACTTGTTTAGTGATTGCAGTGTCTGAAGTCCAAAATTTTTGAGAGGATTTGGGTTTAATTAGCGACTGAATGATTCACTCTCAAGACATTTTTTGTGGTTACTGCGCCATCCCAATTCGTTACTTATCAATTTTTTTAGTAAAATCAACGTGTGGTTAAGGTACCGAGGTCCCTTTGTCTGTTGTGTTACTGGCGGAGAAGTTACTTCGCTGTGATTTGTCTATTATTTTAATTTCTCGCCCCCTTTTCTTCCATGTGTCACGTCTTACGTTTTCAGTTCTAAGTGTCTTATGCCTACAACATGCCCGTGTGTCTGGGGACCAGCCTAAGTCTGGGTATGGCATAATACTGGCATACTGTGGGAATTCGTTCGTAAGAAAGTGTTCACAGATGGTGTCGATGAAACTGTTTTGTCTCCGGATACGAACCTTTGAACGTGAGACAGCGAAGACTCTTTTTTCTCTTATAAGGGATGGGCTTCCTCACCATTTACTTAATTACAGCCACAACAACTTGTTTAAAAACAAAGGGTTTGCTTTTTATATACTGCCGATTTCATCTTCTGCAGTTACTTAATTAAATTGGGTTGCTGAGATAGGCTACTTTTGAATTGAACCTGCGCTGCCAAAGCTTAATTTGTCTCGGGATACTTAAGAGAACGAAAGACAATTTTGATGAAAAGTTACAGGTTCTGAGATAAACCTCGGCCTGTGTTCACATGTATTTATTGGCCATGATTAGAAGTTTCGCCACAGTATCTGCTGTGCAACAGAACTCGATGATCTTATCACCAGCTGTCTTCTGGGTGGTTGCGCCGTGTTATCCGGTATAAGATTACAGACGTTTCGGAGGTACTTGCTGCCTCCATCATCAGGGCGATCTGCGCATCCCTGAAACATCGGTAAACTTCTACCAGACCACGTGGCGCAACATCACACCGTGAGAATCTGAAATTTCGCCTATTGAAGGGGGGGTCATGGTATGTGACTGCGGAGACGCGTGATTTTTATTTTTCGATCTATGCTTTGCGCATGCGTGACACTTGGTTTCTCAGAAGTAGGCCAATAAAATCTATTGAGGGAAACGTAGTTCAGGCGAGAATTCTAAACTGTTTTGCCTTCGGTAGCTAATGAAGCTGCAGGCTTGTCTCGTATTCATCTGCCTTGGGATGAATATTTTATTGCATCTTCTTCATGGAGGCCTGTAATTTAAATTAACTTTAAACAATTTCGGTGTATAACCAACAGTGTTTGTACGAGAGGGACCCGCCTTATACGGGTCTTTTATTTATTTTCCCCGTCACCTCCAGGGACTGGTCTCAGTAGTAAACGTGTCGTTATATGGTAGTTATAAATGGCCGAATCTTGTTTATCCGTCGGATACCGCGTGATTCCCTGTTTGCTTACCTTACGTATATTGAACTTGGCGGTGGCAGAGACCACATGGTTTTATTTTTTGCAGCTGTGAATGTTGAACACCCGCTGCCAGAGTCCTCGTATCTTGTTCTGTGAATCTCTTCAAATATAAATTACAATGCAATGCAGATTTCTTACATTGTGAATGATACATGTATTTTGGACGCTTTGATTTAATATTTCTGTTGTGCGGCGTATTGAAACATGGATATTGGCTACAATTTATAATTTCTTACGTGGTAAATTAATTTTGTTTTTCTAAGGTTGTGTATTAAGGATGAAGATTTTTTTTACTTTTTTAGAATTGTGGTATTTGTGCCATCTGCTGGATCGAAGGATTGTTAATCGCAACACGTGAAGAAAACAGATCACTTGCTAGACCAGTACCGAGATGGCATTATAATATTAAAATGTATCTTAAATTGGTTATGAGGGTGTGTACAGGGTTCATTTCAGTTTTCGAGCTGTTACGATCATACCTTTTGGTTCCATAAGAGGAAGGTCACTTCTTGACTACCCGAGCGACTGTTAGCTTTTCAAGGTTATTGGTTTTCGGGTTATGTAACTGGAGCGAAATCCCGAATGTTTGTAATCTTCGGAACCTACATATTGAGGACTTAACTTTTGTCCCAGCTGCTGTGTGAACTACTCTCGTATTTCAAATAAATTTTTATTTATGTGCTGTCATACTTTATTGTTAGACGCTCAATAAATTTTCGAAGTCAACTCCTTTCGACGTTTTGAATAATTTCTATACTGTTCTGGAAGGAACATAGGGCAGACACCCTGTTGGTCCAGTAACCCTTGTACCGCATCGAGGTAAAATTTTCTTTCAAGTTCGTTGCTGAAACAGTAAAGTTCCAACTGCCTTATGCAGACTTTGCTGAATATTAAAGTAATTAAATTAGCTGTACGGAGCAGAGTCCTTCTTGAGAAGGCGACAGTCATTGAGCTCGTCCGGAAATTCCCCGGCTGTCATGAAACCCGAAGGCTCTCTCTCCTTTACCCGTGTTCCGAAGAACCTGCGACCAGTTGCTGTCCTTAGCCTAACCAGTCCACTTCTTATGTTCCCATGCATCCTACATCTTCCTTCACTCGATTATCCTAATAACATTACGTGAAGAGTAGACTGTGCCTGCAAATTATGCAACCTTTTCAGCTCTTGTCCAGATATGTTAATATGCGTTTCTTCCAGACCATCTTTCTTACTTTCTTGCAACTGAACATACGTTTCTGTTTAAAGTATTTGTGTCCTCGCCCATTAAATGATGGTAACTAATAGTTTATAGGCTTTATTGAAATATATGAATAGGTGATGTTTTTCCATTTGTTTTTGTGGCTGAATAATACAGAATGCGTCGGTAGATGATAAGAGAACGTAGAAATCCAAACAGGTGACCCCTTTAACCTTTGCAGAAGAATACTTGATACATTTCTGTATGTCGTTGACAACAGTGATATTCCTCGATTCTTAACTGCACTCAGTATTATAGCTCTTCATATATATATATATAATTACAGTAATATATGTGTGTGAGCCTTTCACCGCGGTGGCATTTCTTCCTTATTCCAAATGGAATTAATAAGAGTCTTGCCCCCAGAATTCAGCTTGTGAATAGCAGTCTTAATGCCGGAAGAACTTGGCTGAGGTATTGATTTTTAGCTGTATGTATTTTAGCCTACTCGACGTTCTTAATCCCACGTAAATTCAACAACTGTCCGAAGTGATTCTTCAACCTCTTCAGAATGGTGTGAGAGAGTGTCCTCAGAAGTATGGCAGACTTCTACCATACTACACGGTGCTACAACCCAGAAGACGGTCGTCTCCAGCTGAAGAGGAATCGGTCCATGCGAATTCTGGGATTGTACCTTAAAATTATTCCCTCCACTACGTGGTCGTCTTATACAACCGCAATCCACGAATTTCTTAGAATGTTTAGAAGAATACCGACGGACTTTCGAAATCGCTAAATTTCTGTGCACTGACGACTTTATCTTTTGCAGTGGCTTCGTCGGACGAGTCGCCTGTCGCCATGAAACTGAAGAAGATGTGGCTGAAAGCGCCAGTATCGGAAGACGGCGACACGAATATAGGTAAGCGTTGTTTAACGAGCGGCATATTTTAGGGTTTTGTTTGTTTCGCCCATCAGCTTGTAATTGTTATCCTTCCATTCTGTATATTCGTGTTAGTATGTAAGAGATTTGTGTTGCTTACACGAACATAATGGCTTCAAATATTTAAATCTAAAGAATTCTGAACTGTCTCATTTCCGTTGAACGCCGTAGACTTATTCTCCTCCTCTCCAGTTACGAAATATCATCTAGCGTTTTTGAACAATGCTTTGTGACATTTCAGGTTCTTCTGTTTTGTTGCTTTATGTGGTCTCGTAGAAGTTTTCCGACTCATTTCCCAATACGGAATATAAGTATTGTTATCGATCGCTTATCGCAGTCAACGCTGCCACGAAGCTAACGATGGTCATTTCGAGCACTCACACTAGATTCGCTAATTTACAAAGTGCCGTTGCTGACGTCTGTGATGGTTTAGTTTATTAAAATGGCCTTATTTCATTCGTTGAATGTGTGTATACAACTTTGTGGGGCATCTTGTGTATCTCATGCATTGGTCCCGTTTGCTCGTTTTATTAGCGAGGCAATTACCAGTGATAACACTTGCTGGTTTCGCTGTGCATATTTTTCGTATGTTCCCAACAGATTCTGACGTGCGAAGAACAGACTCGAACATACCGGTTAAGAGTAAATATTCTTTTATCGACGCCACCTTCGCTTTGTAAGTGGGGTATGGTGGATAATTAAGTAATAATCGCAGATGTTCTGCACACAAGACACGGGAAGCCAGGTTGTTTGCGAGTCTCGCAGATTTGACGATTTCGTTCGTTTCTTCAAGTCTCGTAGCAGTTTACACATCGGATCACACCAACGTCCCCCCTCCGTTCACTCCCCTTCATTTGGCCCCGTCCTATCTGTCTCCTGCTCTTTGACGTCATAGCCATTGCCCTGAACAAACCGTCTACAGACACTGCAGAGAAACACTTCGATACTTTTGTCCTGTCTTCTGTGTAAGGCGCGTCATCATCATCGAGTCATCACCTCTGCTGCAGGCCAGGAGATAACAACTTATTTAGATGCGAGGTTCTCAAGGCGGTTAGCACTAAGATGACCGTCTGGTAGAAGTTTATAAACGTTTCGGAGGCGCTTGTTACCTCTGTTATCAGGGCGATGAGTAAGCCGCGCTCGAGTAATCGGTCGAGATGCGGGAACCGGTCGGACAAGGTACAACCTTGTCCGACCAAGGTTCGCGTCCTCGCTCATCGCTTCCGTAATGGAAGCAGCAAGCACACCCGAAACGTCAGTACTTTTCTACCAGACTACACGGCGTAACGTCGCGGAAGACGGTCGTCTTCGTACTAGCCGCCGTAAGAACCTGAAATGTCACCATTTCAAGGCTTCTTCGCCCACGCGTAAAACCTCCATTCATAAGCCAGCGGTTCGGCGATGCGACGTGTTGGCTTATAATTGGATCCGCAGACTGCAGTAGACCACATTCCAAGTGGTCGCCGAGTTAATCCCAAATCCGCGGCACCGGAAAACTCCGGTGTTTTCACGCATGGGCGTATCTGGTGGCTTCCACTGTTTCGTGGGTACACCGCGGAACTTGTCAGATTTGTGGCAAGGGTTAGGTTTGCGAGACGTGATTTTACATACTTATTTAATGTAATGTTCCATTGAATCGGAGCCTTCGTGTTAGCAGTGTTAGTTGGCCCAGCTAAAACGAGAAATAAAGTCATAATTTCATGGTTCACCGGTACTTCGTAACAGTGGAATACAGCAGAACTGATCAAATGGAAAACGTTGTTAGCCAGCTAGTCGAGGCATACGCAGATGTGAGCGTCGTTTGGTAGATGTTTGCAGAAACTAAATCCACCGTGTCTTGGATATAGTCGTGTTAAATGTATTAACATTTTGAACATTTTGAACAGATTTATGTGTTTTAATGTTACGTTGTTCGTGAAGAAATTGTAACACAGAGCTTCAAATGTATCGAATCCTTCACATTAATTCTCGTTTCAATGTGCCGTGACATATTAACGTCGAAATTGCATTTATTCAATCATAACTTTAAACACCTCATTTTAGCAAACTTAGATGCCAGTGATGTCCTCATATGTAGAAGAGTAATTTGGAAATGCAGTGTTCGGTTTTTATTAAAGGTTTATTCTGGAAATTTTATGCAAGTAGGAGTAACACCTCAGAAATCAGGTCGTGACACAGATCCCCAAGCCTTGATAGACAGGAAGATGGATTAACCTTCTGATGAAAGAAGAGAGAAAAAGAAAAATCAGCCGGCACATAAGCACGTCGTGTAATGTTAGCAGCTGCTCACTTGTCTGTCTGGTTGTACAAGCTGTGGGTGACGTAGGAATCTGCGAGGCCTTCAGTTCACCAGGCGACTACTACGACAGATCCATCTTCTGCAATCGAGGCCTTCTCGCTGCTTCGTACGAACGCGAAATTCGGAGACCATTCGCGGCTACCGTGCCACGTGGTTCATTCCTCAGGCCTCTCATAGATTTCGGTTTTCATTTAAATTTGACGTGAAGTCAATATTAAAACGGTCGATTACGCCCCTGTCAATTTTCTCCATTTCTGTCCATCTTTGCATCAAGATCAAATCGAAGGTAGACTTTTTTGTTAAGCTGACGAAAGAAGACAATAATCTTTAAATTTGTAGATTTGCATCTGCGGTAAATGAACGTAGTCGAAAGCAGTAGTTTCCAGTCTAGGGTCCGCGTACTTCGTAAGGAGGCCCCTTCAACTATTTTCATTATTTTAGAAGGTTCAATCTGAAAACGTACTACATATCCAGTTCTTTCAGTAACTTCTAATTTCAAATGTGTCAGATATGTGTAATTGTTCAAATGAAGGACTGGGTGAGCGGGGCATGTAGCACGCATGGGCATTATGAGGAATTCATGCAAGATTTTATTGGTCGAAGTTAGGGGAATAGACCGCTTGGGTAACTGGCGTTTGTAGGAGGATAATATTCAGATGAATCTTAAAGGATTAGAGTGCGAGGCATGAACTGGATTCACCGTCTTCAGGGCGAAATCCAGTGGCGGTAATACGCGTTAGGGTTTCTTACGAGATTGGAAATTTCTTGACCAACTAAGCGATTATCCCTGGAATTATTTTTAAAATGTAATATACAATTGAAAAAATATCGTTTTTGAAGTCCGAATGTTTTGGTGTCTATAAGCGAAAGCAAACACAATAAAGACGTACAAACGTAGATCTCGCCCCAGACGTGTAACTACGTGACACCGAGTGGAGTCGAATTCAGCCGAGGATATCCGCCCAGCCAGAGTCATCTGAAAGCTGGGAATTAGTAAATGAGCATTGCTCAGTTATCGATCGTGCAGAAATGAGGATGGAGCAGAAGAGAGACGAGACCACCAGAAACCGAAGTGGCCAAACTCGGCGTTGTTGGGCTGGGCGGGCAGTCTGTGGCACCCCCTGGTGTTTGTCCGAGGCGGGTTGTCACGCCTGTCTTTGCCATCATAATTACTATTTCAGTAAACCATGTTTTATTTATTGAAATCTTTTGTTATGTATTTCTAAATTATGGCCAGGGATCAAGACCTTTAAGATACTGTCTAAAAATATTACAGAAGACGAAGTGATGTCTAATTCAGTTGTGGAACATGCCAGTAATTGTAACACCTGATTTAAACTTGTTCTGATCCTAACAGTAGGATCGCATTAGAATACGTAACTGCATTTCTAATCACTGAAGAAGCTGGTTCATATTTCGATTCTTCTTGGAATAATGAACATTCTGTGTTCTTGAGATTAAATTGGATCCGAAGATGGCAGTCTTCTGGGTTGTTGGGCGGTGATGATGGAGGCAGCAGGGACCTCAGAAACGTCGGTAAACTTCTACCAGAAGAAAGCCATCTTCAGACTCACCGCCGTGAAAACCTCAAATCCTACGAAATCGAATCCGTTTTGAAACTAACCTGGAAACACGCGTCCCTTAGCGTTCACGCAGTTTCGCCGGAGTGAATGTGTATAATGTATGCATGGAATTATTTGTGTACGTGGCTTTCGTACTGCACATACGAGACCAATGTGGATCAATAGCGGAGAATGTCTGTACTTTTGCTCTGTGTCTGTGGGCCTCGGAGAGCGTTGGCTTCGGTACTCCCACTGTTTTGACAACATCCCTTTTCGGGATTCGACCCGTGACCCATCGCGTTTGAGAGTCTCATGGGGAACGGGTTGAAGGCGTTTTACTAGTTATGATTATATAATTGTCTGTAACACATGTGACGTATCACGAACCGTTCCTCGTTATTGAAACCTTGTCACGGCGTCCCAAGGACATGGGTAATGGTGTGGGTTGTGACGCCGTGTGGTCCTGTTATGGTTGCTAATTTATTTATAAAAGTGATAGCCACGTACAAGAATATACAACCCGGTTTCACCGTCGAGAAAAACTTCAGATTTCATAAATTGTACTTGGAGAATTTATATAAGACTTTCGTTTGTTACAGAACTAGTATCGTGCATAGTAGAGACATAAAGTGTTTCTATACCTCGGGAAAGTAATACCAGTATAAATTAATTTTCTTCGAATTAACTTCTTCTACCTTAGGTAATACCGACAAGACAACGAGCGAACGTCTGAGGTGAGATCGACACTAGCGTTGCTTGACGTGGGTGGGGTCCTGAGGTTTTTTGTGTGGTAATTGGCTTCAGACACACACCGAATATATATTCGTGTGTTAATTCGTTACATTTTTGTATGTAAAGTTGCGACGTGGTATCGTTAAATTTATATTTAGCTTTCGGTTTGATGGCTCTAAGAAGTCTAATTTTTTAGCCACTTACAGTGTTGTGTAAAGACATGCAAGTTACCCGACGACGCGAAATTCTGAGGTTACATTTTGCTTGTGGAAGTTGTGGACAGAAATGGGTTTCGAGACTCACCGTAAACGTTAAAGCATATTGAGGAAAACAAGCTTCAGATACTTTTTTCTCTCTCAGAACTTCCGGCCGTATTTATTATTTTTGTTTTTGTTTTCAGAGCGTATTGTGAATCTGTTAAAACGCGTCGATTGTGTGTTAACGTAATGTGGCCATTTGCCGTGCCATGCTTTTGTCTGTGTGGGTATTTGCTCTGTTTTTTATTCATTTTGTTCTGGTATTTCCCTCGCTGTCCCCTGAGCCACACGTTCACCTGTGGGCATTTTCATTGTCATGCATTCACTTACGCGGGTATTTCTCGTCTCATGCATTGATGAAATTTCAGAACTGGTATTTTAAGTTGAAACTATAATAAAACGAATCGATTCTAAATTCCGGGTTTGAATTTCTTAACAGCGAAATGCGCGCCTTCGACCATGCCGTGGTATCTCTTATTATGATGTACAGAGTGTTCAGAATAACGCGGGACGGTTTGAAACTCTTGCCGATGCGGAATGACTAGTGGGAAAAGGAAAAGGTGGTACCAGTTGATGCGGCAATGTCAGGAATTTGCACGGTGCGCCATGTCAGATGGCTCACAGCTTGGAGGAACGAGTTTGATGCCAAAACGTTTTAACAAACCGGTAGTTTCTTGACAGTGCGAATACAGTTCGCGAGAAAATTCGGCGTGCGACGGGGGTACCAGCAGCATCAGCCGTCGGGTACACAAGTACTCTGTGTTCCAGGCAAGTCCTGATTATTTCTGAACGAACCTCGCATTTCTTGTTTTCGTGAGTCTTTTATTCCGGTACGTGGCTTGCGTATTCATCACGCCCTTGAGTTACATGTCAGATCTCATTTCTTGTTGTGCCTCCAAATTCTGTGTTAAGAAGTGAAGTTGACTTCGGGGGCCCAAAATTGCCTCCCTCCTGTAGTTCCCCCCCCCCCCCCTTCAACGGTCCCTGTATCATTTACTCTTGGCCTTTTCTCGCTGAATCTATTTCTGTTGGCCATTGAAGTCTTCTAAATTGGTGGAGTGCTTTGTGTTCGGCGTAGAGCTCGCCCGACGAGCATTCTTGAGATACCTGGTTCGAATCCCGCTGTTTTAGCGTGCTTTTCCGTTTTCGAAGTAGAAAAGTACGCTCATGAGATTTCCATTCGGCCTGTTTGCACCTGCTTTAAACTTTTGAAACATTTGACTCATTTTTACGAAGGTTGGTATGAACCAAACCACAACAGCGCCATACTAATCACCGTATTTGCTGTTGGAAGCTGTAAAAGCTCCGGATCTAGTACACGTGGAGCCTCGACCGTATTCTCACAAGGTCAGCATGTTAACCCGTCAGCTAGATTGTCTTTTATTAACGATTGTGGCTTGTAAAGGTGGGGCGCCGACGTTTTGGTTAAACGTAACACCACCATATTTACCATAACCATTATTGTAGTTGCATGCATAACTTTACCAAGTAACGTAACTCCTCGTTCGCTTTTTAAGGACTTGCTGCCTGTCCAACTCGGTAACGTGAAAGGATAAGCCAGGAACTCTCGTGCCTGCTTCATTATGTTTTGACCATCTCCCTTTTTTTCGTTCATATGTGTACAAGCGCATTGGCAAAGACAGTGTGTGTTTCTATTACGTGTCAAGTGTGCATAGCGCCTGCTGTCCTTGTTCAGACAACCCGCTTCGCTAGTTCGGTCAAGAAGTTGCCTATAACTCACGGCGTTCGCCCGATTCATGCTCTGGCGGAAAACGAGGTCTTTTCTTCACGTTGTTTCCATGCTGCTGTGTACATCGTATGTACGGATTCTATTACAAAAACATAATTAATTATAGGCTGTAGTTGATTTCCTTTGGAAAATAATGATAGTTAATTTAAGTATATGTTGGGTTTTTGTTGTTAACCTCTTGCGTGTTTTCGGTACAAAGTACGAATTTCATAGGCAGATCGTGACAGTATTTCACATTGCACATTATTTTGTTCGGAACTGTGTGAAAATGCAATATTTCATAAGATAATATAGTTTCTTGATGTACAGATATCCTAAAAACCTGTTTGCACAGAAGGTTAATATTTCGTATTATAATGTGTGTACGTATTTTTGGGGCAGTCTGTAGTTGTTTTCCAGCTGCATAGTCCTGCGTATCTGCCCATTGCTGCTAGAGAGATTAGAAATTAAAGGGGGGAGACGTAATTATATTTGCACACTCGTGAAATGTCAGCCTTTAGTCTAATATTGCAATTTTTATTGCCTAATATCCATATTTTCTGTTTGTTGAAAAATGCCGATTCGTGTTCGCTTCGGGCGTATTGATGGCTGTGGTTTCAACCCAGTGGTTTGGATAATTACCTCCATATTGTCGTTCTTCATGTAATGTGCGTGGTAAAATTATATGAAGGTAGCAATGACGGTTTGGGAATAGTTCCGAAACTTAGCCTCATTTTGTGTAAAATGCTTTACAGAGACATTGGTCGGCGGTTGAGGACGGAGGAAACATCTCAAGGTCAGGATCCGAGTTGGAACTACGCAGACAAATTTGCAAGACGTTACCGATATTTTACTCGGGCCGAACTCAGCGAAATTTTATTCCGTAGTTTCTCGTTTTACTTTCATACGTGGTTTTGACTGTCTAGACCCGAGTCTGCGCAGTTAAAACTTACAAACTGACCCCGTGTAGACGGGCCTTCGCCGTGGAACGGCGCAGTAAGATATGGCATTCCCTTTTGCGCCATTAATGTAAAATATGTGCGCTTTCTCTCAACCACTTGTCTTTCCTTTGCTCTGAAAGATTTCTTGTACACAAAGTCGTCAGCCACGAAATTGCATGCTTCAAGGCCATGGAGGCACTTCGCCACCTTCTCTTACGACGCCTGTTTAAGTCAACAGCACGGCGTTGCTAGCTTTGCTGCGCTGTGAGTTCTGAGCTGTCTTCACTCGCTGGTTTTGTTGCAACGTTATACATTTTTCTGTGCTGGATTGCTGATTTACTTTAAATAATTATCGGCTGTTGCGATTTGTATGAAATTAGTCGCAACGAATGATTTTGTCTCGATTCTGAACTCCTTCTGACACTTGTAGGTTCTGGACTGCGGCTACGAAGATGTTTCTTGTGGTTTGATTAATAATGAAAATGTGGAGCTCTAGTTACGGGCAGTCGCGTAGCCGTGGAACATTTCGCGTCGCTTTTCATACAGCTGTTATAATGACAAAGTTAATCATACCGGCCTGGCGAGCTATCAGTTCGTCTTTCTTTGTTCGCCCTGCACTGTGCCTTTTTTTTTTTAAAAAGTTTCATGTAGACACGTCAGAGTAGAGTGATTGCATAGTTGCCAGCTTTACATAATGTATTATTTTATTTCATATTTTTTTATTAGCGTTACTTTCGCCCCTTACAATTTGCGGGCTCGACAACAAGTCTGTTGCCGTGGCCTGTTTGTAATCAGCATTAACGTCACGTCCATTGCGTATTTTTTTATAGAATCTTGCAAATTGAAACCAGAACATTTGTAACTTCGATTACTGCGTTACTTGGCTGTGATTTTGGGCGTGATTTAAGATGCTATATCAGAATTTAAAACGTTTTGCAGGAAAAGTGGACCATCCATAGGTCGCGAGCCACGATGCTGCCGAACCAGAGTTATTATTTTCTTTACTTGGACTTGAATATGCGAAGTTTATGAAAAACTTTGCCGCGTACGCCTCCTTTCACCGTCCGACGCGCCCGTGCCTCGTGTATTATCTCTTAGTTATCATTAAACAAGTTCAGTTAGCCACATAAAAATGTATTTTCCTTTACGATAAGACCGTGAAAGAAGGAATTAATTTCTGTCGCGATGTTTTCCGTGTGCACTTCGGACGAAATGCGTAAGGTGGCTAATATTTCCGTGTGATAATGTGAACCAGTTTGGCGAGTCCGCGTCGTTTCTCTGTGAAGGCCGGGTGCTAGAACCACCGTGACAAAGGCGAACGATGAGTGGGGTATGAGAATCTGATGATGCACAATACAGGGCCAAATGGCGTGTGCTCATGAAACTTGTATGACGGGACGCGGGCTAGTTTGGCGGGAAAAATGATGAGACAGAATTGTGGCATCTATCCTGTTACGGACTGGCAGGCGAGGTTGTATTTTGTCGGTGCCGTTGCTGTAATTGAGCCACGGTTTTGCGTTTCTGCACACGCAGTTGTACCACTGCTAAAAATAAAATGTTAGTGCCCGAATATTGAAGATTAAAATCTTTGGAGGGATTTCGCCCCAGACTGTTTTCTGACAGAGCGTAAATGTGCCGAGAACATTCGCGTAGTAGCGGTAACCCGTCTGACTTGTATTGAGTTAACCAGGTCTCTAGTCGCTTTAGGTTACTGGCTCTTTACTGTTCCCCCAGTCTGCATATGCTGTGACAGTATACCTTTAAATAGGCCACGACGGCTCCCGCCTCGTTTGTTACCTAAACACGACTGCTCCCACACATCTCATTCGTCGCAGTATGTTACAGAATAGAAGAATAAGTAATTTACGTTGAAAAGGTAATCATATCTGGATTATTTGAAACTAATTTAAAGAAACGCTTGTGGCTTCAAGGAGCACAGCCCACAGAACGACTACTTTCAGTTTATATTTGTCATGGGGTCATTTACGACAAACATTGCTTAATATCGAACATATTTCCAGATGTAATTCGGGTATCGATAACTTTTCTGTATAATCAGTGCTATTTTGTTTATGACGATTGTGGTAAATTTGGCTGAATCCGTAGGCCTACTAATATCAGACCGTGACAATTTGTGACGCTTTATTGTTAGATAACCGAAAATATATATTTAACAACATTCGATTTTGGGTACGTAATGTTTTAATACATTTCTGCCTTGGTTTATCACAACCACAGTCGTTGAATAGTGAATCCAGCAAAGTTGACACACATGTACATTCGCATGTAGTGACATGAACAGTAATTGGGTATGTTGCCTGGCTTTGTTCGGTCGAATCATGTGCTAAATACATATATATGTGTTTCGAATTCTTCAGCCACAAACTTACCGAAGCGAACATCACTGATTCAAACCTCCACACGCTGTTATGGGTTATACAGGACGATCAAAACTTCTTGTAGACCTGTAAGGCAAGGGCACGTGTCTCGCTTCGTGAATTTAGTTACGGGTACAAGTCCCAGGTGTTGGGAATGGAATTTACATCAATAAGTGCATTAGAAACACATAAAAGTCGAGTCGACGAAGTGAACCTGAGGATGGCATCGGTCGAAACATGTAATACCACCTTCGCGATGCGATAATACAACAGTATAATTGTAGTAAGTAACCTATGATCGTTTGTATTTGTTCAAGTAATGTATCAGAAGAAACCCAAAACAAATTAGGGTGTGGGGATTCTGCAACATTGCTTTTATATCGAGTTATTTCGCCATGACCCGGAAGAGAGGAGCACATCGAATCATGTCCAGTCCATTTTGTGACCTTTGAACTACGCCGATGTCTTGAAGGTAACAAAATATCGTTGCTTCCTATAGTCTGGTGGTTTACCGACGTTTCAGATGTTCCCTGCTTTCATCATCAGGGTGATGATCGGCCTGATGTTGGAGCCAGCAAACATCTCAGAAGCTCCGGCAAACTTCTACCAGACTACACGGTGTCATCTTCATACACTTGGTCGTGAGAACATCAGATCTCACAGAATATGTAATGAATTACGTATAATTGCATTGGCAAAGCTAAAACGTAAGAAGTTGTGCGCAGATGCTACGTCATCCGAAATCTTCGGAAGAATGAATACAAAATGGCAATGTGGGAATGTGTTACAGTTGTTTTATTGGCTGTCATATGTAGATGGTTGGTTTGATTTGCGGTGCTTCTGTCCCGCCCCTGATATATGTTTCCGAGCGTACCAACTCGTACGTTATTCTCAATTTTGAATGCTTCGATAACTCGGAATATTATTGCAGTGTTTTTTCTGCCTCTTAAACTAGCTTCAAGTGCCGCTGTCGTCGTGGAGGAAAGGCAGGAGGGAATTTGTTGAGATAAATCCAGTTCTCGCTTCGTTGCGTCTGCTGTAGGCTGTGTGTAGTTATGTAGGCCTATGTTTTAGGAGCAGAAGTTCGCTCCTCGATGAAATGTTGTTCTCAGGTTGACTGAATCATTTAAACATTTTGATCAGATTTTGCTTTAAAGGGTCGATCATTATCATCGTAGATTTTGAGGCAGTTTAATTTTAACGTTATGCATACGCGCACCATTTTTCGTCTGGATGGTTGTGTTTTATGTACCGGGCGGGGCTCCTGTGTCGTGTAGTGTAGTTGGCAGTGTCAGTTAAGCGCTTGTTGCATTGTGTGACGTGAGGTGGACTCGTCGGCAGGTAGCGTTACCTTGAAGGGGCAGAGGGAGTGATTGACCTCCGGTCCCCACCCGCTAAAGCAGGAGATATGTGACCCGTGACGCTGATATACTTCTGTGTTGTTTGTAAGAAATGCTAGTATGGTTTGTCACCAATTCCTGCGCACGTATTTGTGTTTTGTATATTGACGGGGCATGTGTTTAAGATATATTTTATTGTTCTCGAAGGCGGTCAGGTAGATGCTGTACATTCATTGACAGAAGTTTATCCACCTCGAGTTACTACTGTGGTTCAGTGGGCCGAGCGTTCTTTGTCGTGGTGAACAGAAGTGGTTTGCTTCGCCGTCTTAAAGACATCTGCCACGCGTCTACCCGTTTTTAACGGTGCACATGCACCTGGAAAAGGCAGGCGAAGAGACTGCTGATCGGTACATGACTGGTTTTACAGGAACCACAGATAATCGCTGTCGTAATCTGTGCACATAATTGTAGCCATTTATTTTAAGTGTTATTTCTATCGCGTTTCACGGTTTGCGCACCGCAGTGAACAATGGGACCGCTACGGTGGTCTAGCGGTTAGAACGCTGGCCTTGTAATCCTGGGGTCTCGGGTTCGATTCCCGGCGGTGCCCGAATTTATAACTTGTGTTGGGCAAGGCCGTGGTCTAGGCAACACGGAGTTTTCCTCCGTGGCATCCCAACAATTACTCCATTCACACACAGAAGAAGGCAATGGCAAACCACTTCTGGATCATCTGCCAAGAACGTATATGAACAGGTCCCAGTCCGAGAAAAGAATGGAAGGATCCTGTTCATATGGACCTGTCCTCAGACAGAACACTAAATAAATAAATAAAATAGTGAACAATGAGACTGGTGTTTACGTCACACCGAAAGCGATGTGGAATTTTGTTTAGCTGTTCCTTTCTTTCTGTGGTCCTCTTGCATGACAGCCATCAGCCATGGACGGAGTAAACTGACGTTTTTCCAGGAGAGTTCTCCTCCGTGGCGCCTTAGGAATAGACCAGTAAGCCAATGAAGTTTTCCACTGTGGAATTTCTTCAGTTCCCATCGAGATCTTTTATCTTGCGAACGTTTGCTGTAAAACAGCGTAATTGCGGTGCTAGAGAATTCACTTAGCGTGGCTATTGTGACGTTGTGTATGTCGGGAATCATGGAAATGATTACGTCCGGCACTTTCGACACAGCGTGCATTGCAGCCAACAGAGCAGTTTTGTTGGTAACAAGTTAATAATGGGTTGATATTTTTGCTTGTGCCAGAACTGATTTTTTTCTCTTTCTGTTGGGTGTAGGTAACTTAGTTGCGGTCAGATGTTAAGGTAGTGATTGGATCGCGTGTTCATTGGTCGTCCTTTCAGCCAGCTTTTCCCAATCATTTTATACCCGTTGCACTGTTATAATTTTCAAATCTGTGGCATGCCGGGAGGTGAGGGGGGGTTGTGCAGCCCCGGGTGAATATAATATAATGGCCATAAAATCTCCAGGAAATAATTTATTATTTTTTATTTCGTTGTATTTATTATTTTTCGTTATTTTTGTGCTGTGTTTGTGTTTAGTCATCTGAGTGTTGATGCATTGCGATGATAATAAAGCTTTGTTAGGAAAAGTAGGTTTAAGCTTGCTTAGTACGCTTAATAATGCGCTCAGCTAGTGAAATCCGCCGCCTTTTATGGAACCAGAAGGTTAATTGCCGTGTTCTCAAAATCCGAGGTCCTTTGTAACATGACGTGTTTTTTTTCTGTTGGGGGGGAGGGGAGAAGTCGTTAGGCGTGGACGACTCGCGCCGACAAGACGCCCGCTTATAATAGATGATAAGAGAGACAGAACTGTAAAGTGGCTGGCGTCTGGGATTTCTGTTCCGTGCAGTGTGGTAGAAATTTCGGAGGTGCCTACTGCTTCCATCTTTGTCGTCATCGGAAGTAGTTTATACGAATGAAACATTAAAATTACACGTGGGGTTTGATGTTCTTACGGCACAGGATTCTCTTCCAGTGTTTTTAAATGTTTATTTTTAACGCGCATGCGTTGCGTGTTGTAACCGGAAGATGGACCATTGAGCCCGAAACACGTCGTCAGGTAAATAAACGACATGTATTAAAGTGAATGCGCAGTTGCCTTAATTCTTGTGTGGTGACGGACATACCATTAGATTTCTTTGCACCTACAAAATGGCGGTCCAATTAACCTTGTCTGCACATCAAGGTTGGCTGCCACACATGTGTTGCGAGATGAGCATTGTCCTTCTCTCGCTCGGGAATCATGTGATAGGTGTCTAATGCCGAGATCACTTCGCGGAGGAGCGCAGTCGCGTAGCGATCTGGATTACGTAATTCCGTAATTTTCGTTCGCCGTTTAATAATGTGGTCGGTCATTACAAATAGTACGAGTACAAGAAAGAAGATTTGGCGTGGTTGAATAAAGAACTGTGTGTTAGGCGACCGCAGTTCAGAAGATAAAGTACAGTCACTCCGAAAATAATTCTCAAAGCGAAACAGCGGGACATCAAAACCCGGACTCTGATTATGACCACGTGTTCTTTCGCCATCCACGAAATTATTTGCGTTTCAGTATTTGGCCGGCACACGGATTCGTGTCACAACCTGTACTGAGAGACGAGCATAACAAAAATAAACATTGCATAGGAACACGAATATTTTTTTTAAACATTGTCCAACTTCTTAGGAGTGAGCATGCCTAAGTATTGTTATGCAGTATAAATTATACATAATATTAACCTTATTCTGTGTATTGTTGAAGTGTTTGCCTTACACAGAATATTCAGTCCAGACTTTACTTACAACTTGGGATGTGATTGTTCTTTGTGAAGCCACAATGAGGTGTTGCGAGTAGTGACGTCGGGTAAAATGATCGTGTATAATCGTCACTGGTTACACACGTGTATAATCGTCAAGTTTTATCTGGACTTGCATGCTATAAATGTGAGGTCGATTGCTCAGTCGGTATAGTGAGCTGCCAGTGGGATACGGGTTCGATTCACTGCGGAGGTCTTTCTGTTCGTTACCACCTTCAGGCCGGTTTAGAGCATTTTTGAACCCCTCCGTTTTTTTTTTTTTGAAAGTCGGGTTCGTTCTGCCCTCACCCCGTCCCGTACCGCCACAATTCTTTTAGTGGAGAGTAAACTAGATGCCGATTTAGTTCTTTCTTCGTAGTTTTGTTTGTGTTTGTAAGGGTCGTTGCCCGTGGTACTGTATGTAGTTCACATATCAGTAGACAGGTGGCATTGATGCTTGCTTCTACGACCACACTCACTCTCTCTTCATAGAACGTTTACCCTCAAACCCCCTTTGCTGTACGTTGTTACAGTAAAAGGTTTGTGTCTCAAAAGAAACTTATTTACGTTTTTCCTGCAAATATTCCTGTTTTGCCTTTGGTGAAATGAAATACATGGAAATTAAAATACTCTTATTGTGTTCTGGCCCTCGCAAACGATGCTCTGCAGCGATCGTTGGTTGTGTGTAGAACAGCAGCAGGATTTAAGGTCGAGAAAAATGACATTTGTTTCGTTAATGACTGTCTCATCTGATACGTGCATGTTAAAGAGCGAAAATATGGCAGCCGGTCTTGCCATTGTCTTGTCCCCGAACCTTACGTGTAAAACATGCGAAGGATTGGCTTGCGTGTGCAATGAGTGAGGACGTGTGGTCCAATCTAATCCTCCGGAGAATCGTTTTTCGCTCTGGCTTATTGATCCAGGGTAAGTTGGGCACATGGAGTTGTTGAGTGGGTGGAATGGGGCACCATCAGGCATACCCTGTTCTGGTCTTCGTTGGCCATGCCGACTTGGATAACGGGATTCCATTTTCTGATGGCTAAAGAACGCTGAAGCTGGCATTTCCATTGCATTTGTAATGATTACGCAACGCAATGTTGTTATACATTAATTATTCTGAATGTTATATTCTTTAGTTTGATTTTTATTGTATTTGTACGCTATATGAACTTACTTTAGCTGATACGAGACTCGTCGCTTATATTTAGTAATAATTTTCGATGTAGTTTTTATATTTTGAATTTCTCTTTCTGCGTCATTATGTTAGCCGAGCACAGAGGGGGCAGTTGATACTGCGATGCTGTAAAAATCGGTTTTTGGTTCGTCTGTGTGTGATGACGCGTGTTCGAGTTATTTGTCCTCGTAATTTTCGAAGCAGGGGGAGATTGCGGCGAAGTTTTGTAAGAATTCGTTCGATTTTGGGCGCCAGTGCATTTATCGAAATTGAAATAGAATATATTTTACGAAGTTTGTGTCGTATTTCAAAGCGTTAAATGCCATAAAAATACATCTTTTTCTTTTGTTTTAAGTTTGTGATGTATGATTTTTTTATTATCTGGTACACGGTGCATCAAAAATAAAGCGCCTTTACTTTTCCAAGCCCGAAACAGGAAGTGACGTAAGCATACAGCTGGCGTTGTAATACCAGTCATCCGTAATATTGTATTTGTCCATATGTGATTCTTCTCTGCCTTCCATTAATTACAATTAAAATGACCAGATGTCTGCCTGATTTGATTAAACACACGAATTAATGTTTATGACTTTTCCGAGTCGTGTGATCAGGTTCCACGGCAAAACGAAGCTGAACTGTTTCGCTTGCCCAAGTGTGTTTGTTGCCAGCCAAATGGTTGGCGTGGGAGACTGGCATTGATGCGAGAATCATACAAGCTAGTTCGATTCCCGATGTGCATATATGTTTTTCCTCCCCTTTTCAATGCATATGTTGTATTCGCAGAAGTACTTTTAAACTGCGCAGTTGTGTACTAATCAACCGAATGCTTATATTTTGCGTGTGGAACTCATAAAATTGCAAATGGATACAGAAATGTGTTGATTGTTCACGTTATTACTGCATTATTTGTGGTGCATTAGCGAGGCCATAACATCCGGTTTCTAAAATATTGTGTTTGATTTGGAATACCAGACAGTGGATAAGTCCAAAAACCTAGAAATACTATTTGTTCTGTACTATAAACGGAGCTGTTTAGATGCGCGTAAATCCGGCTTTTGGGTAGGATCCGCGTCGAATGTTGGGTGTTAATCAGCGTTTTGGCAAACATTGCAGTTGCCATTTTCAAAGTGGAATGCAGCTATTTATTGGTAATTGGTTATAGGTGTAGTAGCTAAGTTCATATTGCCATAAAAATAATGCTGATAATTTATGTTGCAGGTGCCTTAGATGAGGAGTGTGAGAGTCAGGGTAGAGAAAAAGAACAGCAGTTAAATGGGAAGCAGCGTCACCAACTGAAACACCGGGAACTCTTCCTGTCTCGGCAGGTGGAGACCCTCCCTGCGACTCACATCAGGGGCAAGTGTTCCGTCACACTTCTCAATGAGACAGAATCCCTCCTCAGCTATCTGAACAAAGATGTAAGATTATCTTTTTTAAAACATGTCATTATCACTTATTATTTTTGGGCATTCTTTACTTCAGGTGGGGGGGGGGGGGGGG
>NW_019059561.1:422036-453560 GCF_000696155.1 Zootermopsis nevadensis
TACTCGCTTGTCTTACTTGAAAGTCACATCTTGTTACTCCTGTACATGTTTTAAAAAATTTTGTGCTGGTTTGTATGCGAGAAATGTGTTTCTCCAAAACATCCAATCCAAACAAATCCTCACAGTCGGCATCAGCATCTTTGCTGCGTTGAGAACCTCAAATATCCAGTGTTTTGTCATGTTTGGTGTCTGTAATTGCACTTTCTTAACGCCTGTTGTGCATCGAGTCACAATTTAGGAGATGATCGTCGCAGTTCTAGGAAGCTGCATGTTGTCAGTCAGAGAGGGTTATTGTGAGAACAATATTAATGAGTTGGTGTAATTTGGGAAAAAGGAACCTAGGGAAATTTATGTTTTTGTGTTAAAACATTCTGTCAGGTGATATTTTCTTTTGTTCATTCATCAGGATACCTTTTTCTACTGTTTGGTGTTTGACCCAACACATAAGACCCTCTTAGCGGACAAGGGGGAGATTCGAGTTGGCAGCAGATACCAGGCAGACCCACCACAACTTTTGTTGAAAGAAGGTTGGTACACTTGATTTTTTAGTTATACTTTTAGAATTCTGCACTGTCATGGACTTCATGATGTTTAGCTTTTACTTGCCATAAACGATTAGCATTTACTGTATGGGGTAAGTCCTCATGTTACAGTGATGCAAGCTGGACTTCAGCTCTTTGTTGTTACCAGTTTCAAAATAAGTACCCTCTTTGAGGATCAGCCTGAACTAAAATAAATTAATTTTGCAATCACAAAAGTTATTGTACATCGTGCTATGTACTATTTAATTCCAAATGTGAAACATGATTTTCTGCCCTATTCATTTGTTCTGTCCATACCAAAAAAATGAGTTAAATTCAGACGTTTATAAAATTTGACGTCTTTGCTTCATCCACTGGCGTCTGAGTGAAATTGGTTTTACTCGAGGTTTGTCACGTTGTTCAAACATTACAATTTTTTTGCCAATACAATAATTGTTTTTTCAGCTGTAACGTGGTGTGGTCTACCTTAACTTTATGCATATATATTTTGTATTTCAGACTTACCTGATAACCGAAACCTAGAGGACTTGGAAACGTTAGTGTGGACACCATCGCATCATCTTACTGATAGGCAAATTGACCAGTTTCTAGTTATCTCAAGATCAGTGGGAACATTTGCCCGTGCTCTGGACTGCTCAAGCTCCGTGAAACAACCGAGTCTTCACATGAGTGCCGCAGCCGCTTCACGAGATATTACATTGGTCAGTAAGGAAGGGTGTAGCATGCCTGGTGTGTTTTTATGACATAGTTCTCTAACTAAGTAACTAACTAGATGGCTTACGGAACCCGAAGGTTCATCACCGAACTCACCAGTGCCCTCCACCAGACCCTGTCCTGGGCCAACAAAATCCAGTCTCCTTCAACTCCTAACTTCCATAGATTCCCTTGACATTATCCTCCCATCTACGTCTAGGTCTCCCCAGCAGTCTCTTCACACCCTTTGTCCCATCCATGCGCACTACATGCCCCGCCCATCTCATTCTTCTCGACTTAATCACCCTGACAATATTTGGGGGACGAGTACAAATTTTTAAGTTTGTCATTATGCAATTATGACAGCTCTCGCTGTCTTAATTCCTGTATATTTGTAGACACCGGATGCCATGAGAGGTTTACCCACAATGCCTCATATACATTGGTGAAATAATGACCTGAGGTCATTGCCAGAATGTGTTGTCAGCCCTTTTACCTTCATCGTATTTACGCACTTCACAGTTGGAAGGTGTCATTATTTTTTAAGTTTATCTCCATTGACATCATAAAGTAAAGTGGGAGGTGTTCCCTGCGTACGTAATGATCTGTCCCCATTTAAAATGTGTTGGTATTTTACAAACTCAAGTTGTGTGTTGTATATTTGTAGTTCCATGCGATGGACACGCTCCACAAGCATTCATACAACATGGCTGAGGCCATCAGCTCGCTAGTTCCCTCGACAGGTCCCGTCCTCTGTCGTGACGAGATGGAGGAGTGGTCAGCCTCCGAGGCGAATCTTTTCGAAGAAGCGCTTGAAAAATATGGCAAAGATTTCAATGATATTCGACAGGACTTTGTGAGTAACACTTCATAACGTGGTAGACCTGAGTCACAGGGATGCATGATTTGTCTCTTTCTCAACCTGCAGTAACTTCATAACGGAAGCAAATACGACACCCCTGTGAATAAAAGTATAATTTATTTACAGCTTCCATGGAAAACGCTGAAGAATATAATAGAATATTATTATATGTGGAAAACGACCGACAGATACGTTCAGCAGAAAAGAGTAAAGGCCGTTGAAGCAGAATCCAAATTAAAACAAGTGTACATTCCTAATTAGTAAGTATAATTTTGATGTTTCTGCACGTTCAAATATGCCAGTGGTTTTGGAATTTTTATGGACGCATTACAGTTTTAACAATCCGTACTTACTTCCTTTCCAGTAATAAACCAAATCCAGCAATAATAAATAACAACAAAGGCATTGTGAATGGGAACAGCAATGGAGACGCTCCCATTGGTGGGAAAGCTTGCGAATCGTGTAGTGGTAAGTGCGGAACATGATTGTCGTAGTTTAAGTTTTAAAATGGAAGCTTTGGAGTAATTTCAGATTATAGTGTTCTGAGTTGTGAATCCGCGTCTTGTAGGAATCGCCGTGAAGCCTAGTACATTTTTACAACTTTGCAGAACCGCTGAAGCCAGTTTTGCTCATTGGGTACATCGTTGTTATCTTTTCGTACATACAAGGTTACTTTAATATGTTGCGTAATAAATTTTGCTCTTAGTGTACAAACATGCAATATTTACATGTGCAGAAGCAGTTTCACATTTCAAAGTACAATAATTTGCGGGCATGTCAAAAATAAATAAGCGAATTTACATTTTTCATGATCTTATATCTACTGTCTAATTATGTACTTTGTGATCTTTGCACAATGACAGGAGGATAGAAGAATGACCTTATTCTTTCTTTCTTTCTTCTGATTGGAAATTGACATGGATACTAATACTTTCATGGCCACGGTGAAACAAAATATTTGCATAAACTGTGCAGTTGTGGACACAAAATAGTTGGTCAAAAGGAACAAACTATTAGCTAAAAATTTGTGGCTTTTTTTCCACCAGAGTATAAAGCCAGGACTTGTTGGCAGTAAATGTAGACTAGATTATTCCCTTTAGTGATGAAATATATTCACTGTCATCACTGATACAGGAAAAATAATTCGAAATATAATTTGACCATTTTCAGCTAAATGAAAATAAATAAAATAAAGATGTTTGTCTCGTGACAATGCTGTCAGTACCATATAGCATGATAAATCATTTTTGGCGAATTCTGAGATATCAGGAATCCTCCCCCAGTACTACGGTTTTGTTTGAGCTGGGGTAGTTCAATCAGTGTAGTATCTGACCATGGACTGGATGACGGGGCTTTGTTCCTTGTTAGGGGCAAAGGATTTTTCTTCTGGCCTCTGCATCCAGACTAGCTCCAGGGCCCACTCAGCCCCCTATCGAATGGGTGCCAGGGGTAAAGTTTAGCTGATCACTTACCTTCATTTAGCACCAAAGTCAGGAATGTGTCTCAGCTACACGCCTCTTCCCTCAAGTGCCTCAGTGGTGTGTAGAAGGACTTTACGGTTTTATTTGGAGTAACTTTGATGTGTCATCAGCCTTGTTTCTTTGTTGAAAGAGAAAGATGGCTTTTAATTTGCACAAATCTTATTTGTCTCCTTGTTTTTCAAAGTTATTTTATCTTGTCCTTTGTTTTGCCATTGTGAGTATTTTCTTGCTTCTGTTTGTAGTGACGATCTCCAGTCAGTGGTATGCGTGGGGACCGTCACACATGCAGTGCAAACTTTGCCACAATTGTTGGTTATACTGGAAGAAGTATGGCGGACTCAAAGTACCTTCAAGAATAGGTAAGAAGTCGGATGTCTGTGGTACCAAATGCGCATAATTTAAAAAGCTATGAAATGTGGTGCGATCGAAGGACATTTTTTTACATTGATCTTCTCGCACTAAATGTATATAGATCAGATTGGTTAGTGTTTGTAATTGAGTTGTCTCTTGCAGTGCATGGATGTTGGTACTTGTAATAAAAATAAATTACGGTTAACCCCTTTTTCAGGCGAGAATGACGCCGACAACAAGAAGAAGTCCGGAAGCATGTCAGACGATGGTATGTTGTTTTTTATCCTTTGCCATTCCATAACGAGGAAAGCAGTTGTATTGCGATAATCAGTTTCTTCTTAATGCATTTGTGTGTACTGAGACTAAATACGAGTTTTACTGCTGCTGTTGCTAAGTAATGTGCATCTGTCATTATGTTAAGGGTGGTTTCTGTTTTCTTGCAGTAGAATCAGGATGATGGGTTGAAGTCTGTACTTGAAATGATGTAGGATGACCATGGAATGTTTAATGATGAGCATGATCTTTTATTCTTGTTTCCAGAACGACTGCCATCAAATATGGCGTCCCATAGGCCACACCGTTGCAGTTTAGTGAACTGTGGCAAGGTACGTTTTAGTATTCGAGACTTCGTCATTGGAATTATTTGTCCTTGTTAGTTGATCACAAGTTCTTGGGATGAAAATCAAATTCCTACTAAACTAGGTGTGTAAGAAAAAACAGAGATTTACTGGTGGAGTCGGATGTCTGTTTTATCAGTTATTAGGTTTCGCATTCTTTCGTAGTTTAATGCAGAATTTGATGTGTGCTTATTGCTCCCATTTGTCAACCACATTACAGCTTACGATAAAATGGATGCTTTCTGCCATTTTCTGTTACTGCAACATAGAAAAGTCAGGTAAAGAAATGGATTTTGTTTATATTACATTCTTACCATCTTCTTTAATTCTTTACTAAATAATAGGTGTTTTTCTTTGTTTAATTGTGATATTGTATGGTATTTCAGTAACATTGTTTTGTTTCTTAATTTTTTTGCAGGAGTTCAAGTTAAAAGCGCATCTTGCTCGACATTATGCCACGGCTCATGGTCTGGCCATCAGGTCTGGATCTCCACGCCCCATTATGAAGACACGCACTGCCTTCTATTTATGTACAACACCTCTGACCCGTATCTCTCGCCGGCTTTGTCGACATCTGATTCAACCGCGTCATGCTGCCAGAGCACCGTTCTGGCCAATCAACGTACCTTCTGTAAAACAGGAATGTAAGAATACTGATTGTGGTATTTTGAGATGGTATCAGTAGGTTAGTTCTCTGTTTTACGAAGCTGCGATTACTCTTTTTCGTCGGAGTGGAATTTAATAAACTGGATATTTGATGTCTTGTTACCTAGAAAGTGAACATTAATTATGGTATTCCTTTGTGCTCTACTTGGTCAATATGAAGCTAGTCATTTTGTGGTACTTTGTCCAGACTGCCATGCGTGAACTTGTTCAGATAGCAGCGATTCCAAAAAATTCTGTCTTTTAGAACATGGAGTTTTATCCTTTGTCAGTAGATGGCGCATGCATCTATCTACCTTTCACGATTCCTCGAATGATCGGTCACCACATATTTCTGTAATGAACATTGGCTTAATCCTAAAAGTCGCTGGGGTGAGGGACATTAGACATTTACATGGCCTTTTGGAAGTATGTGTGATTTGTGCCCATTTACAACCACAGTTTTGCGTCATTAGGCAAATTTATGTTATTGAGGAGTGATAGAATTATCATAATTCTGACTATTGTGTTGATTATAAATTTATGTGATTATATTTCCAGGTCAGGTCCACATGGCTGGGAAGTCACTGTTGGAGTTGAAAGACCTGCTAAGATATCGGAAGAAGGAGCGAGGGAGCGTAACTCACATTGCCAATCGTTTGGGTCAATCCAATCTCATCACCCCAGACTGGCTAATTCTTACTGCCAAGGATATGATGCCTAAACCAGAGCACGTGTCATTCCCAAAGCCACCAAAGGCTCCAGGTAAATGTTCATAGTAAATTAAATACAAGTTCTGTATGGTTTGTACTTTACGTCATACTTTATGCGTCAAGTCGGTATTTAACCATATTTATTCATACATAGGCCACACGTCTATTATTCTATATCATTTGTCATCCTCCCATCATGTGCTTCTTCCACTCACCTTTATTTCAGTAATGTTTGTACTGCAAAACGTAATTATGTAAATTATCTTACTGGCATGTCGTGTGGTGAAGTGAATTTGCATTTTGTTGTTATTTGCCAAGCTGCAGTGAACCTGGAATTTAGTCTCGTAACCAGCATTATCTGCTTTCAGATGGTACATTATTATATGAGCGTGTTCCAAATAAACCTGAAGCTGAAAAGGCAGCAATGAACAATATATCACCTTCCCTGCTTAAACGAAGAGCATATGAAGAAGTAAATGGTATGGATGGTAAGGATCAGAAGTTACAGTAAATCCTCATTAATTCAAAATAAGGCTTAATTCAAAGTGTCATTTCCTGTCCTCGAAAATATAGTTTTGTGTCTCTTTTAATGTGGTTGATGCAAAATATGGTTAACCACTTCCTTACTGTCCCTAAAAACCAGAACTCCAGCTGAAAAAATCAAAGGACAAAATTTTTTCGTATTTGTTTGTGTTTGTTAACATACTGTACTGTTTCTGAATAGCCATTTTTAACCTTAAATAAATTATTTGTATCAGAGTCTTGTCATTTATCATTCATTCCTAGAAAGTTGTTAATCTGTTAAATTCTTCTATGGACTGGAAAAGAAAGCTTGAACATTAATATGAACATACTGATGTTGATATTCCAGATTGTCGTTCCATGTGGACTTGTAGGTATATACCAGTGTTTCAGAGAGAGACAATCTCCATCTTGTGGGTTGAATATTTTGGTCTTCTGGTTTGTAATACTTTGTGGATTTGTGGGTAGATCCCAACATTTCAGAGAAACAAACTGCCCTCAACATTAGCCAAGCACATTTTTTCCAAAACGCGATATCTGCCTAGAAATCCGCGTGGTACAATGCAGACCAAAATCAACACATTTGCCACCATGAGAACCTCAAAGCTCCGTATGAATACGCTTTATGTGCTGAGATGCGCGACCACCCGCAACTTCACAGTAATGAGAGAAATATTGCAGAACTTTATTTTAATGCCTTGCCACATAGTTAAGTTTGAAAACCTCCGTTACAGTATGTTGTGCTTTCAGTTATTCACTATGTCTGCAACCGTCTCGCTGCGATAGGAAATTAATCCTCGGTCATATTTGTGTACAGGTCTTGTTTTTGCACTGACGAAGAAGTGAAATGTTCATGTAATAAATATTATTTTTACTGTAAAATTTTCCCATTAACTGTGCTTCTAATATTTTGATATATAAAGTGTATACTGTCTTCAGTCTTATGTATGCTTTATCCATTTTTCTCACTGCGCCACATGATGACACTTTTCATTTCTTGATTGCTTTGTAGTGCAATGTACTATTTTGGATTTGTGTAGTGAAGAACATTGCAGATTGCACATGATGTGAATCGTGCAAGTACTGAATAAGTCTCTTATATTTTTGACTGAACATGTCGGTACATAATACATCTTTAGAAAAAAGTACTGACATTTTGGTATAGGGAAGTTAGATTTTGAATGTAACGTCTGCAAATTATGTATCTGGAGACTAATGTGATAGTTTGGACTGTGATTAACCACCACTTGCATTTAGTGCAAGTCAAGCTAACGGATAATTGTTTCATGTGCGTGAGATCAGTTGCTGAAAGCCTTATGTATTTACTGGCGTTGTCTAATAACCAAAATTGAAAGTGACAGACATAACCCCTCCTCAGCCTATATGTTATTGATTTCAAAGCGTGTTTTCACGAATACTTCATTTTTTAATTTTCCAATCCAAAAATGAGTGTCTGTGTTAAATACAGTATTATAGAATATATAATTTTGATTTTCATTGCCATTTTTTCCCCCTTTGGTGATTGTTTATAGTATTGCTAGCTTCCTGTGAATCATTTTACGCACACTTATGTACAATTGTACTGTCATTTTGTTAACTAAATTCAGTAAATGTGTTTTCATGTTCTTTCTCTGTTGGCTTCAACTCAGATTTGGATTGGGATGAAGGTAAGATGGAATTTCATTAGTAGCAGAGACGAATACTTTCTGTCGTACTTTTTCCTTCTTCTAAACCTGATATAGTCGCACTTCTCATTGCAGAAACAAATTTTATTCTGTTTTTTGTTGCATGTCTGTTTTGCCTGTGTGATGTATTTTAAATTATAAATTTACAATATATGATACTTATTTCATGAAATGGTATTACATCTTGTTCATCTTTTCATTATATGTTAGGTTTATTACTAGTCTTTGGTTGAAATTCATTGTGTTAGCAGGGCAAAGTGTTCCTTTTATTGCTGTATGTCTGCTTTAGTAGCCTCTACAATTTCCTGTATTCTATTGACTGCCTGCTGTTTATAAATTCTGGAAATGTATGATGGATGACCTTCTGCATTTGAAAATAGCAAAGGCAAGTTCTGAGAGAAGCTACTCATTAGACTGACTTGTTCTGTGGGAGTGATTATGGTTTTGTATACTTCAAGAGAGAGAAACAATTCTCATGTTATGTAACAATATTGTATCATGTACTGAGGGTTTGTTGATACAAATACAAAGAAAGTCTGAGATCAAAAATTTTTAAGTGGTGAAGATGTTTGTGATTTTCTGGATTCTGATGTTGTGTGATGGGGTGAGATGTTGATTAACATCTGCAGGATCCCGCAGCATCAGAACCCAGAAGACGGTAATCCGTACAAAGAAAGAGCGTTTTGGGATCAAGCAGTTACAACCAAATTTAAGGTTCAGTTATCCTCTCGTGAGCCTTTAACAACAACAAAATCAGCAAAAGTTTCAGTCATTTAAGCTGATCTTGTATATTAATTACCCCTCAGACTTCAGAGGATTTACGCTGATGGCTATAGACCCCCCCACCCCCCATTCTTTTGTTATAAAAGTAGTGTCATGCATTTTAATCATGAAAGTTTTGTTAGACTTTGGTTTGTGCAGTGCTTTTGCGTTTGAATGAGCTTGCAAGTTGTGGTTGTTGACTTTCTGCTTGGAAGCTGTTAAGTAATATGGGGATCAAGATGTTTCACTGTAACATCATCATTTAGTTTCAGAGCTGCTTTTGAATTACAACTTAATGTCTGCAGGTATAGTTGTACCACAACCCGGCCCTCCTGCCAAGCGCCCCAACAAGGAGGTCGGACCAATAAGGGGCCCCGAAGGGTTTTCTCCAATGATGGGTCGGTCTGTCATTAATCACCTTAATGGGAAAGCAAAAATTGCTACAATGACCCGTTCAGGCAGTGGTCGCAAACAAGTGATTTCCTGGATGGATGCACCAGATGATGTCTACTTTCGATCCACAGACGGAACCAAGTAAGTTTATACATTCTTGTGCTTAAAGACGTATGAATTTTATTCCATCCACATACTTCAAGTCTCTCCCGCTACCTGCTCCAAAATTCTGTGTTCAGAATCTTGGATGTGGAATTTTCACATGGATTTTTGAAAGTGGTCGTCACAGAAAATGTCACTGTGAGGTGAAGCATTTTATTTAAAAATTGAATGGGGTGAATTGTGAACAGGTAGCTAACTGTTCACAGAATCTTGAATTAAATCAGTTATTTTATGTCTTTCATTTCACAGTCAATATTTTTTAGTCTTGCACCAGAAATGTGAGATGTATTTCTACAGTATGAATCAACTTGAATAATAACAGCAAAAAGTAATCCTTTGAGCACCATAGAATTTTAAGTCAAGTTCAAAATTACGCTGTGTCTACCAAGATAGTTGAGGTGTGGGTTTATATTCTTGCACCGTTGTTTCAAGTATCAGTATCGGCAAACTTGATTGTGTAGCCAGCGTTCGTCAAAATTGACCTTCAGAATAATGTCTTTTTGTCATACTCTGTACAGTTCATAGAAAATTACAGTTTAATTTCAAATTGAGCTCGTAGAATTTTGTAGGATGCAGGGTTTCCAAAATGCTTTCTGATGAAATCATGTGACGGTGTACAATCAACAAGACAGTTGTTTGAAAGTTCGGATGTGTTTGCGACCACTTGCAATATAAGGCGATTTCAGCAGCAATCAAACTGCCTAGGTATGTGCCATCTTGCCATGGCGAGCGAGATTCAATATTACGTCGCAAGATATTGATTCAGTACACAAAAATTGTAATGTCCTTTTTACAGTTTATGATATCATTTAATTTCATTCTATATAAAGAATAAACAAGAAGCACAAACAGCTTTTGTACTTTGATGTGTATTTTCACCTGTATGGTTACCTGAGGTTTTCTTGTTTTGTTGAATTTCAGGAAAATGAGAAGACAGCTAACGGGAACGGAGCTTCGTAGGGCGGCAAGGAAACCTTGGAGGAAATTGAATGTCAGGGGCATGGATGAACTAGTGGTAATTCTGGACTGACAGATTGACATGACTGCGTGTCAGTAATTTATCTCTGGCATTAGTCGTGTGTTCCCTACCCAAGGGAGGATTAGAGACGCGGCTCGTCCGGCCACCCTCCCGTGATAGGAGGGTGACCAGTGCTGAGGGTGCTTTGTGTGCGTGTGAATAATTGATCTCCGTCTGCATGAAGAAAGGAAGCGCGGTGTTGTGAATATAGTCATGAAGGCAATAACTTTTGATGTACTATAATATTTAATTAAACTTAAATTTGAACATTGCCAATAGCAGGATACAAACTTGCTCTTCTGTGCACAAGCAATTTCCCCACCAATCCAGCTGTTATTGTGAGTGGTTGAAAGTGTGGACTTACGCTATTGAGCACAAGTTTCAGTGTGTCCACTTGTATGTATCTGGCTTGAAGGTAGTGAAAGGAAATAAACATTGTTAAAAATTTCAATTCTGGTTCTGGACGAACGGAATGGAAGATGGGTGGTATTGTCATGGTTCCCTTCTGCTGTAATTTTGTAACGAAAGATCGGTATATTTTACAGATTAATGCTCGAGTGCAGTTCGAGTACTGGGTGTTTACTGTTGACCATTCCTCTTTCTTTATTCTTAACAGAACAATGTTACGTGAGCTTGCAACCACCACCTCATATAAGAAACAGTATTTTGGGGTGGCGTAACTGGGGTTAGAGTCTCAAGGCATCGTTACTTTTTGCTCATGATGCACTTTTTACTTTAATTAAAGCACAAAAAGTAATGATATATGTAATCATTCTTCTGAAATTAGTGCAGATGTTTGGTGTTTGGATATGGTGCTTGCATAAATTATTGAAAATGCATAGGATGGATGCCAAGGAATTGTTTTTGTTACGTTGGTTATAAAGCCGTGGGCGAACAACTCTGCCACACAGAATACGGTAGTCAAAGTGTTGTCTTGTGAACTTGCCGCATTGTCGAGTGGATTGGTGCTGCAAAAAGGAGGATTGATTTTTACAGAGGTGGCGATGAAGGCGACGCGGTCTGATGTGATTTGGGTTGTGATGTACAAGTTTGAAAAAGAAGGAAAAGAAAAAAGGCAAGAGTACAACAGTAGTTGTAAAGTTCGATGGAATAGGTTTTGTAACGTGGAAGGAAGTGGAATCTCAAGACAAAGAGATACCAAGTGATAGATTTTTATATATACGTTGTATCCACATCTACATCCCATATTCTATTTAAGCATTTTTCTCTGTTCAGATTGATACGTCAAATCACAATGCACAAGTGATATGGTAATGTGCAAGGAGCACAAGAACACTCGTCGTAATCTTGGCCGCCTGCAAGCGGTGGCTTCGTGTTTGCGCGCGGGGGCACGAAACATTTTTGAATGAATGTTCAAGAACCGTTTGTAAAGTACAAGAAGAATCATTCTGTTTTATTCAAGAGAGACTTTTCATCTTGTTTGATGAGATATTGTAATTTAATATTTGAATGAATATTGAGGATCTTAGTCTGATGAGCTAGCCCGTTGTTAATTCTTCCCTTCCAGCCTGCTACGTCCTGTCGTTTCGTAGTCTCGAGTTTTCGTGTTCAGCGCCCCTTGACGCCGGCCTCTTCTCTTTTCACTCTCTTATTTAAATTGGACCGTTAGTATTGATTAGCTCACGTGTTTATCTGCAGATATTTAAAAAAATTATATATTCTTTTAAGAGAATCACCTGTTGAATGAATTGAGCCCGTTTGTTTTTGGATTCCAGCAAATTGCACAAATTTCTTTGAAGTAATAAAATCTCACTTTGCTAACCAGGCTCTTACTCCCAAGAGGCTTATCATCTTTAGCCAATCTGCCTTTACTTGAGAAAGGCAGGCGGTGAAAACGTAATTTCCTTGCTACTGCGTAATTTATTCACTGGAGGTTCTTTCTTCGTGTTTAGGCCTGATGGATTTTAGTGGTACTGTGTACTTACCATACTGGTCAAATATAGAGATGTAATTTATAAGAAAGCTTGTCATTGCCCCCTTTCCTACGTGGTTGAAATCTTATTTGCCTTTTTGAAGACTATTTGCTCACCTGAATAATAGTTTTAGTTACATTTTGTATTGTACAGAGAATGATCTGCAAGGCTCTTATAAATGAATTGGACACTTTCAAAAATGTGAATAAGCTAAACAAGATACAGAAATTAAAAGTATTTGATTTAAGATTTGTAGTATCCAAACAGTATTGAAACATGTCCCATGCTTTTTGAAAGGTTCTTCATCAGTGGATGCTGAAGTTCTTGAAGATTCTCTTGCAGATGTAGGAAGTAGACTTTATTTTGATATAGCGCGAAAAGAAGCCCGCAGGTGCCAGATCAGGTGCCCTGCTAGACATGCCTTGGACTTCCACGGCCAGTCCGTAATAACCCAGGCTTTTTCTTTTTTCGTGAGCTTGTTACGGCAGTGTTGTAGTGTGGTGCTGTGCTGTCTTGTTGAAAAATCTATATTCTGAGGTCCTCGTCAGGCCGAGGCATCGACTCTTCTGCGTCAAGACCACAAATCTTACTTCCTGACATTTGACAACACGTTTACTTTGTACTATACAACACATGTTCAGCTGTGTGGACTTTCTGTCTCCACATCTTCATGTTATGACAATTCACAAATCCCGAGATGAAAAATTTACATGAGATAATCGATTTTCACATCTTTCAGTCCAGCCTCATAAAGTTGGGACAAATTGTGAATGTTTGATCTTTATCATCTGTAATGCTTGTGCCAACTGAAGCATGTAGGGATTCATATATAATTGTTTTGTTATGAAACTTTTCAAAACCTAAATCCTGTTGATGGACACATTTTAGTGCCAGTGTTCTGCGACGGTACATAACCGAAATACTTCATGGGACAACCATCTATAATCACATCATCATTAAAACTTAGATCCTACAGGCGACAGTTAAAATTTATACGTTTCTTAACCCTCTTGAGGTCTGTCAGTTGCCGTAAACACCTCATGTGCCAATTGGCACCTGATTTTCCCTAATCTTGGCTAATTCAGAGATAGTTGGTTCACTTGCTTGGTTGCTTTTGTGCCCAAGGATCGTCATGGTGGCTACTGGTCCGGCCTGCGTCCTGGCCGGTCGGATTATCAGGGCGTTGTTCCGATGGTCCTACCTTGGATTGCTTAACTCTTGCCGTTAGGTTCCCAGTTTGACTTGTGGTTGCTAAAGGACATTTACGTTGATTAATTAAACAGCAGCTCTCCAAGTACCATTTTCAGCCTGACTTTTATTGCAGTTTACTCACAAGAATTCTCTGAAAGTGTTCGATTCTTTTGTAATGACCGCCCGTACGTTTGACGCTTTCATCGGTTGATGATTGACATTGAAACTCTAAAGATGTTGATTAAATATGGCATCTTTTATCTTAATGCAGCCTTTCCTATGAGTTAAAGAATTGTTTAATTCAGTATAATATTAAAAACAGAAATGAGATGTGAGCTGTAAATCGATCTTGAACTGTTGCTGTGTGAAAGAACCATAATTACTTACGTAACCAACTTCATCAATGAGTATGTATGATCCACATCTTAAAATTTAGGAACAGAAAAGTACATCTCGTACATATAATAACAAATGGTACAGAACGCCTACAAAAGTAGGATCCAGTTGAATGCAGGCATAATGACGATGACGCTCATTTTATTTGTGTCTGCGTGTTTCACTGGGCGATTAAACTGGTAGTGTTCTGTATGTCTGTCTATTATATGCGCACAGTAATTATACCATTTTATACGATTATTTGCAAGTGTGTTTCTCATAGTGTGTTCACATGGCACGTGTAATCTCCTGGTACGTGAATATGGCTAATTATTTATCATGTTGAAATCATTTTTTCAATTTTACAAATAAACTTGATACAAAAATGGTTACATAAATTTACAAATGTGTGAAGTTTCTAATACGTCACTGGTATCATTTATTACGTATCTTTGGTGTTACAGTTACCATTCACATAACTGACGCTCCAGTCGTTCTAAGAATGAAAATGTTATTGATTCATGTCTGCACTTCATAATTGTATTTAACCTTGTATTTTGAAAATCTTGGGATGAGTTTTCGTTACTGGCCTTTCAGTAACGTCATTAAACATTGATTCTTTACTTGACATCTCATAACATTTTTGCTGCTGTATTTATGGAAATGGTGGCAGCAATGCAAATTGATACATTAGTGTTGATAAGATAGGATTCATGGTATATTTTGAAGTTAAATAATTTGTTGGACGCTGCATTACCTGGGGTGTGAGTGATATAAAGCACATTTTCTTGTGATGTTTCTGTCAATCTGATTTATTTTTATTTTGTTCTCATTTCTTGACAGATTTAACCTTGAATAATCACCTTTACATCACCAATGTGAACAGATCACTTCAGTGTTTTGTTTCATAATATATTAGTGTTTGAATGTTTTAAGTCTAGTCATGGTCTTGCCACAAGAAAACAATTTGACTTGAAAGGGACCATTGGGGTTAGAAGAAAGAATACAAAATTTAAAAAATATTAAAGGCCCAAATACTTGTTGGTGGAGCGAGTGAAACAAAGGTAAAATGGGAGTGTTATTGAAAAATGTCGCAGGAATCATGCATGGCTTACGGAGCCCGAAGGTTCATCGCCAAATTAACCAAAGCCCCTCGCTGGTCCCTGTCCTGGGCCAGCAAAATCCAGTCGCCAACATAAATGGTGTATGTGGAAGGCTGTTATATACATAATAAAGTGGCCATGACTATGACTGATTCACTCATTCTTGGATTTGTTTGGGTTTGGAAATTGTGTTTTGAAAGTTTTTCTGTGTTATTTGCTTCCAGTGAAAATGAAGTTAATACACAATGAAGAGGTCATGTCTGCAACTTTCATCTCCTAAAATTCCCTACAGATCTAAATTGGATTTGGGAAAATAGGGCCTTAAGTATTGACTGGCATGTATTGTAATTTTGTTTTTTTCTTAGACTGTGTCCATGGTCTGGGTGTTCTTAAAACACAACATTTCAGAGACTTTTTTCACTTTTTTATTGTACGGGAAGCCTGAGGGGAAGAGACTGCCGGGGAGACCTAGACGTAGATGGGAGGAAACATCAAGCTGGATCAATGGAAGTTAGGAGTTGAAGGAGACTGGATTTTGCTAGCCCAGGACATGGTCCGGTGGAGGGCTTTGGTTAATTCGGTGATGAACCTTCGGGCTCCGTAAGCCATGAAGTTTAGTTAGTTCATGCCTACTAAGATGTGTGGACGTTGTGGTCGAGTGGTTATCACTCCTTCGTATTACGGAGGTCCCGGCTTCAACTCTCGCCCTGAAGACCACCTATCCTCATCCCTCCATGCAAATTCCGGGACAGTACCTAAACTTAGACCACAGCCATATCCTTGCACATCGTCTAATTAAACGCTACATAGTCTGACGTACCGGAAAGGTGTCGTTAAATAAAAAATACTTACCCGCTAGAATGCTAGGATATGGAATTCTGTCTGCCATATCTATCTATTCTGATAGTCCGTGTCACGTCGAGACCAGGCCTTGTTTGCTTAGGCAAGAACCAGGTTAGGCCATCACTGGCCTAGGGCAACCCGGAAAATGTCAAGAAAGGCCCACACCAATACGAATCTCTTATCATGCCCCGCCCAGCCCATGGCCAATAAAGATCATACACAGCCCATAACAAGGCCAAACACAACCTAGACCACGCACAGAACACTCAATAGCCAGCCATGCCAAGGCCAGAAGAGGACCCACTGCGGCACAGGCTGTGATCAGCCAATGTCGAAACCGTGTGCATCGCTCCGCACGGATAACCAACCCCACGAGGAGCCCAGAAAAAAGATGACATAAGAATTGGTATTGGTTGACTTGATAAACAAAGAAAACCGAGTTGCATTAATTGTTATTTTTGTTTGTGAGGTTGAAAATCTATTTACAGGAACCTGACTTTATTCTTCTGCATCGTTGTTTCCTTACTTGCCTGAACAACGATGTAAGCCTATATCGATTGCCTTTTGTATACAACGAATTATCAGCGACACTCATTGTATCTTAAGTATCGACATCCTGCCAAGGTTTATCGTGTTATCCGATGTGCCAATATCATATTCCTCGTCTGAGAGTCGATCGATGATCGATAGGGTGGGTCGATCAGAGGAGGGAGAGGGCTGCTTACACACACAATACTTTAATTATTTTAAATATATTATAGGAAGGAATATGTCTTTATATAGGACCTTTTGTTGAGCTATGGGACCTTTATAAAATTAAGTGCAATTATTAACCCCAAGCTCAGTATTATTATTATTCTTCTTGGGACGTAACTGCCTTCCGAAATTGTCAAGTATTAGGGGGTATGACCGCATGTTGGAACGGCGGAGGTCCTGTGGTACTGACCGTCATTTATTTGAATTATTACGACCAACACGTGGTATGTGCTGTGGTGTTAACACATTGATCTGCTGCTCGTTTTTTGTGCAAGGAGTCGTGTTTACAAAGTAGTAATAAGTGAAAAAGTACAAGTGTATGTAACAGTAAAATAAGTTGCAGTGCCAGGTCGAGGTTTTCAGAACAGGCAGTACTGATAGTCACCAACATGTGGACAAGAAGAAGAAATCAGGTATGGTTGTGCTTAAATTTGTACAATGGTTCAAATTAATATTAACAGAACTACTAGGTTGCGATGTATTCAACTAATCGCTAGATTTTTGGTTAGTTTTTGTTTCATCGGAAGAGAGTTGTCATTGGAATTATCCGAACTACATTAATTCTGAAAGGGATGAGACCAAAGGATTTAATCTGTGACGTGTCGGAAAGTCATACAGTAATTTTGGAACAAACCCTACGTCATGATATGTTGATGTTGCTTTTCTTTGTTTGTGGCATTTTCAATTTAAGTAACTGGATTAGTGGGCTTATCAGAATTTATGATAATGTTGTATAATGCTTCTCTCCTGAGGCATTGGCTTTCTTGAAGTTTATAGATGACTTGTGTATTACCATCCTGCTCCCAGTATCTGAGCTGAGCATACTGAAATTCTTTGGCAAGTAATGTGTGGGCCCATTAGATTCAATTTATTGTCCCCATCTTGGAATCAATTTATCAATATCCGAAATATTTGGCCCTAGATTTAAGCATGGCTATTGAGACATAAACCTTTTCATTCTCGTCTCGCTCTGATGGACCCTTTTTTTGTAAAAAAAAAAATGTGAGTGCGTTTGTGTGTAGGTACGTAAGAACCCATTCTACTTCTACAGCTGAGTCTTGGCTTCTTCATTGTGCTGCTACTTGAGTCATGGGATCGATTAAGTAATATTACAGTCCAGGAGGTGGTTATATGATAAAGAATAAAGAAAAATGAGGTACAATATTATAACTGACAGAGCGATATAAGGCGTAGGCAGTCTTCGGATCTAGGGTCGCAGATCGAATCTCTTCTGGGGAATGGACGTCCACGCTATTTTACAATGGTCTCATCCCCCATCTAAGGAAGATTCTTAGTCCCGAATCGGAACAGATGACAGGGCCTGAAGATCTTAATACGTCTTCCTTCAAATAAATTGTAAATAAATGCGCATTCTATCCAACTTTTATTTACAGTGTACTAATACAAACATTAGGTTCTCGACAGCCAGAAAATGTGACTTGCACAAAGGAAAGATTCGTCACATATGCTCACAAATCATGGAGGTCAAAAATTACACTGGAATATATTTTCACTGCTTTGATTGATTGATTGATTGATTGTTGAAAAAGTTAAGTCAGATTGACGTCTTTACACACTGTTACATCTCACGGCATATTGCCTTCAAACTATGCACTCTCAAAAATATTTTTAAATTTATAACAGCATAAAAATATACTAAATCAATACTCTTGTACTTACCCTTAGAGTCGTGTTTTATCAGTAAGGTTACTTACACAAAACCCATTCAGACATTAGGCTCTCCACAGCTAGAAAGTGAAATGTACATTATAATAAACATTAATAACATTTAAATAGCATCGAATTTAATTACCCTACTGTAAGTGGACATCGGATTGGCCCATGTATTTGTTAAAACAAATAACATCGGGGTGACCCTCGATCGTGGTCTTCTGAAGATGGAAGCGATGTGTTCCTGCGAAACGTTGGTAATCCCTTAGGAGCACACACGGTGTCACAACCCGCAAGACCACGATCTACGCCTTCATCGCCGTCATAAATTCATGTCTCAGATCAGACTGAACTTTCATGTTGTCGTGTCTTGCGACAAATTCGCCAAAATTTTTGTTTTAAAATGTGTAATATTTTACTCTCAAAAATATTATTACATCTATAACAACATAAAAACAATGTTAAATGCATACACATGTATAACCTTTTACAAAGTCTGGGATATTTTATATTTGAGCTTGCGTCATTCTGTGTATTTCAGACTGAATTAATCTTATGCAAGTCTGGCTTCTTATAGATGATGGACATGCAAGACTTGCCATGTTAGATCATACAGTTACACAAACGAGGACATGTTCATATAAGTTTAAACAACACGTAACATTTGCCAGTTTTTTCGATACTGAACATCATGAACACGATGTAGACAACAATTACAGCCTATCAGCAACGCATCCAAAGATACACACAAATATTTTGCGATTACTCAAATAAACAAAGACAAAGAATGAACTAGAAAGATTGGTTTTATAACTTATTTATGAAAATGTGTTAAAAATACGTCCACACAGGCTACAGGCAACTAGTTTCACTTTTGTTTTGTACTTTGTTCGGTGTGATTTCATAAATGTACTTGCAGTGATCTAAAACATCGAGTGTTTGGCAACGATGTTCCGCTGTTGAGAAAAATTGTTTGCGAACATTTTTCGCTGACATTGTTTCCCCTGACCTGTACCTGGAATAAATATTTGTTCTTTGTACGAAATGGTTCTAATACATGTAAGTGTGCACTGAAGACAATGTGGGTTACGTAAAACGGAACAAATCGCAAAATCGCGCTCAGTGAATCAATCATAGTAATAACACGTAATACCAAGAACAGTAAAATATAAATTTTCACACAGTGTCTATTGTCTCGTTTTTGGTTCGGGCTTCGTATCTGTAAAGAAATTAATTTTATTCGCATTTCAATCTGATACAACTGGATACAAACAACGAACATTAGGAAATATATGTGCCTATTTTTTCCTAAGCACAGATCTTTGCGTTATAAATGCAGATAGAGTATGGGGGCATTCTCTGTACAAATCCTTAGGCTACTTGATTCTCAACTGTCCGTAAAACACGGATCAATATTCGGAGTTTTTCGACGTACCTAGAAACACTTTTCTCTGTTTCAAAGCAAGAGTGCAGTGTCTCAGTTAAGTCTTCTCATAATCTATCATCGTCTAGAAATGTGAGGCAAATTTTTGAGTCATAAATTGAGAGCAAGCAAAACTCTTTGAGAATTTATAAACTTTTCTCCCGTTAAGCAATTCGAAACACGTCTTACGAACCTCAAGGTGAGGAGAGAGGCTCCATTCTTTTAAGCCTACTCACAAACCTTCCTCTTCTGTAAGTTTCAGCCTCGTTGTGAGTCACAAACTGAGACTTCGTGCGTCTAAGTACTTCTGCTGGTGTCTAAAAGTACTACGTCAACTTTTATGTGTTAAAGCTGGCAACACGTGTTACTTTTGTGAGCTACATTATGAAGAATCAAACCTTGTTTCATGGGGCCACCAAATAACAACAAATATGATTCTTCCATATATTTTTCTCCTCTTACTTAGATGCCCCAAGAGTTTTAAAGTAGGCCACAAATAGACAGCTCACGTAATCAATAAATGTCCGTGTACCACTAATCACATTATACGTGTCACAACGTACAGTACACGTGGGTTTTAGAATTCATTTAGCTTCTTGTAGATTAATCATTCAAAAACTTAATTTTAAACCTCTTAGAGCTCACAACACTGTTCCTTTCACTTTTGTTATTGGCATTACTTTTTAGAGGAAAACCCTGGTGGTTATCTTTAAGTGACATATTTGTCCGATAGTACACACCAGAATGCAAATTTCACTATTATTCAGGGCTACTCTCTTAAGTTTTTTATGCACAAATAATCTGATAACTGACGTTGCAGAACATTAAATATTACAGAAAGTTGTACGTTGGACCTTCACATCGACTTAGATAGTGAATTCACCATTTTGGTTTGTCTTGATGGATACAGCAGTAATAGTTTGTACCATAGAGAGCTTCGTGGTGGAACGTGTCGGTATCCACAGTCAGCTGATATTTTCGTCTGTGAGGCATTGGAACTTCTGTGTCTTGTCGGGAGTGTCTCACGGCGCGTTTTATATTTTCTTTAAACTTTGACACGGACTCCAACGTTGATTCATGATCGATGCGAAGTATAAACAAATCTAAATGGATCTATAGACGTGTGATAACTAAACGACCTTCAATGGGAGACCCAGAAAACACGGTGTCAGTGCGATGTCGCGCTGAGCCGGGCAATTTTACAGTCAAAATAGGTGGGGTTTCTGTGCTTGGTCGTTAGGACATTCCTAGCACTCCTGTCGTAAGGTGACTGCCAGCCCGTCCTCCGCGTCACGTAAACTGTTTACACTGCCACTTCTCTGCAGAGGAACCATGTTCATCGTCTGCGTCGGCTCGCTGTAATGGTTCGGTGATGTCGGTGTGAATGAGTAAGACACCGACAGCTTTTTGTTATCGTCTACAAACCTTGCAGATGTCTTTAAGTTTCGAAAAATATTCCAGCCGCTTCTTTTAGACTTCTGCTTGATGATTACGTTGCTCTTTCTGGGTATCTTCGTCACGATGGACCTCTGGCTCGTCTGAGTAGTCTGATGGTTCGGGTCTTCGGCTGGCACGCTCTTAATACCATTCTCGTTGCAGTGTGTCGGACTGACGACGACTGAAAATGATCGTCTGGAGTTGGGATCTGTATTGTTCTGATCGTTTGCCGGGGTCACCCAGTTGAAGTCCTGGCCTCGACTACCAGACGGGTAATTGCGCTCCTGAATCCGGAAGCACTTCCTGGTCCCCGAGAAGTCCTTCACACTGGATCCGTTGCTTCCTGGTCCGCTGAGCAGCACCTCCTCCCGCACAGAGTTTCCTGAATACTCGGTGCTATCCTGACCCGCAGTGCTCGTCCCCAGGGACCCTCGATGGCCTGACCTGAAGATCTTGGAGTATGGTCTGCGCGTTCCTTGACCCTTGGGCTCCTGAGACCGGCAGCAACAGACAAGGGTATTCTGGAAATGAAAGACTTCATATTCAAATGAAGAAGTCGGTACATTAAAAGACGTAGCATAATACAATTTGAAAATTTATTTATACTACTTCCGTATACTATGCACAGCATTTTCGGTAGTCACTTCTAAAATAATGTAATACAAAGTTAATTTTTCCGGCTATTATCGAGGTAAATTAGTCGTGACTTAAGCACGGTGGCTGGAAACAATGAACTTTGTGCATTTAGGTACGTAGGTTTGGTGATGGAAGATGCAGACTGATTGGCTATAATAAGGATTATTTGAAAGAAACAAATTTTCTGTGTCCAAATGTTTAACCCGAAGATGCATCACCGTCCCAGTAAATCTACAGCCTTTACAGACTGACTTTAAAGTGTACAATTATTGTAGGTGAACGTCACAAAGCACTGGGATAATTTCAAGAACCTACTTGTTGCTATACGGTATGGAACTGAGGTACAGTTTGTGCCATCTTAAGTACATAGCTCTGTCTCTCACGCGCACTATATATTTGAACCCCAGTGTGGAACTACAAACGTGTGCTTTTCTCCGTAAATCCAGAACTCGACCCAAAGAAACCACAAAAATTTATGTCTTGTCAGTAAACAGACAGTTGAACGGAAAGGAATATCGTAATATAGAGTTCTTACCTTGAAGGCTTGTCGGAACTTCAGCGACATGATGTGGTAGAGTATGGGGTTGATCGTGGTGGACACGTAGTACAGTATGCCCGAGATGTACGTCATGATCTCGTAGATCTTCAGGATCACCGGTGCTGGCGCTTTGCCCATGCCGTAGATGGCGAAAAGGCGCTGAGCGTGGAATGGAGCCCAGCAGATGAAGAACGCCACAACCACGGCCACTAGAACCAGGCAGAACAGCTCATTGACACGTGGACTAAACTGGCAGCGAAGCGTCACACACCACACTTAACAAAATACCAACTCAGTCACGGTATCCACCATTTAATAGAATTAATTCCCTGATGTTGGAGGCAGCAGGAACCTCTGAAACGTTGGTAAACTTCTACCAGAATTCTCGGTGCTACATCTCAGAAGACGGGGATCCATTCTGAACGACATGAACTCAGTCCGCAACCTCGTAACTTACGCCTATTTCTTTAAGATTTATTTTAATTATCCTCCTATATTCTCTCTCTCATAGATGCAAATATTATTTTACTTTCATTATGTTGACCATACATGACTAATCATATGATTTGTCCGTACTTTCTTTATGATATTTATGTTTTCGTTTAACGAATTTACACTATTTACCATTAATTAGTTTCATTAATCTAAATTAACCTAATTCAACCTGCATACTTCCGTATTTGCATGATGAGAATATAAATCAGTTGCGCCTAAAGAGAAAATTCCTCGAATGTCCATTGACACAAATACCAGAAACAAATTCTAAGACAATATTCAGAAATTTCCGCACTTGTCCTTTAAAACTGACTGAAATTCCAGAATTTCTTTGCTCAGGATTCTGGTCTGTAAAAATCTGAACGTTTAGTAGAGTAGAACAGAACAAAATCTCAGGAAGTTACCTATTTCCTGAAAGAACTGCAGCATTAGATGCTCAGCGTCGGAATTTGTGTGGAAAAAGAAGAAGAAGAGAGATCTAACAAGATTGAGGACGTTGTCTAGGGAGTGGGGACACTGAAACTCAGATTTCCTGTGTGTGTCGTCGGATTAGAATCGGAAATCAACCTGTCCCACATCCCATAATCTCCCACAGAGGAAAAAGCCTCTCTCGAACAATTTTGTTTTCGCTGCTGGTAGGAGGAGCCTGTATGTGGCGCTCAAAGAGAGACATGGGAAAAGGAGCGTCGTTTAAGCCTCTGTTTCTCTCATTACCTTCGTCCAGAACTCATCCGGCGTCCTCTTAGCAGATAGTGTCTTCTCCTTTCATGACTCGTAGACCTTCAGGGACCTTAGGTTGAACCTACCACTGACTTACGTGCAGAACCCAGCATTATTTGTGCAATACGTGCATGTTTGTTGTGCTTTCCGCCTCCATCATCAGGACGATATAATCCCAGAAGACAATTGTCCTTGAACGTGATGCTAAAGATCTTTCTGTCTTACTGGGTATGCGTTACATATCCTGCTCTTCGCCTTGTATCAATGGACCAGTTTCTGGGTTCTTATTTCAGAATGCTGTAGCCAATTATGTTCGCAGGTCGTAATACTGAACTGTCATATAGCCTACAATTTCGAGTCCGCTAACTTGGTATTTCGTTAACGCCCTAAAATTGCCCTTCCAGTAAACTTCTGGTAAGTGACTCGATCCGAGGTTCCAGTTCACAAAGTTGAGCGGCCAAAAACGTTGGAACGCGATATACGTAAGTCTCGATTAATTTTGACAACATTGCAAAACGTTAGATGTTACGATAGGTTAGGTAATGTTAGAAAGGTGGGGTTATATTAGGTTAGGATAGGATGGATTAAGTTAGGTTGGGTTAGGTTTGGTTAGGTTAGGTTAGATTTGGTTAGTTTGTTAGGTTAGGTAACGTTTTGAATATCTTTTTCACGTTTCGACACTTATGGTTACATCTCGTCACGTCGTTAGATTACGTCACGCCTAGTCACGCTTGGTCACGTTTGGTCACGCTTTGTAAATCTTCGTCACGTTTCGACACTTATGGTGATCGTTTGTCAGAAAGTCAAAGCACGTCACGCCTAGTCACGCTTTCTTGTTCTGTTTCTTGGGTCGTCTCTCCTGCTCCGATGCAGAATTTATTTCTGAAATATAATCTTCTTAGTTGTGTTTGTTGTGAACCCTTGCATGTTGGATCGGCTCATCACGAAAATTGTGCTTACACAGGGCAACACAAAATAATGAAACGGAGACATGTACGCATTCTCTGAGAGAGAATCGACCCGAAAATCCATTATTCAAGCGACCTCACACGTCAGAATTTTCCGCCTTTTTAAATACCGTGCAACGAAATGCGGATTTATCTCTTGAGGGAGGTGAAGGGGCAGATTCAATTAAAAAAGTAATTCCTCTGCTTAGTGGGATTATTTAATTTTTCCGCCTTGTTTACAAAACCAACACACGGAGTCTTTTTCTTAATCGTTCTGTGTGTACGTGATTTGGAGAAATTAGCGTTTGTGGACTGCAAGCTCTTTTAACTTCATCGCTTTTGGTCTTCTGGCTGAGAACTCCGAAGACGAAGGCAGTATGTTCGTTCGCATCCGACTACAATTCCACACGGCGTTATATCCCAGGAGACCAACGTCGGCACCCCACCGCCATTAAAGATTCTAATATGAAATCTCATAATGTCAGAATTTAACGGCGTGCTTTTGGTGTTCGCTGTTTCCTCATCTGCCACGACGCACGGTTGATAAGGACGAGGGAAGGAAAAATGTGAAGGACGTATTTAAAGTCTGCACTCCGGGCTGGAGCATACATTTCGACTCTGGTTTAAATATTGCAATTGTTCCAGAAATCTCAAAGAGAGGATTATTTCTCATGACCCTCGGCTCGTTATAGACACGTAGGCCTGTAAGCACGAGGTCTACAGCCTAACATATACTTCATTCTCCTCCTCCCCCTACACCTCATGTATGTTCTGAAACCGTTCTTAGAATAACATAAGGCAGAGAGAAAAGTTTTTTTTTCTACTTCAGTGAGCTTGCTGTACAAATATTTCTCGAACGTGAGAAATGGCCACCTTGTTACATCGATGTTGTACATATCCGCTGTATGTCTTCGGGCAACAGCACTAAAAATTATAAATATTTACGCGCAAACTTTTATGTAGACGCGTTGTTGGGTGAGTACTTGTGTTTTACGTTTAACAGAGTTTAAAACGTGACGTTTAAAACTGAAATTAGTGAAGGCAATCGTGAACATGCGAACGGAAATTACTCAGAATAGATTCAAATGAGCTTTCGATTATGACGATAACTTTTTGGGTCCGACAACAGCTATTTGGTTATGTATTTTTGGTAATACCTGTAGTTAAGTTTTAAATTATGCGCACTTCAAAAAATTGTAGTTACACAAGTAATTAATTAAATAATTTAAAGCAGCAGAAACGAATGGATTGAAACATATGGTGGCCACGCAGTTCATCATCATCATCAAACTTGCGAAGACACCACTCAGCTATTTTGGTCTGTCTTAGAGAGCTGTATAATAAAACACGGTTTGCCAAGAATTTTATGACACTGCCCAGCACCGAGTCTCTGGTTGCTAGGCAACCGCATGCCTACAGTTGTTTACACACAGCCTTACAATTAATACTTATTTATTTGTTGTTTATTTAATGACGTTATCAGCTGCCCAGACTGTATAGTGTTGTCTGATATTGTGATTAATGAACTGGAAAGAATCTAAAGGCGAGATGTCATAGTATAATTTAAGATACTACAGTAAAACCTCTCTAGTTGGACACCCCTATATCCTGGACACCCCTCTATATTGGACACTTTTAATTGGAACCGGCGAATATCCTATAATTTTACATTGCCACAATACCCTATATCTTGGACACCCCTCTATCCTGGAACTTGAACACCCCTTGTGTTGTAAGTTGGACAGGTTCATGCACTTAGCTTCAATGCTTTTATGGGAAACCTTTACAGTTAGTATTTTGTTGCTTTGAATTTATGACTTATGAATGCCTTCTACCTGAGGATTACCTTATGTTTGAAGGTGTGAGACTCTGAACACATCAATGGAATTATTTTGTTAAACCCTTCACTGGACTACAGTAAGTATTACTGATACAGTTTTAACTTTGTCAGTACTGTTGCTTGCAACTGAGTTAAACAGTGTTAACAGAAATTGGAACGGTTTGCTTTCTTTCATAACCAACAAGGAATGGTTGAAACCTTATTCGAATTGCGTCGAAAATTAGAAAGAGGATGGACAAATTCAAAGATAAAAGCAAAAAAGCAGTGTCTTGTGACGGACGTTTTTACAAGAAATAAGTGACATCATATGTTGAGCTAATGCCTTAAGTACAATTAAAAAGAATACGTTCTGAACATTTAAAATAAAAACCCGGACGTTCGGCACGGTTTCCCCTGTTGTAATATGTGGAAAATGACCTCACAAGCTGATACAGCGAGCAAACAGCTGCGTATGAGGGCTGTAAGCGCCATTTTTATTTGTGATGATCGTCATTAGTCCTTCGGCAATGAAGAAGCACAAATTAAGTAGGCGAAGTATTGTTTTAAGAAACCACATCTCAGCATGAGTCGCTTCGTTAAATTAATTGAGTAACTGTCGAAGCAAGCTACTAAATCCTGTCGGCGTGAAGCCTTGTAATCAAAGTCGATGAGGTAACAATACAGCAGAGCGTTTTTGTCGCCTTCTCATTTGGCCTTCACCTTTGCATGGGCCGTCTTTGTTCCAGAGAGGATATTTCCATCCATTGAGCCGGAAGATGTAACTATACAGTACCATTAGCCATCACTTGGAGTGATATTTGATATCTGTGACGTCACATATCCTTGCGGGCCTATCTGAGAGGTTTATAGTTGTTATGTCACGATTTTGAAGAACATGAAGCATAGGCCGAAACGCGGTGGGCCTTTGGCGACGGACGCTGGCAAAGGTAAGGGTTAGGTCTCGCTCAAGGCAGAGACTTCCCTCGCATTTTGCTGCTTTGTGTTGCTACAGAGGCATGCTGGATGTCAAAAAGATTTTCAGTGTCAGAATTAATTCTGACACTGGCGAAGACAGACTTCTTAACCCATGGAAGGAGAGTTAAAGACTTGTCTTCGTCATAGAAGTAGCGTAGTAAGAAAATTAAGTTTCTGGTGTTTATTTCCTGATCGAGGAAAGTCTTTAATTGAAAGAAACAGCGCATATATCATGTGTTATAATCTCCGGCATGTACAGAATAAATATTCCGAGATGACACATAAAAGTCGACTTCGAAGACAGCGGTTCGATCCTTTCTAAGACTTTTCAGGTGTTTTTTTAAGTATGGCTGTGTTGTACAATTTATAATCCTGAGATAGTCATCACCGCAACAAGTTACATGTACATAATTCACGCGTAATATGTAGGTTAAACGTAATACAATTAAACGTTCTTTTAGCTTGGACACCCCTGAGTCTGCAAAGATTACAGTGTGCAAATATGTATTAAGTGGTACTTTTACCAAGCTTCATGGAACTGAATATCTTGGCTTTTATGGAACAAGTAAGTTTACCACCGCATTTTTAAAGCATGTCCCGCCTGTCTGATCTCGATTTAGTAGCCACTGACGCAGATTGATTTGTCGATGATCGAAGCGATACTAAATAACATATCGATTCATTCATTCAGTGAAGAGATAAACTGGTGAGCTTCAGAATTCTGGAAAACAATTACGCAGTTACTATTGATGTTGTTTCAAGCTGTAATTCCAGGATAAGTAAACGTGATACTCTAGAGTCCTACGAAACGATAGGAGGATAATATTAAAACGAATCTTAATTGGGTTTCATTTATCATACTAAGGACATGGTTCGGTGGCAGGAGAAAATATCAACGAATCTTCGATTTTCAAAACATTATTTTAATTTATGTTACCTTAGAGAATGACTCTGTTACATAGAGACGCTGGGACTAGTTATTGGTTGTCTCATACACGAAAATACATTCGTATCAGGTCACCGCTTTTAAACGACATGTTTCGACAGCACGGAATGCATTAGCATTTTAACGTATAATACCTGCTTCATTGCAACGTAACTTATCAGCAGGACGAGCGACCATTGCCTGGTTTCTCCCCCTCCCCATTATATAATCTCTCCTCTCTCTCTCTTTCGGACTTCAAAGTCTTCAAAGATATTTGAAACTTCTGTGTAATGTCTCTTCTCTGATTCAGGAAACTTCTACTCAATTCTGAAATCTTATCCGCCTTTAAACTTGCCGCAGTGAATTTCACGTGACGTCATGTTTACTGCCGAAAAGTCACGGTGATTAAATGTCGGCATTAGATTCCTTTAGAGTCGAACGTTGTGCGGATTTCATCGCAAACTTAGCGCACAATGCACGAAGCTTATCTCTGACTTGTATTGTATAAACTCGGTCTCATTTTCCTCTTTTGTCCACACTGACAGACGTCCCGACAGATTTCGTCAGTGTACCCACGTAAATTGTGTGCAAATATCTCAGAATTCACCGGCACATGTTTCGTACATTCAGCGCTAAAAAATTACGAACATCAAGTTCAGGAAACGAGATTTAATGGAGGGGAAAGTAGCACAGTGGATTTCTGTGTTCCAAGTTCTCGTAAATCTTTGTTACTGGCGTTTTGTGCTGTGCAATTAGTTAAAACTCAAAGCATCAACTAGTGATATAATTATATTGCATCGCGCAAAGCAAAACAAATAATTTATCCTTTCTTTTGTTCTTTCTACAAGTGAAGATAGAAGGCAGAATAATTATACAAACTGAAGTTCATATCAAGAAAATATGGCAGGGCAGGAATTATTTTCTTCGTCATTATTGTCTGTTTCTGGAGATAAGATAGCAACTTAATTGCTGGTTACATTTAGATTTGCAGAAAATATTAATGCGCACACAATATTTTCATATCACTGAAATAAATTGGTACCGCATTCTCTACAGAGAAAATAAATAATTGCTTCTGTAATACGCCAATTACGCGAGGTAAGGAGCAGATTCTGAAAGATAGAATATCGCTAAACTTTGTGAAATAATTAAATTCTGCATTCACCAACAAATTATTCCTTAATGACCCAATTTAGGTACCGAATCATTTCGGTGCATGATACCTTAAAATGTACTTATTTAAGGACAAACAAGATTGTAAGGTGTACTCTTTTGAGTACACTGACATTTCCGAGGTGGCTGTTATGCTTCAAGCAATTATTTCATCAATTAACTGCGTTATGTATGTGAGATTTTATGTTTGGTTTCAAGACGAACATGAAATCCTAGCGACACTTCTCCGAAGTCAAGATTTGCGTTCTGTTCGTAGTCGGGAACACGGCGTGTATTTAATAGTCCAGACAGCAACAAAAATAAAGAACGCCTCTTATAAACTTGCTTCTGAGCAAGTTCTGGCGTTCAGACTTTATCTCAAATATCATTACACTTCAAGGTCATGCGTGTGATCATTTCTTTAATAGCATTTTAACGGTGGTAATTAGTATGTGTAAATAAGAAGGCGAACTTGCAAAAATAAACAAGTGTGCACTACGATGTGACATGTCTAAAGTTGAATAATGTATTTACACAAAAAAAGGCAACAAAATAACTTTTCAGTCCAGAGAAAGAAGGTTCATATTAAGGTTGGATTACCAGTAATTATCATGCAGGGTTTCGTGATTTTATTCAGTTTTTTCCAGGCCATTACCAGGCACTAAACGGCGAGGACTATATTTTTCCAAATGTTTACATCTGCCTTCTCTGTTTGGTAATTCCGTCACACAGGCACACACATGCAGTGTGTTGACAAAACTGAATGTTTATGAGCTAATGTTTCGGCAGGATGTGCCATCATCAAGATCTTACAACAGAAAATGTTATGTGACATGAGTCGTATTGAAAGCATGTCAATTTATCTGTGTGTGTGGTGAAGTTTTAAAATTTTGTAATCCAATGTATTTAAATTAAAATTGTGGTGTAGGGTGTAACCGTATAAACTATTTTTCTGAGTTGTTCAGATAAAATATGTTGTATTAACATAACTTCCCCTTTCATTAGACACTGCATAGCCTCTGCATTTGAAGCAACATTTAAAAATGCTTAACCATTGCGAAACTTTTCGTTGCCATATATTTCGCATCTATGTTCATCTATCTTTGATATGCAATGTCAAAACTCAAAGTTTTGAAAGTGTTCACTTGTTATCGGTAACAACTGTACACGATGTTTACACTGTCGTGACGTCATTTCAATTTCCGCATTAGCAGCTGAGTAATAGAAGGATCTACAGACGCTTGCCCCAGAAACTCGGATACCTGATGACGGAAGCAGCAATGGGTTCCGAAACGTGTGTTTATCCAAAAGTCAGAAAACGGAGTGTAAAATTTATAAGGCTCTTAATGTAAGTATTAAATTCAGTGATATCTATAGGCATAACTTAAATGTTTTGCCATTTGCGACTGTCTGTCTGTCTGTCGGTATTGAATGTTGTAAATAAATACGATTACATTGGCCATCGGAAATGTTTGCATATACACTCGACGGTCAGACAGACGCACACAAACATTGCGTCATTGTGTTTCAAACGGTGAGAATGAAGAACACTTAACATATTTAAAGTCTCAAAGACACGTTTAGGAATTGTATAATGGCTTATACGTATGCATGTATAGAACTTCTAACATATTCAAACATAAAATATTTACGACTTTCATTCTAAATTTAGTTGAACAGATGATAACCGAAGAATTTCGCTGTTGGAATTGTTCATTACATTTTGCTTCCTGTGGCGGTATTTCTCTCCTGATATTCACTTCTTTCTGTAATCATTTAAGATAACTGACAACAAATATTAATTTAAATCAACTGAAGACTGAGACCTTTGAAGTGATAAACCGCGGTCTGACAAAAATAAAATATTTTGATTGCTGTTTTCGGGGTTTTAGCACCGTGTAGTATGGTAGAAGTTTATCGACGTTTCAGAGACTTTCCTGCCTTCATCATCAGGGCGATGAGAGAACAAGGATTTCTGGAACGTCGGTGAACATCTGCAAGGTCCTACAACCCAGAGGGCAGCCATATATATACGTAGTTGTATAGAATCCGCCCCGTCCTTTGTTATACGTCACAGGCCCTCTGAAACTTGATGCATAACTAAACTGATCTCTGAAGCTTCTTTCTTTTATGGGTGATCT
>NW_019059561.1:453589-476029 GCF_000696155.1 Zootermopsis nevadensis
CCCGATGATGGAGGCAGTATGTTCCAACATAACGTTGGCACATATTAAGATCGTCTACACTGACACCGTCGTGGAAACTTAAAATGTTATTTTTTCATCTGATACAATTAAACTGCAAGGAATTATAGTGTTATATGCATTTACACAACAATTAATAACTTTATCGGATTTGTTGCAACGCAGAACACGAGACTCAAGAGTCACACAGGCCTTTGGGTTTCAGTTTGTCAACTTATTATTTTGTCGTCTTAGAAGTGACGTAAACGGGCACCTTCAGGGGCTCTTTCCGCCACGCACGTTTGACCGAAACAGCGTACGATTAATCTCAGTCGGCGTCCTTATGAAAACGTTACTTTACCTTACTCTGAGAAGTCATTTGTAGTTTCTTACAAAAGCCACGCGATGAACATTCTACAGTTCTCTTCAAAGAAACATGATTTATGTATTCTGTGTGCTTAAGGACTGCTCACTTAATTTATTCTGTCAGAAGTCATATCATGCTTTTTCGGCTGAAATAACTAATGGCTGCCTTCAGCTTTCAACAACGTGAAGAATATTGCAAAATTACGAAGGAATATTTTTCACTTTCTGTAAATATACCTTAACAAATATCAGAGTGTCCCAAGAGGATGTACACACATTATAATGCGTAATATTAACCTTAGTTATGGATCTCCATATGTTCTGTTTACGACGGGAACCTGGCGGTGGCAATTTTTAACACTGCATTAGACTCGCTAATTTATAAAGTACCAATTCTGACGTATGTAATGGTTTAGTTTATTAAAATGTATTTATTTCATTCATTGAATGTGTGTATACATCTTTGTGGGACATGCTGTATTTCGACGATCATGTTGCAATGCAAGGTGGGGTGGGGTGGTATCCAATGGCGTAATTTAATATCAAATTCCCAAAGAAACGGCCAGTTCAATAAATAATTTGAAGTGGACATACAAAAATATCATGATGTCCTCATATGCCTACTTTATTTTCACAAGAAAAGAGAGTATTATTAAAAACGGAAATACGCCCTGCATAACTTCGAGTAATCGGAAAGTTTCCGATGTTAGCCGAATTGCGGCAGTTACGAGAAACTCGAAGCAGGTGGCCGAAGCTTCGTCAGTGCTTGCAAGCTTATTTGTTTCATAGTGCATTGTAATTGTAAGTTAACTGATAAAAAGTGTGTGATTTTAGTGTGATAAAGTGTAAAATGACATTTATGACGTGCGGAACTTGTAAAACAGTTGTATTATAGGTCATATGCAGTGTAATACAAGCTTGGTCCCAGATCATGATGGTTAGGTTTCTTCTTGCAGTTCTCACGCCAAAACGGATGGCAGCACGAGGCGTGGCTGAAGGTAAGGGAACCAATAATTACGTAATGGAGGCGTTTCGTATTTGATTAAGTGCTGCATAGGAAAATATCTGATGATTTGAATTCGTATACACATCAGCATTGTAATACGGTAGTTTAATTAACTGGGCTATATGAGAATTCTTATCGTATATTTCTATATAAAACTGTGATTTCATTTCAAGGAGCGAATAGAAGGAAAACCCGGAGATGACATGACGTAGGTTACTTTTCGAAAACGTTCATCTTCCGTTTTGAGGCGAAGCGGTTCTTCACCTTGTAGGAAAGCAGATCTTATGTAGCTATAGGGTGTATCCAAAATTAGAAAAGTAAAACTACGTATATTTAAAGTCTTGCATAATTTTTAATTGAATATTAAAGAACTATATGCCTGCATATTTTTCATTCGAGACAGGGAAATTTCATTTCAAATAGTTGTCACCAAATATTTTCAGTCTGCTCAGGGAGTTAACTGTCCGTTACTGCTTAGAGTAAGTATTAGGTTGCTGGCTGTTTAGTTAAATTTGTTTGTTAGCTACCCAAGCATTAGTCTGTTAGTTTATTAGCTACGTAGGTACATAGTTTGTTAGTATTATCGGTCGGCTAAGTAGTTAGTATCTGTTTAAATAGCTGATGCTTATATATTTAAATAAATTAACTATTCATATAGCTGTCTCTGTATTTTGCGTTCGCCAGGTAGGTCAGATGTAAAAAAAACACTAACCCAGCCAATGTTCACAAATGACCTGCCATTGTATTCAAAAGTGTAGACAGGTGTATTAGGGTTTATTTTTAGATATGTCTCATTAGGTGAGCTTTATGCAATTCATACTACTGCACACTGAAATTATGTCTGAATAAACCACAACGCTGCAGTTTTTTGGTTTAATTTTGAGAGTAATGGAGCTTAACAAATAGAATTGAAGTTACTTACGTACCCTTCTATAATTAAATTTGAAGTCACATCGCTGTAGGGACAATTTAGCCCATATTAAATATTTACACCACTTTATTGTGATTTTTAGGTGTTGAATATTGATCCATTATAGATTTAGTAATGATATTTTGGTCCAAGCTGTTGTTATAAGTTGTGGAATTGAATATTTCATCGCATGTAGAGACAGTATTAGGCCCAATCTTACGTCTTATGATTTTAATTCGCCCATTGTTTGTTTACGTTTAGATTTATATAACAATGATGAGTTTTAACCGCGTAATGAATTTGAAGTACCTCTTCGTCATCCTATTCGCTGTGTTTCATTCAGGTTATAATTGATTACTTTGTATATTTATTCAGAGTTATTTCAGTTTGGTTCCTAAATGTGCGTTTTATGTTTTGAGGGATTATACGTTAAGTCAGATTAACATTGTTAGGTCGGATTAATTAGTGTTGTGGTTTCTGAACCTTTGCATAATCACTAATAGAGACTTAGAAGTTTATAAGAGGTTATTTTATCATGGAAGATACTAAAAGTAGAGAAAGCTAACTCATGATTTTAATAACGAAAAGACGACAATTTAGCTTAAATATCGTCTGTGATAATAGTTTATAGCTTTATGATTTGTTACCCGTTTTAATTACGTGGTTTATCTTGAATGTCGTAAAAATTAAATCTTTAAACTGTGAACACAATATGTCTGACTCAGGAAAATGCAACGGAGGTTACTCAACAAAGAATGAGCTGAATTTGTTTCAGGTATTGAACAAACTCCTGCATGACTGAGTTAGTTACAATGATCTGCAAATTGTTGAAGTGAAGAGAGGTTTACACTAATGATCTTATTACATCACGGACACGTAGAAAACTTTAGGTCAAATGTCCTTCGGCTGTTTCATCGCCTGCATTCAGCATTCGATTATTAAACGTTCATTATTGTGAGCGCTATAAGCTTAGCACTTTCTGAAGCCAAGTTAATTAACTTTTATCTTAATGTACCTAATGTAAAAAAAGAGTTCATCCTATGAATCCCTATCCCTGCGTAACGTTGCCATATTACACTAGCAAAGCCGTTTCGACTATATGTTTACAGGAACTTTTTGCTTTGATTTTAAAGGTAGAACACGTTCCTTATATTATTCGAGTCTTATTAAGAATTACTCTGTATACGGTTAAATTGTAATTACTTGTTTGCTTTTTATGACTGGAAGAGACGTGTTAGTGCTTGTTTATAATTGTAGAACATCACTTTGCATCTCGTTTTGATGGACTCCCGATTAATTTTTTTACTGTACATTTATTTATCTATTTTATTCCTTTGTACAGTTCTGTACCCCGTCAAGTCGCTTCTTCATTATCTTTATGAGGATGAATATGTTGGTCGTCTACCTTTCACGTACATTCAACTCTGTCATTTAACAATGTTGGACGACTGATTGTACTTTGTTTCGTTCGGATCGCCCTCGCTTTGAGGAAGAGTGAAGTTATTCATAGCATGTCTGACGACGTCAGTTCATACAACCTTTCCTTCTGTGTAACGCGTACCCTAATTTATGGTTGCATGGACCTATAATAATCACATTTATCTTTCTGACATACGCCGTTACAACGGTACGACCTCGGGGGTCAAAACGTGTTTTGTTGGCAAGGTTCGTTCATTTCATTCGAAAAGGTAGTGAACAGCTTTTATGTGTTATTCGTGGAATGAACATTGATGGTGTTTGGTTTGCCGTTGGAACAAGGGATGAAGACAGACGACCTCTCCATTAAGATTTCATTTTTTGTACTTCATTCAGGGAACCTGCAAAGACGTAGGAAGTTCAAAGTCTGTTATACTTGTAACAAAAGGGCAGGTGTGAAGATAGTGAATGAGCATCGCAGACAGCAGACACGGGGTAGTTGTCCACTTGGGGCCCAGAAGCCTCACGGTCTTAACCCTTTAAGACTCAGTGGTAACTATATGTACCACCTGCTTCACACAGTTAATAAATCTGCGTTTTGTATGTATGGGTTTCGGATTGTTCTCATTGTAATCAGGGATTATTTCCTTAAACAGCGTCAACCAGTTGTCATTTGTAATGGTGAAGTGGTGTGTTTTCTTCGCGGTACGGACTGATCTATTAAATATTATTTAGACGAGCTTCGGCTTCAAATGGTTAAAAAATGTTACACAGGACACTCCAGTTGGAAATATCGACTCAAAGGCAAATGGATGAATAAGGAAACAATAACAGGATAATGGAGAGATAACTTTGCTTTGTGATTTATAGGCCCACTCTTCGTAGTGTTTTAGGGTGATCAAATCAAGTAGAGTAAGATGGTGGGGCACTTAGCACGGACTGGACCGATGAGAAAAGCGTACAATTTTCAGCTGTGAGACCTGAATGGAAAAGACAACTTGAGAGACCGAATAGTAGATAGGTAGTCAATATTGAAGTGCGTTTTAATTTAATAGGGTGTGATGGTATGGGCTAGATTAATCTTGCTTAAAATATGGGCTAATGGTGGGATCATGTAAACACGGTAATGAACCTTCGGATTCTGTGAAAGACGGGCAGTTCTTGAATATCTGAGCCATTATCAGCGGCCGACGAATTCCGTTCCAATGCAGAGCTGTATCTGAGCATTCACAGACTCCAGCTGACGTCAGCCATGGAAACCGGTGAGTCTTCTGAGATAGAAGCAAGCCACTTCCATTATATGCCTAAAGCTTTGCCGCTACTTTAACCTGCCCGGTACGGTTGAAGAAGCATTTTCCTTCCCGTTTTGTACAGATCTAATATCAGCTCTCTGCTTCAATCACGTGCTCAGCCTGCTCAGTTTTCTTTTGATGCCAAGTGATGTTTTTCCTTTAGCGCAGTGGTACTCGGCAGAGACAATGCGATGCCCAGTAATTGATTTTCAGGTACCCAGGTCAGGCCGCAGGATATAGATCAAGGGTTCTCGACTTTTTTTAAACTTGGGGTCACATTCAGTCGTTCTTATTGACCATTGGGCCAGTGGATTGTGTGTTGGGACAATTTATTAAAACCCCATTCCAGTTTGTTAAAAATGATAAACGGATTCGTAGGTGCCAGTGCAAATTGGCATAAGTCAAAAAATAAAAACAAAATATTATTGTTACTTAAAACATTGCCTGAAATTATCAAAACTATAATTTCAGCTACGTGTAAAGATATAATCATATTTGTTGTTTTATTAAATCAGTAAATCTGGTTTGTTGGAACTTTTCGGAAAGTTATATATATATACATATATAAAATTAACATAGCATATTTTTTGACATCATCGAACTTTTTTATCGTACACATTGTTATAAAAATGCATGCGGACCGCGAGTTGTTAATTCCTGATGGGTTATAACTCAGACAACTTCCACAGCTGACGTAATCCTGTACCAACATTTCAACACGGACATACGAGGTTCTGACGGCGGTAAAGATGTCGATCGTGGTATTATGGGTTGTGACGCTGTGCGGTCTGGTAGGAGTTTACTAGAAGACACCCATCTTTGGACTCCCCGCCGTGAAACTATCAAATCCTACTGCTTTCCCCCGTTATTCCTGAAGATGGAAGCAGAATATTCTTCCGAAACATTAGTACACAAATACAAGTCTAGCGACCGTCATAGCCCAGAAGATCACCATTGACATTTCAATTTGGAATTTAAAATGCATCACCATGCACTCTGAACTGTGATTTTTAACAAGTATAAAAGTCATGTCGAGAGTCAAATGTGAGGGAGTCTTACGTGAGAGGCGTCTTGAGATGCTGTATCAATGCCACAAGGCTCACGCTATTGACGTGGAACTGCAGTCCTCTTGTGACTTACGTCGATGTGAATCCGTTGAATGTTTCATGGATTAATTGCTTTTAACTCTCATGCATCATGGGCACACCTCAAACAGATCGCTGGTCTGATCAAGGTTGCAAGCGAGGTGCCTACCAAGGCCATTGGTTCAATGTGACATTCAATTATCGTATTTTACGTTGACAGCGCTGCTTACAGAAGTATAAAGGTCAAGTTTATTGCGTTGTTTAATGGCACTCTATCAACTTCCAGATGTCATATAAGAAAGCAAATAACTGGTATGAATTTGTGAATAACGAGCTAAGATGGAGGAAGATTTGTGTCAATTTTCACGACAGTATCACCGTTCTTGCTAGTTTCTACGGCTTTCAATTGTATGTCTTGAGATTTGAAGGATATTTGCTCCACTGTAAATTTTCCCCGCCAGAAATTCCGCTGTTTGACAGCTCAAAAACATTGTCTCAAGGCTAGTTTTGGAAATCGCGACAACAGAAGTCAGTATTCTTGAGATTGGATGGGCGAGAAATGAAGCACGGCAGATAAGGATGGAAGGGTCTCGAAGCATATGGTAATGAAACAAGAAATGTGTGCAAGTATTATAAATTAGAACTTGAGACGTAGGCTTCAGTGCAATTCTTAAACTGTCTGAGACGACCGGGTTGCGGGTCAGTAGAGAACCCTCAAGTACCTTAACCTAATTTCTTCAGCACCAGAATGACTATTCATTTATTCAGCCGGGTAAGTTTATATTTCTAGAAGTCGAGCAGAAAGTAAATCAAACGCATGTGATCCACGTTCTTAAATTGTGGTAAGATCCCATTCCTCAGTATTTTTGTGATCATCGTCTTAATGTCAGGGTAGCAGCGAGAAACTTGACACCAAATATACATTTTGCTATTAGCGATAAGACGCGGAGATTCCTCTGCGTCTCTGTCAAAAGCAAATACCCAGTCGGAAGAAGATAATATTTACTTAACCAAGTTTCGATTCCGCTGATCCTGAGAGACGGTAATTCATCATTTGATCAGTCCTACCTCCACCTCAACATGCACATGTTCTCGATCAGTTGTGTGCACAAGTAGTATAAAATTAGGAAAACATTATATTAATAAAAGAACGACAAATCTACTAACAAAGTTGGTAACAAGTATCTTGGCAGTGGCTTCTAGAAGTCAGAAACAAAATACTCGGGTCTGAACCTCGGTCCGGACAATGGCGGATTCCCCTGAGCAGCACTTGTAACCTTTTAAGGCCTACGGACCCTTTCTTATAGTCTCGCGGGCCCCAGGGTTCTAAATGACGACAAATTGTTAAAATTTCATGGAAAATGTATTACGTACAGGTTCAAACAATACTACATAATTCTCTCTTCCAGAATCAGCTGCTAGTAAGATAACTTGACACAGATTTGCTTGGTTTATACGTCATTATAAAGTTGAATGTATGTAATTCCAATTCGCTTCCGTCTCGCTGTGTTTTTGTCATAAGACTCGTTCTGCTTCATATTTGGGTTTCAAAGGGCTCATTATTTTTTATCGACATGTGCGGGGAGATGCGATGTCTTATGATGGAGGTAGTCGTTGGCCTGCTCTCGTGTTTTTTTCCTCATTTGCTGAGGAGTCCTTAAGGACTACATCAACAAACTCCTCCGTTATGTTAATGTTTCCGTCAGCCCCACGAACGAAAACGGCTAAATGGCCAGTTTCTGTGCCCCACATATTTCCATGCAGGGTCACAGAATAGCAAATAAAGTTCACACTTTCGAATAAATCCTCTATTAGCCTCGATATTTTGTTTCTCGATGAAGCGATGTTTGCGACTGCTTTACTGGGCAAATAAATTCAAGATCACGCTGAAGGCGCCCCTCTACAGAATCTTCGTTAACAAATGTCTTTCAGTGTTTGTTTCTGTTTTTCGCAGCGAGATAACTCATTTTGACTTTGCTCTCTGTTTGTGATGTTGAACCCTTCAACAAATGTAACTACTGACCGGATAGTTTAATTTTTTAATTATTGTAATTTATCACTCTAAAAAATGTAATTCGAAGGCATTATACTTTAAAGCATGTTTGTTATCTTAACGCTTCTTCAGAGTAAACTCTAATCACTTTGACCGTCTGCTGGCAAATTAAGTAGAGTGCTTTTCTTTAACACCGCGGAGAAGTTTTACGTGAAAGCCAAATTTTCTTGAATAACTCGAATTTCCTGTGCTACTTTCCTTTTCTTATAAAAAATAAAAGTTTTATTTTCATTAATAGCTGGATGCTGATAAAAAGACAGCATTCTTTCTTCGAATCAGCACTGAAGTATCTTACAGTTCATTTTGTTAGTGGAAGTTACACGACAAGCAAATGATGACGGGTCACACTTCTGGATCAATCATACGACCACAGTCACTACCATCGTCCGAATTCGTAATGAGCCAATTAACATTCGTGAAATTTAAACGCCGCTACTGAACATTCCTTCTGTTCGGTTGTTATTTTCACTATTCGCTTCAAATACGTAAATACCAAATGCCCTTGATTTTAAGACGTATTTTTTTCACATTTAAAATTTTCTGAAATTGGGATGCGTCTTACATTTGATGGCGTCCGATAACTTATGTCGAAAAATTATAAATACAAGGAAAGATTCCGAAAGTTTTATTAAAAATTAAAAGTAATGCTGTCTCACTATACGCCATGTAGGCGCTTGGGGCGGGGGAATATACAGTGTTTACTTTTTGCATTTCATAACTTCAAATTTTAAGGATTCACAAGGGAAGATACTGATGTCTTGGACCTAAATTTAAACTCAAAAGTACTTGTCATATTTGGGCGACGTTCATACTGAGACCCATGAAGTTGCTTTAAGCTTGGAGATAACTGCTCTAAGGCGTGTTTGTTTACAGAGCTAAGCACTGAATATTATACAGCGTTCAAAGAGGCTGGTTTACGATCTTGTCTCGCAAACAAACATCTGCCATGTCATGATGAGATTTCGTTCGTGTCTGATATTACGAAGTGTCGCTTTGCCCCATGAACTTCGGCGCGGTGTAATAAAATGTTTAATTTAATATGTTCTGAGTGTCATGATGCATGCACTGGATATTTTCCATCACGAATGCACATTTACAGTAAAGGATCGTTGTAACATTACTTGATGTTTGTCCCACGATATAATGTCTGATTCGCTTACTTCATGTCTGTAGACCGGATACAAAGGACGGTTTTCCTTGGCAAATATTTGTTATTTAACCGCTGTGTTCAGAAGTCAAGTACTGGAAACCATTATCGTCCGTCAAACGTTCGCGATTTGAAGTCGGTCTGCGGAGCGAACTGTCTTCAAAACGCTGAACGGGATAGAGTAGCAGTAACATGAATATGGAAGACAACCCGGATCGAATCTAGATCAGAATATCGCCTATCCTGACAAGTTATCGTGGTATTCCTCAGCGTATCCAGTCAAAATACGGACACTACCTTAAAATTGCCCGAACACCTACTTCGAAAGTATTATCTACTTAACATTCATTATACGTATAGGCCTAACTTGAACCTCGTTCGAGGACTGCCTCCTGCGTTTCAAATAGCGTCTTTGAAAACGTAAACACGAGTAAAATCTCCAGACGTTTCTACCCTCATCAGCATTATTTTCTGCTTTTCTTTGATCCTGTAGGGTTAGTGGTGTGTTGCTTTACGACTCCCAGTCTCTTCAGTAATGTTTCCCTCAAATTAACGCTAATTAAAAATATTGTAACATCTCCTTTAACGGCGTTCTTTACACCAGGTCGAGCACATTAAGACTGAAAGTCAATCAACAGACTGATAAAGTCTGTATAATATTATCTGCAATGATCACGAATACATGCACCGTCAATTGCTAATGACCACTGAAAGAACACATTGATTTGAATTGAAAAAAGGGCAGGGTAGGAAACCGGCCATGACCAATTTAAAAGAAGCGATACTATCTCGAAATTATATCTGGAATAACTGAGGAAAACCTTGATTCAGGATAGCCCTGCCAATATATCATCTCGGTTCTTCGTTGACGTGCAGTTGGTTAAATAAGGGGAAATTCTATACCAATTTATTTTTTTAACGTTTCCCCGTTTTAGGTCAACGGCAGAGGGAACGAACTACGTTCATTTTAGTAAGTACGACCCTTAAGAGCTCTAAGTAAAGGCTAGCAGCCTTCTCTTCGTAATTAACATTAATTGACATCTACATATATTACGTACCGTGCAGAGAGCAACGAATATTAATTACTGAAATTAATACATCACGGCATGCTTCAATATAAATTATCGTACATTAATTTTAATATTAGGAGGAAAACCGGCTTAATATATCATAAACTCCATCCGTCTGATATTTTAATAAATTCATATTCAATTGCATCAGGATGCTTTGAAGCTTCTCATCATGCAATTTCTCCAGCATCTTATTTTAATTACAATTAACTTGTCTGTTTCCACTTTAAAGCCGAGATTTTGCGGTCCACAGGTCTTACACATCGACTTCTGTTACGGCAGCTCTACCATGTAACAACTTACATTATAAATAATTCTAATACCCCTCCCACCCCTCAACAAATTCCACGCCTTGTACTTTTACTATACTTTATATTAAGAATATTATTCTCCCACTTATACCTTATTTTGTACAGGAATATTTCTATGCGTTCGGATAACCATCTCGTCCTATCTTTCCTGACCTCAACTATGGTGTTTTTTTTCTCTCCGTAGAATTCTGAGACAGTATTATGTTTTAAACATGCGTAATGATTTCTTGGATAATGGTTCAGCCCACAGAGAAAGTAGTCCCGTCATGGGACAGGATAGCACCGGAACACGCGAGGCCATCGGAACGAAGTCGTGTGCTTTCAGAGTTAAAATATGAAATTGAGAGGTATCTAAAGTCTACTAAGTGCATTCGACTTTTTATAGACTCGCAAGCGAAGGCGATGATATGAATGCGATGCACTCAACTCACGACGTGGGGGGGGGGGGATTTATGAACGCCAAAGGGGCCATAAATAGGGACGAATAATATGAGATCGGACGTTTTTTAGTCCGCTGAAGACGTCGATGTTGATCTTCTGGGAAGTAACTCTATTTTGACATGAAGGTAGAGATCAGCGTTTTGGAGGCACCGCTTCCATCTTCAGGAGCGAAGGCAGCTTTGAAAATATCATTACAGTTCAGGAGATCAACATTGACAAGGGTCAGGATCTTCGTTGATGGTGCCTAATTCCAAGAGTGCCATCTGTAGCGTTGTTTCGCTGACCTGTTTTGGCTTACCACTTGAACAGATATTAATTTAGAATGGCTCATTGTACAGAATCAAGACTACAGTAGTAAATGCCCCCTTCCTTTTCCAGTTTTAACGTTTTCTCTGTTTCGAAATAAAGGATTCTAGTATTCTGGGTTATGACGCCATGAAGTTTTGTATGTGGTTACGAATGACTCGTAGGAGAATAACGCCATCACGTTCCCTGTAGAGAGACACATCCTCTTAAAACTTTGTTGAAACAGTGGCGGCTACCTGAGTAAACGGGGTCAAACCCAGAAGACTATAATCCTCAGTACAATTTTAAATTACTACTCTTGTCTTTGTAATACGATCAGGATCCTGTACGTAAAGAAAGTCAATAACGTACGAGGACGTATATCTGCAAGATTAAAACCCAATTACACAGAGTAAATATTATAAAACGTGTCGCTGTGAAAGGTGTTAACGAAGACATTCAGACACATCTTACTCATGCAATTTTTTCCCTTCTTCGGGGTGGAATAAAAAGAGGCATTAAAACATACAAGATTCTGCTTGTCGAATACTTTTTGGTATAATTAATAAACAGTATATTATATTGAAATAATTTTTTACTTATGGAGAACACATTTTCTTTCAGGTGCATTTAATTTACATGTGCGAATTTTCTGTTTGATTTTAAATTTACTAATAAATTTGGTTAAACCAAAACTTACACATGTAATCGGAAATTTGCAAATTTGCCCTCTGTTAAATATTTTCCGCACTCTAAAGTTATAACAAAGGTCGCAGGTTGTTCCAGGCTAAAGTAAACACGTGTTTATTTAGCCGCGAACGAAATTATAATAGGTCTGCAAACAAACATGCAGTTATTACTGGATAAATGAAATGTATACCAACAACCTTTAGCAGTAATATCAATTATTAATAATAACAGATGCATTTCAGCCTCAAAGGGTTATCATTAGGTTTATCAAACGCTACACTGATTCAAGACAAGTGAATTGCATTATTATTTTAACAGTGTTTGTCATTAACATTTACAGGCAAATTTGCATAATGTCACTTAAAATTTCATGGCGGAAACTACATGTACAATTAAGAACACTATCTGTTCAACTATAAAAGATTGGTGATTAGCTTAAAATACACATAATGAAATTAATTAAGTGCTCTGAAACATACTTCCGTCCACTTGAGCTGCACCCCTAGTCGGGGCGAGGGGTTATGCTGATACAGAGTAAGGTTTCGACGTTTTTGAGACTGTCGTGTCGGCGTCAAAGATGCCTACAGAGAAACGTCGAAGTGCGCAAAACGTCTACTGAGCGATAATCATGACGGAAGCTCCGGAAATAAGGCTTTAAATATTTTAAAAATCTCTGATTGCACGAGAGAATTTTATCAAGGCGATACTAAGGTATGACTGGAGACGGTTGCATAATGAGGAGCTTCGTAAGTTGTACTCCTTGCCAATGAGTTTTCTATTTGAAACATCTTCCGATATCGTTTATTGAAAACAGTCGTTTGCCAGTAGAATTGTAGGTCTGCGTTTAAAAAAGATTATTGCTACCGATGATTATAATTGTGGCCGACAGATATTTTCGAGAGACCTTGAATAGCCCTGTGTATTCCGAAATGATTTATGTAAATTTAAATACGAATCAGAAGCTAACGATAATTCTCATCCACTTCGTAGCGGTCTGAATATTTTTTACATTTTAAATAATTTCGTAACCCATCAACAGTTATTACGGTTTCTGACAAATTACTTCATCCATCACGCGGGGCTACAAGATGAAACATGTCACGTCAGCACACTATCCCTCTGCTGGAATCGATTCCCAATATCGAGATAATATGTCAGGTTACAGTATGATACTCACATTCTTTCAGTTTTTTTTCTGAAGAGAATTCATTGAGACTTTGAAATGAGTACTGGTAAATGAGGCAATATATGTTGTTGCTATGTGGGCGAATTAATCGTCTGTTGGCTCTTTGAAGCACGAAGTTCATCATATAAATAATATTTAAAACTCCAGTCCCTATAGAAGAAAAACATCTTGCGTATCCATAATATAGATCAGTTGGTTTCTGCTGTTTAAAGATATAATCGATGTTTATTCTGAGAATCATATTAAACACAAGCGTACACTCTGTGTTCAAAGCACATAGTTACTAACAGTGAACACTACCAGCATAAAGTTTTTGTTCTTCTTGGCCCGATCTTTTCAAATTTTTGCACTTTCCATTTCTGGGTATAACACAATGACGCAGGGCCGAAATTGAATAATCTCCGTGTTATATATTTGGTATATATCCCTTAGCAGTTCTAAGAAATATTTAACCGCGAACATTAATTTATTCACGAGGAAAGATCGGTTTATGGTAACATCGTACCCGCGTGCCTGTGCCCCTAATAACTTCTGAACCCTTGAACAGATTATCATGAAATTTGGTGAACATACCACCAGAGGTCACCCCAACCATTTTTTTACAGCTTCTGTTAATATAAATACGCTTTCTTGTGATATCAAATTGCAAGGACTTTTCTTTAAAGACAATGTAAAGATGACATAGGGCTCCAGGATCGTATGTTTTCCAGGGTCCACCATTGACACGTAGGGGCCTGAATGTAATCAGCAAATTCAGTCAAAATTCAGTAAGCCCGAATGGGTTTTATGTGGGTTAACGCATGCTGCATATATTTAGCACGGACTTACATGTCCTATGCCTATCCGTTCTGCCCTTATCGTCTTCCACTTAAAGTGACAGAACATTCAAAGCATACAAGAGGCGTCATGTCATACTGTCTTATAATAATCCAGGAAGATTTTACTTTAGGATATAAAGACGGATGGTTCAAATCCCCACTGACCGTGCGCCAGCATGTTCAACTACCCCGACCGTAGTTTATAACGATAGGGGAATCCAATCAATCATCGGAACAAAAAATCGGACGTCAGGTCAACCTCAGAATTGTCGAATCCAAGTTCTTTTTCTCTTCTAGGGCTGGAGAGGATGATAATTTTACTTCAAGGTTTTAAGACGAAAACTTGCTAACCTATCTGGCTTCATTCCACAGTTTACGAGGTCGACCAATGTCTCTTCTTCCTCTTGGTTGACGATTAAAAATATTTTTATGATACTAGTTACAGCATTGTATTCACCATATTTTTCTAAAGTTTCGTTTGTGCTTCAAGCCGTGCCTGAGGAAAACGGACGCTAAAACTGTATTGTATGTCCCCACGCAGTGTCATACATGTATACAATACAAATTATGATTCGTATGAACGAGGACTCCTTGCCTTCATTTTTACTTATTTCGATGTTTCAGTTGAATAAAGTACAAACAGTTTAATTCTTAGGCGCTGCTTAATTATCCGAACATTATTCAAGCTTCTCTGATACCCAGCGCTAAGTTTTACCTTAAATTTTATCCTATCACTAATGCATCAACACTGCATTTCCGCCAAATATCGCCACCGGCTGTCTTAACTTCTTTACCCTGTTAGTTTAGTATACTCAAAGAGTTGGAAGACTTCGGAATAGCTGAAATAAGTTGTTTTTTTTTTTTTTGGGGGGGGGGGTCACTCGTTCCGTTTTTAAACACTTTGACCTTGGCAGTGCGAAACTACGCAAAAGTCTGATGGTGACGAAACGGAGGCTATAAATTCATCAGTTTAAACGTATTTGTTGAAACGCTACTCTGTGTGGAGTTAAAGACATATTTTGACAAGGTCCACCCCCCCCTCCCCCAATGCTGATCCACACTGCCAAAGTCATAGTCTTTCTCTTGAGTAACGCTTCAGTTTAGTCTGTTTTAATTGATATACTAGATTCCTTCTCTGCATCCAATAGAAATTCTTTATTTTATTGAGTATTGTTTTTCCATCCAGTGAAATATCGCCAGAATAGACCAAAACGTAATGTGTATAATTCATTTTAATTCCCTGCCTGTTCACTTGGGTCTTCCTAATGACATAGAAACTTAAAAACAATGTTGATAAATTGTCTCCTTGTTTGAGACCATTCTAGAAAGAAATTGTACAAGACAAATGGTTGTCTTTAAGTACTGTTTGTTGAAATACATTTTGTATAAAGTTGTTTCTTGGTACAGGAATATCAAATTCAGTGAGGACATCGTATGATGGCCTCCTTCTCTCTTAACTGAATCATAAACTTCCTTAAAGTTATTAATAGCTGAAATGCTGTCTAAGCGCACTCCGATTTTTCTCCGTATCTCTGGATGCAGAACATCCGATGAGTAGTTGATCGATTACGTCGAAATCCACACTGATGATCCGTATTAATTTCGCCTTAGTATGAAGTTAAACTTGCAGGATGCAGTACGTATATAATTTTGTTCGTACTTCGTGTTCCTGACAGTCCCCGATAAACACTGAAGTCGGTTTTATCTCCGAGTAGATAGATTCCTTTCACGTAGACTGCCTCGGTGATGAATTGTCCCAGTCGTACCTTTGTAAACCCCCTAAGAATAACGACACACATTATTAACGACTCGGGGTCACGAATGAGTTACGCATTTGAGTTTATGAAGCAAAATATTAGCAAAGACGCCGAAGTCTCTCAACAGATTTGACTTTTATCCAAAGAACGTACGATATATCGCCAAACTTAATATTAAACAGGAAAAAAACAGAAACGAGTTTTGTAAACATGACACTGTAGTTTGTCTCATTCGGACATGGTATTATTTGTGGTTGTACTCAGTTTCTCTTTGGTCAGATAGGCCATGTCATTTCGTCTAATATTGTGTGTCATTTGTTTCTGTAGCTTGCATTGAAAATTCTTGGTGAAGGGCTGTCAGTTACATCAACGAGCGAAGTAGCTCCATGATCTGTTATGTAATGTAAGGATTGGCCGTGGTTTCGACATTGATCGCTCGGTCAGTGGGATAGTGGATTCGAATCCCGCTCAAGGCATGGATACCTGTTCTCGTCTGTTTATAAATTGGTGTCGTGTGCGCGTGGAGACCGATAACTCCGAGGAGTCCCATCAGATCTCTCAATGGCTAAGAAACTTAATGTATGAGGCGGCCTACTCCTTTAAATAACCACAGGGTCACGGATTACATAACAGAATTATAAGTGTTAGTAGTTACTATCTCAGACTTTATTCTCATTCAGAATGTAATGGAATCACAAACACTTGTGATTTACTAACACAGAGTTCAATTTCATTCAACAGAACTTAACGTTGTTACAAACAGGAAGTTATTTCTGGTTTGTAACTGCTTTTGCACGGCTGCTAAGTTGTCCGCGGGCAGTTGATGTATTGATTACCTTTCTCTTAATAGAGTAAGCCTATAATATTATAGTCAATCGTGTTACGCGAACTTTATTTTTAATTCATAGAAAATACCTACCGGATGGTCTGCGCATGCGTGTGAAATGTGCATGTCACTTTATTCTGCACCTTCATAATTGCATGTAATGATTCTCATGGTCGGCGGCCACATTCACAATGGAAAGAATTTATGAATTATAGAGATGCCTTATGGAAGATTTGCGTTTTTATTTTCAGACTGCCGAGGAAGCTCTACCGGACTAATACTTATTTAAATTTGGTATTGTGAGTCTTACTCCTTTCCCACTGGATTGTTCTTGTCTTTGTACAGTGAAGTAAAAACCAGGCAGGAAATTTTCCACAAAGGAGCGTCGCGGTTGAGGGTTTGTGTTCGGGAGATCCCAGAGACACGGGTCCCTACCCGAGAGAGAGACTATCTTGACGGTGGTTCTCGTGGTTTTCCTCAGCCCCTTCAATCAAATGCCGGGGGATAGTTCCTTAAACTAGGCCACAACGAAATTCTTCCGTATCCTTTCCAATTCATAACTCGTCACTACACAGCCTGAGAAACTGACAAGCCATTGATAAGGAAAAAATGGACTTTAGTAGTGCAAGTGGTTTAGAAACTTCATTCGAGGTGGTACAGACATTTTAGATTAAGTTTATTGTAGTGATAATGTGTGGTTTTTCCTGAGATGGCGCGTTAAAGCCAAACAGCAGAATATGAGTGTGAAAATCCACACAGTTTCCATGAAAGGCCGTTTGTTCACTCCTTAGAAGTCGGATTTCTTTTGTGCTTTCTCCAGATGGAGGATAATTAGTTATTTTTCTTCAGTGAAATGGAATCAGCTGAACCTTGCCAGAAATACTTATAAATTTAATTTCCCTTTTGGAAATTGACGAAGGAGACTGCTGGTTTCAGCAAGATGGGACTACAGCGCTTACAGAAAATTTAGCAATGTCGGCGTTACACGAGGTCTTTGGTGTTCACGTTATTTATTGAAACTTGTGCCCCCCACGATCACCGGATCTACCACTACCAGGTTTCTGACTTTCGGGTTTTTAAAGAGAATGCATACAAACAAATAAACTAAACTAAAAAAGCGCACATTACAATTGTAACAGTAGTGAGCTGTGCATTTGAATCGTCACTGTAAAAGAGTCTTCATCGTGTTGCATCACGTATTAGAAAATTAATTAATGCATCATTAAACGCGGTGTAAATTTCCAGCACTTCACATGTCATTGTTTTTTGGTCTGTGATTTCACGGTAGTTTATTTTTTGACACATCATGTGTCAGGAATGGGTTGCGTAACGTTTTGATCGGCGTGTATAAGAAACATACATCTGTTTACCATAATAAAATATCGTATATAAAATTATCGAAAAAGTTTATATTCTTTCCTCTAGTATCGTATGTCATGATCCACAGCAGTTCATAAATAGCCCTAAAGTAGCTGACAGCGATTGTACAGTTATATATATATATATATTTCTATTTTTTCGAAAACGTCTAAGATATTTTAGTGACCTTAAACGATTTCTTTTTAATAAAAATGCAGTCAATAGCTCTATTTTGATTTTTAATAGGTTGTGGGTTGCTTAGTGACGCTGTATGCACTGAAAGGTATTTGAAGGGCTGATGCCTGAGTAAGAACACATTGTTGGTTCTTAGCAATGCGCACAGCACATGAGAGTCTGTCTACTTGTCGCAAAAGCACTACATACATAACAGCGCACCGTCTTTGCGCAAAAAACCCTCATTCACCCGAAATAACACGCGTAAAACTAGTGTAACAGTTAATATTAGCATTAGCCAAGAAGATTTTTAGCTTGCTAATAATATGAATACACTAAACAGACTTCAAGGCATTCAGAAACTAATTGAGAAAGAAATATTTGTATGCTTAAAACGTTTAGACTTTGGCAAGTGAACGCGAAATACTCACGGAACTGCCAAGGTTTGTGCGAAACTACCGAAGAACACTCGGCCCTTGTTTGCTTTGTGGTGTTGAAGACTGACTGGTATTATGTTAGAAATATTCCAGCTAATGAAACCTTATTAAAGTTCAACAAATGTGTTTAAACTCTGCTTCCATATCCGTCCTTAAAATTGCATAAACAGGACAAAACATTGAACATTCTTTGGAGTATTACACTTTTAGGTGATACTTTTCAGTTTCCCACGGCGAAGGCTGTGAAAATTTCCGTCTTCTGGGATCGTTGTGCCGTACGAGCTTAGCGCCTCCATAATCAAGACGGTCAGCAGACACCCTGAGGATGGACACAGTAAATTTCTGATAGCCCAAGTCAACCTACTGACTACCAACATCGGTTCATTCTTCGGCCCAAGAACCATAGCTACCAAAAAACATTCGCATGTGATTGGCTGTGGTTCTACAGAGTTGCCACATATCGTAAACCCTGTGCTAGGGATTTTGTATTTGGCTGTTCGCGAACCCACGTTACCAAGGAGTCGCTGTTAAGTTTCTCTGAACAAAAGACACTACGAACTTCACCTAAAAACTAATATCCCAAAGCTGCGAAACTTAGTTTGAAGGGTTTTCATCCCCAACGCGAGTGGAGCGAATTTAATCATATTTACATAATTCCAGCGCTGTCAAAAAACTGTCTGAACCGAAGGCCCCTGAGGTCGCTGTAGGATTCTTCGTGGTTCTAGCGCCCCCTACCCTCTTTCTCCTGCTCCTTATTCGGTCCGTGTATCAACTGATGTAGAACATGTGTGGAAGATGGGACTACATCATTTTAAGATAAATCAGCTTAAAGGTCCAGAGGCTGAAGCATATTGACATGCGATATACTAAGTTGACGTGCGCAGAATAGTCAATGAAGTTCGCCTCTTGGTCTCGTGATAAATTGTACTTTCTGGACTGTTTTTATTCTTTAATAAGAAAATTAACAATTCACGTTTCCATCATGTTCGGCAGTTCGAGCGATTACTCCGTGTAATAGCATTTGAACGTATTGACGGATATTTATGAAACCTGGTATGAACGTCATGCCAATCAACCTTTGCGTTCTTAAATCTCTTGGGATCAATGTTATGTTTCCACATTGTCCATTATCTGATGAAGAGGCCTTTGAAATACGGGCGTTTCATCTAATCCAATTTTCAGGCGATCGCTTTTCGTCGTCATGACAGATTCTGTGTTTTGGGGCAAAGACAACCAGCCACCGAAACTTCGTGAACCTACGTGAAATGTAACGAAGTCCAAAATAATCTTCTTGGTAACAACAGATTATTCTGTAACGATGCATTAATACTGAAAGACATCCCGACTGTTTTTTCGTGGTTTTCCTCAGTCCCTCGAGGCAAATGTCGGGCTAGTGCCTTAAATTAGGTCGCGAACACTTCCTTCCAAATCCTTTCCATTTCATTATCTTCCTGCTACTTGGTGTGAGCTACTGAAAAACGGGTCTTTAAATAAGCTGTTAATAAATAAAAAATACGGATCCATCGGCGCTTAATGTGTAGGCCATCACAGTGAAAGGAAACTTGTTGACTCCCTTGTGCTTCAACATGAGGCGTCCATTAACGCTGGGCTGTAACACGCGCAATTGAAATGAGAGACCTAGAGATGTTCTTGTCCATAACAACGGAACGGGTGGTCATGTACTTTCGGTCAAACCTCAAACAACAACCCCCCCCCCCCCCCCCCCCCCCGGTAGTGGCTGTAATACCACCGTGGGCTGGATACAGAAGCATTCCACGAATATCTGACATGAAATGTTGGAATACGCGAAGTCTCGTACGCTGTGCAGCGAAAACGTTGCTCTTTCGGACAAGTTCTTGCCCGGTTTATTTTAATGCATGAGAAGTTTAACACACACGAGTCATTCCCTTTACTGTAATGAACGCCTGGTTCGAAAAAAAAATTCTGATAATTTCACATATCACTCAATAGATGAGTGAAGAGGTACAACCTCCGACCGTCTTTATCTCCGTGAAAATAACTCGGGATTACGACTGGATAGAAGATGATAAGGTAATATTAAAAGTGCAACTTTTATTGTTAACGGGACTTGACAGTAACTTTAATTTAACCCATAGTTTCGTTATAAATACGTATGTTGTTGAATAATTAAATCCGAAAGCCGTTTCTGAGAATCAAACCCCGTTCTGGCATTGATATCACGTGTGTTCATCCAATCACGATGGTAACAGACAATGACTTATTTGAGCACATATGTTTGATTGTTATGTGTTGTTAAATATGCACAGAATTGTACAATATTTAAGCCAAAATAATTGATAAAGTGCACGTGTGTCGTGTACATATTTTCGCAGAGACAAGTTTTTAATTTAAGCTTGATATCAACCTATATGGGCGTGTTCAAAGCTGGGTGCTGAGAAAAGGTCGACTGGGTTGAAGTTACGCATTTGAAATGGGGTCAGTGGTGAAATACGAGAAGCAGATTTATTTTCTGAGTGGACGAAAAGACTTTCACTGGTCTTTGTTATCAGGGACGACTGCGAGATTGGTCACTTACCGATAAGCAAACAAATTTATTTACTGAAACATCTGACCGCCAGAAAGAAATTGGCTGAGTTATTTCAGAACGGTCAATGGGAATTGTCTTCCTTCAAGTCGTTCCATCACATAATTCCTGACGAAGACGGCTGTCTTCTGGGTTGTAACACCATGTAGTCTGGTAGAAAATGACCGACGTTTCAGAGGTGCTTACTACATCCATCATCAGGGCGGTAAGTCGCTGGTGAAAATATAAGAGTAGACTGAAGAGGTCAAAGTTTCAAAAACGTCCATGGAATCCAGAGCGAACATCTACGCCATTTTCGGAAACAACTATGGTGCAGTGACATCTTTCAAATTAGAAGGCAGACAACTTAATTTGAAAATCTCTGTCACGTACATCGAAATAAACCGAAGACCTTGAAATATTAAGACTTCTAGAAACTACTATTTGGAACATTAACCACTAAAAATTAACAAAATAAAGACAGTATTGCAAAAACAGATATGTAAACACAAATTCCACAACTATTAAAAAATTAAATGCAATCATAAAACTTTACAGAGTCATTATATAGAATTACAATGTTCTTGCCAGCCAAAGGGATAAACTTAGAACCTGATGATGGTACGTATAAGCCGAAACATGCAACCGCCAAGAGAAATTGATTCACAACAAAATCTATGCAGATTACATGAAATTGATGCTGAATGTAATGGTTTTGCATCGCGAAACGCTCCTAACAATGTTTAACGGTTCGCGGACTGCAGGTTGCTTTCCCGATTCGATTCAGTGCAACCCCGCAGACAAGTTTCGGTCACGTCTCCATAGAAAATCACTTTGCAAGATCAAGAACTGAGGACAATGTCTCAAGTGGGCAAATGTTTGCTCAATTGATTTTCTGTGTCGTTTACTAGGGCTTCGGCATTAAAATTTCGCCTGTGAGTTACTCTGAGGAGCAGTTTCAGTTGAAATTGAAAGCAACAAGTTTGTCTTGAAACGATTACCCCGTGGCGTAGCGAAAGCGAATGAAGAGAAGTGGTTAGATGTTCGTGAATTTGTAGGAGAATTTGATCTTCTACGAACAGCTTTTTAGTAATTACAAAATATAATTTAATGCTTTGGTGTAATAAAAGCCATAATTTTCTATACGGATAATGCACTGTGGTATAACCTTTAAACTTCCTTCTATGTTAACACAATTATGGTTACATGAAATAAAATATGGGCATCATTAAATGTTAACAACCAGGAAAAGCCTTTTTTGACGTCGGG
>NW_019059561.1:486204-517436 GCF_000696155.1 Zootermopsis nevadensis
CATTCCGAATTGTGTCGTCCGATTCGTCTTTCGGAAAAGTTGTCCAGTTTCGGGGTTCTCTATAACCAGTACCTACTTTGCACCGCCGCAATCGATAGTATTCTGGGTGTTGCTAGACATGGTTAAAGTTAAAATAAGCTGAGTATGAGTAACATTTACTCATATTATCTTCATTGAGATGTTAAGTCATGCAGTCGTAGGACTGTAGAAATGCATTGAAATCGTAAGTCATCCGTCATCCACTTGGGGTATAATTTTTGTTTCAGATTACAGTCCTTGGGTATGATTTTACTGAACTACTTCATACGACAGCTTCTGGATGCCTGGTTTGAACAGAAAAGATCTTTAAAAAAATTTAAACTAATTCGTATTCCATTGTAAATGCAAAATTCACTTCCTATATTCTTATGACCGCTAGTTCATGTATTGCTAAGAGCCCGTATACTTTCATATAAAACAGCGAAATAGTTTGTGTTAATGATCGACATTTTACCGCTACAGTAACCTGAAATACTAATTCCGCAACGTTGGTAGATCTGATTCTTGCTGTTTAGATGCGAAAATTAATGCTATTGGCGTTTCATCACAACAACCTTATCTGAGAAATGCTTCTTGTCTGGGAATTTTAATTTTAACATATGAAATCCACAGCTTTAATTAAGAGCCTGAAGCTAAGAGACCTTTGATATTTGACGTAAGTCAGGATGAGCTGGAGTTGAAAATCGTAATGAATAAGAGCAGCGAATTAATTATTTAGACAATGAATTAATTATTTATTTCCACTTAAGACTCTGCTGCTTCCTTCAGGTTGAAAAGCCAATTTGGAATTACAGAAGAGAATCGCACCGCGAAGTTCCCTCTGCGGTCGTAATTCGACATTATGTATCTTATTCCTTAGTTTCCTGTTGTAGATCAGAATATTTTCTTCAGTCAGCACCATGTTCTCGAATTACTTTAACCTCAGCCAACAACAGATTAGCTGAAGTACATATAATAACACATCCGTATAGTAGCTTTAACGTAGCCTGTGTACGAGGTGCAACTATTTCACGAGAAACATCTTATAGCGGTCGGTTGAAAGTACCAGGACTTATTATTTCATTGATTAAGAAACCGGTGTTCTTGGTTTCCTGCTTTTTCAAGGTCTGTAATTATTAACCTTAAATTAAATAATTCAGTGGGAATGACCTGCAGCGATAGAACGTTCTGGCAGAAAGTTTTACTGTTCTTTACGTGCCCTATCTAAACGTTACGCATTTCACTCTCATCAACGTCTGGTACCAAATGTCGAGGCCAAGCGGATGGAATTTATATTTCGCGTTTGAGAGATCCGGTTAGATTCATCCCGCGGGCTTCTTAGGCCGATACTGAGATATTTTAGTTTTTAGTTTCGCCAAGTAAATTCTAGAACGCATATTAAATTAAGTAACTTCATTATTCAGCCATTCGACAGTATAGACCAATGTTGGGCAACCTTTCTACACTCGCGACGCACTAAATATTGCCGAAGAGTCATGGCGGCACACCAACCCCATTTTGTGTATTATGGGGTGGAGTAGATGTTTTATGGCATTGGTTGGCCGCGACAACTTCTTAATAATCGAACGAAACCGAAAAATTATTCATTTTATGTTCATAATTATTCATCTTTATTATTATATCATTTACGTTAAATATATCCATTATTTGAAATAAACTAAAACATATTATACATATCCTTTAATCCGAAATTTATTAACTGTGTGTAATCATTAAAACTTAAAGATACCCATTAATATTTTTATATGTAATTATTTCATAGTATCCAAGTTAGTGGCCGTACGTATTACTGACTCGTTGTAATGTTACTCCGTACGTCCCTCAAAGTGGAAAGTATTAAATAGTCCTGCCTACTAAAGTCAAATTTGAGCAGAACTGGAGGTAGGCACATTTTCTCTTCCGTTTCAAAGCGAAAGTTGAGGAAGTGTTGTTGCAGATTTTTTTAAGACATCCGTACAACTTAGGCAGTGTCGGCCGCGGTAATGAACCGTGAAGTTGCATAAAAGACGGGGATTTTAACTGTCTGAGCGACTATTAGCTTCTGAGCCTGGACCTTAGCAAAATTTCCGTAAGTTCAGTTTGTTAACATTATGCCACAGCGATACGGCGAGAGAAATTTGCTCTTCAAGATGGCTGTCTTCTGGGATGACGACGCGCTGGTAACTTCGTAGAAAATGACAAGAGTTTAAGACGTATTTAACTCCCTCCATCACCAGGGCCACCCTGATAATGAAGGCAGAAATAACCTCTGGAACTTCCGTCAATTTCTAGTTCCCATTGTCCGTGTGAACGTTGGAACCATGTTTTGAACGACTACTTTCTCATTAAGTCCACAACTATTCACAATTTATAGCTATTCAACTCTCCTGTTGGATGTCACGTAATTTGTTTAGAATCATTGCGTATCGTAAGAATATTTTACAACACTTTTCGTGACATTACTTTTATACCTGACTTCTGTTTTAAGGAAATGCATGAATATAACTGGAAATCAATTTCCACTCAATGGGGCCTCACTCTATAAATACTTGACCTGTAAAAAGAAACTGAGAGTTCACTGTGTCCACTGAAGAATTGTTCTTTATGTCGATTTTTATCTTAATTTATTATTTTATATGGAAAGACCGACATACTTGGCATTTCTAACACATTTGCTGGATTCCAGTGAATTGTAGCAATGGTCTTGCTTCTTTGTATCAACTTGTTTCGTTATGCAAGGTTGTGTGGAATATTCCTACGTTGAAGGACAAGGTCACAGAGTAAATAAATGAAAATTCAGCGACCTCATTCATGCATGCATAAATGCATGTGGCGACTACACGACATTTCAATTCGAATTAACAAACTGACTAGATAACCGCTGGTTATGCTGGAGAAGAAATGTACAGAATGCCCTGATGACGGAGGCAGTACGACCTCTGAAACGTTGGTTAACATCGACCAGACTACACGGCGCAACAACCCAGAAGACAGAAATCTTCAATGCTTTGGTGCATCGAAATGAAATATTGAAATTGTATTTTATAGGATGTCATACATACGTACAGTTTATGTAATAAAATTGTAGCACATTCACGAAAACGTTAAATTGAGAAATGCCGCGATTGAAGTCAGTCTTTGGTTAGGCGAACTCCGGTCTGAAACGTAAGGATTATGATGCAAAAATACAGTCGACGTTTGAAGGTTTCTGATGAAGGTACGTCCTAATATGTAAAATTTTTTGTTGCGCTTTGTAAGCTAACAAACTAAAGCGTTTCAAAAGCTGGATTGGGCTTTCATCTCCAGGTAAAATGTGGAAGAGGACAGAAAGCCTGTCTGTTGGGCTCTGCAGTTGAAATTCAGAACTGGCCCAGGCAATGGACAAAATCAAAAAGAATCATTTTAAATATTATAAAAAGTACAGTTCTACTTTTTGCTCGTGTGAGTCTCGCCACAAAGGGAGAAATATAGAATGAGGGTTGCTGGAACTAGGATAAACTTGAAATACCGTACGAGGAGTCTGGAGGAATTGCGTCAGTGAAGTTACCACGTTCGTCGGAGTGTATTCACCAAACGATATTATGGCGATCGAATTAGGGAGGAATAAATGGGCTGGATATGCAGCACGCACAGAAGAAATGAAATATTTACACGAACTTTTAGTCAGAAAACCTGAAGGTAAAACCACCTTGTTAGACCTAAGTGTAGATGGGATGATAATATTAAAGTTGATCTGTGACGATGCGGACTGTATTTACCTGTCTCTGGATAGAGACCACTTGCCAGATACCCTGTTATTTTTATGTTAATTTTATAAAACTTGAGTAGTATTATTTGTGCTCTTGAAACTTAAAGAATTTGGCGGTGTCTCTTGTGAACGTGGTAATGAACTTTCGAGTTGTATTATAGCACCGCGAATTTTTTTACTAACTGAGCAACCATCAGCTTCTCAAGAACGAATACTCCGTGGAACCAGTTACGTAATTGTCCCTTCTCCTTTTTTACCTTGAACTGGTGTTTGAGAAATGTGACGAAATTCAATTTGACCTTCTAGTACAAGTAAAATGTGAATTGGAGTGGATAAATATTGGGCCGAAATAAATGCGCCTAATTCTATAGCATTTAGTTTACACCTTACACACTGAGTTTAATTGGTGTTATAAATTTATTTCGATGCTCCCTGCAAACAATGCGGAAAATATCCGCAGTAAAACGACCCAGGTCACAAGACAATATCCAGGATTTGGAGTTTTCACGGCGGTGAGTCCGAAGATGGCTGTCTTCTGGGTTGTTGCACCTTGAGGTCTAATACAAGTTTGTCATGTTAATTTTGTTTGTCGGAATAAACTAAGGCACTTTACAGAGACTATCTCTCTAGTCACGTTCTGAAATAAGTAGGAGACAAATGTAATTACAACGCGTATTGGCTTGGTTGTATGTGTCTTTGACAAGAGTTTCTTCAGAGAAAATTTACAAATGCGAGAGACGTAATGAACGGATATAGCAGAAACATGAGCATTGAAACATCAAGGAGTTTTCGGAGGATGTAGAATGAATGGGAAGCAAGTAAATTTGTTTTGGAGGGCGGAAATTGAGCTGTTTCAGAATACGATCCATTAGCGGAATTTGGTGAACACGGTGTTGGAGTTTTGCGAGTTCATTAAAAAAAACGTACACCTGGCTGCCTGACCGGTTTAACAACGACTTATCACCCACTGCTCTGTTTCGTCGACTTGGTCAATGTCTGGACTTTTTGTGACAGGAAGTAGTTACTTCTGTTTTGCACTTATTGTGAATTAGCCTAGTTTTCTTTTCAGTTCTTTTAGCCTTGACTGTTTCGAGTCCGTGTGTAATGAAACAGATTATTTAATAGCCATGTTAAGTGTTCAAATGCTGCTTCGTATTTCTGAAGAAAAATATATATCGTAGGGTTTTTTTATAACTTAGAATATTTCGTGTTATCAGACATTTTTTGGTCGTGGCTGTGTTGATTATCAGTTATGTTACTTTGCGTTGTTTTGTATTATATGAATATGTTGTCACTGTACTAAATTTAATGCCAGACAAAGAAGATGTATTAATGCCACATAAATTTAAACAGTCTAATGAAATGAATGGTATGAAAGTTGAAATGGGATAAAGCGATCATGTAATGTATAGTAATATTTCCGCGTTTTTCACGAGGAGCCCCGTATAATTCAGCAAACATCATTCGAGATGTCTAATCTCCAAGCCAGGTTAGAATTCCGGACATCCCAGACATTTTAGGAGTTCTAATTACCAAGGCGCCGCGTTTATTAATAAACTGTATCGTAAGAGAAGAACGGGAATGGTTTGTACTGATTGTACCACGAGGATTAGTGTTTAACTCAACTCATGAACCGGAAAACTTCTGAACACTGTGCCCATGTCAGTTTCATCGCGTTACCTCCGGACATGTTTTCATTGGTGGCGTTTCAAACCACGCTTGTTCAATAACGGATGCTGTATATCTTTGATGCGACAGAATGGTGGATTTGTTAATAAAAACATTGGTGATAGCCGGTTAAAGCGTTTGTATGCTGAACACAAGTCCGCATAAAACAAGAGTGAGTTCGTGCATTGTAATTGAGTAACGCTAATTAGTTGTTCTGTCTTTTGCGTGCTTCGTTGGCCCTGGTTTATATTTCTTGAGCATTTAAAGCCAATTTTGGTAAGATACTACCACCACGCAGACAGATAGGCATTATTCTGTCGTGTTCTTTTAAAAATCACATCGAAAAATGATGAAGATACCACCTGTGAACTAAGAAATCAAAATTTATATCAATTTCTTGATTGAGAGGATTTTTTTTTTTTGGGGGGGGGGGTTTATCACAGTACTTTGGTTTGAGCTTCGTATTAAATAGTTATATTAAAGTTTTTCATATAAATTAAAATGTTCAAGGAAAATGTCAATGAAAGTTAAACCCTAATACAAAATTTTATATAAATGTGTTGAGTAATTTTGGGTATGGAACATGGGCATTTAAACGGATACAAGTTAAATGCGTTCTTATCGTCCACTTATGAAACTAATTTACAGTCCTTGGTATCGATCGTGGATTATTGAGATACCTCCGTCAACGGACTGAAGGACGCGGTACTGGCAACCACACCAGGACGCAGTTTGGAATGTGATCTCGTTTGATCTGAACTTGAACGATGTAAACAACTTTATAAGAACTTGTTCTGCGGTTTTAATATTTTTCAAGCCATCATTACGTTCCTCGCCACCTGTGGGAAATCCCTAGTATGAGGTTAGCAGGTAGATAATTACACTTGTAACTAATATGTAGTGTCCTTGTGCTTGCCACCGCGTTAAGGATGCACATTAGAGAAACGAAGCCAAGATTCGCACGTGGTTTTTTAATACTGCAGATACAGTCCCAGTCAAAATAAACCTAAATCTGGTAAGACGACCCCAGCAATGAAACACTGTACCTGATAAGTGAAGATTTATGTCCTGATAACAACTTGGCAACGCTGGAATTGTCTGTACTGGTCTTGGTACGAGAAAAATAGTGCTAGATGGTTAACCAATCAATGAAGCTTTTTGCGGAAGGATACAAATGTTTATATGCCAGGAATAAACTAAAAATTTACAGAGTGTAATTAGTTAGTTGTGTATTTATTTTGAGGTTAAAATTGTTAATGAAATGTTAACAGGGATAAATCAAATATAAATGGAGCACCACTCCCTCCGCCATCTTCACCGCGTATTTAACCTTCCATACCAGGAGACCGTCTACTCGTACCTCAACCTGAGGACGCACAATGTCTTGGTGCAATGTACCCACACAATTGTCAGGTACGGGTGTTTATTATTGAAAGTATTAAACAATTTTCCGAAAGTGGCCTCTAAAATGAATATGGAGATTAATAGCCGACAGTGGGTGGTCATTCTGTTTAGGGGTTAGACAGAGTCTGATAATCCCTCGCTGTAAAATCTATAATTTTTGGAAATGCTACACCGGGCCTGTTGTGGTGCACCCTCAGTTTCAACAGAGGACGGGAAATTTCGTGATTAGTAGAGCGACTATTAGGTTGGAAGCAGCCTATAGAGTGATGTCGAGTAACTGCGGTCGTCTCCGTAACAGGGACAGAGAATTCATTTCCTGTTTTTGGGTCGATAGGTGCCGCTGTTTGCCAACGTAGCTAATGTGATGTATCTCTGCAGTTTATGTAGGGATGTGTGATAAATGAAGCGATACATGAGGAGAAATTAACCTGCAGTTCACTGATCGTCATCAATATTCTGAAACTGATTGCTTCCAGACTGCCACACTCCGTGAAAAGAAATTCTTGGTCCTGCTGATATGGAGAGGAATTTTCATTAAGTGTCGACAGTCAAGCGCCCCGTTTCACCACAGTTCGGTTGTGGTGAATTGATGATCTTTTTTTTCAATTCGGAGTCCTCTATGGATTTACATTGCCTTAACTATTATGTCCTCTTTTTACTAAGTTTATTCAGCGGACTTATAAAGGCGTAGTCATGCCTTGTCTGCGCTTACCACGTCTTACGTCATAGCCTATTTAACGAACTTAATTAAATCTGAAATCGTAAATCTACGCTAAATTTTGTCTCGGTTACTGGTCCGTATCTGCGACTCCTTTTATTCACACCGTTTTCTATTTTATTACTATGATGAACTTATTCTAGCTTCTCACGCTACGTAGGATTAACCCATGTAGTTAAAACGCGTCATTAAATTAAAAATCAGTTAACCAATCAGTCAGTAAATCAATGTTTTTCAGTTTAGTCGAATATATATATATTAGCTTTGAGAAAGAATTCTGTCATAAATCTGTACGCCTAGGCCAAAAATTCGACGACGTTCATGGAAAAGTGAGCGTACATATGCGCAGAGGTCCACACCATGTTACAACCCAGCAGACATCTGTCAAAAATCTGTAGTAGTAAGGCTGACAGATGTAAAGACCGTGTTTGGAAATAATGCCTATAAATCGAAGCCAAAGCTGTTCGTAAACAGACGCGTTCCCAGGCATGTCCAGCAAAACATGGGGGCACATTTAATGCTTGTAATTGGAGCAGAACAACAACTTAATCCATTACATTGATGATCATGAACAATATGGCCACAGCAAATGTTTGCGTTAGGACTGCTGCATTAAACGAAGATTTATCCGCAATTATAATTATATTAGCCTTACGTTGGGTGTCATTATAGGTCCTAAATGGCGACTAAGCCTTTCCACATAATCCCTGTCTCTAATGAAGCAAGAGACTGTCACCTCGATCATTTGAAGCCCACTGACTAAAGTATCTATCATAAATATCGTTTTTTTTTAAATGAAGCCAGAATTTTATATTTACTGTAGCGCACTAAGCATTTTTACTTTCTATTGCATTTCTGTGAAAGCCTTAAAAATCCTACAGATTTCAGTAAAATTACGGTGGTGTGTTATTAAAGAATTAAGAACTTACTTAAGGTCAAAATTAGGAATTTAGAACTGCCACTGGGGTAGAAGGCACGAGAACAATACGAAAGAGTTATGTAAATAGTATTAGGGATTAAGGAATAGTCATGTAGAGTAGCATTAGTGAATAGTTGTAGTAAGCAGTAGTGCTAATAGTGCTACGTATGTAAGGACTGTGGCCGTGAAAACCTGGTGTTAGGCGGCCACAGATTTCTGTATATAGTTCTAAACCAAATATATTAACCTTCTGATGTAGACCTGCTAAATCTTGGTACCTGTAGTAAACAAGCGCGTAGTTTTGTTTCTGTCGAAAACACCGCAGGTTGAAGGTAAACAGCCCGCGCTTTCTTTACCTCAGCCACTGAAATGGTTTGCTGCAAGCCCCAGTCAGTTTACGTACAGCTAAACGTTCCATATACTTTATAAAAGGGACAGGATCGTGTCATAATCACAAGAATACATCAGTAAGAGCAGTTAAATATACATTTATATACCCTCGCACTTAGGTCAACCTGAAAACTGTCATAGTAGTTGGGAATTCTCTTTCCAAATTTTCGTTCTCTGTTTACGGCGAAGTCACTTAAGGTGAGCAAAACTAGCTAAGTCATCTGAGCTGTCAGTTTCTGATGTAATGGCTCTCAGAGAGAGAGAGATGTCGCTCTGCTACAGATGACTTATCAATATGGTATAAAGATTTCGGTGGACAAGGCGTGATGGAATGTTTTCGTACAAAATTATGTGGTAAGGCCCCACGCAAGATACTTAATGACATTCCAAGGACCACCAGTAATTTAAAGTGAAATATGTGTTTCTAGTTTAGACTCGCGCGCGCGCGCGCGTGTGTGTGTGTGTGGATGATAACAGTGTGAAAAGAGAAATTCTGTGAGCAAATCCTATTATATGATTCGGTCGGATATTCAACAGAATGTGACCTTCTGTGAAGCTTAGTGGTTCAATAACGGATTTACTGATTTATTCACCGAAACGAGAACACATTTCACAGACTTGTTTACAATCAACATTATTATGAAACTTTTGTACAGTATTTTTTCCCCCGGTTGGTAAACAACATCGGAGCACTGGGTTTCGCTACGAAATTTTGTGCCGTTAGTTTTATGCTGTTGATCGTAACTTTGTAGCTTTACGGCATCGTTCATATGCAATATGACGTTAGGGGATGGGGGGGGGGGAATTATTGAAAAACAAGTATGTCATTTATACAGTTCATTATCATTCATTGTAAACGAGGCCGCTAATAATGCAGACGGGCGGAGGTGGCGGGACACGTCACCTTAGGACAAGGTGTCACTGCTAAATTTACAAAGGCATGTTAGCCGAAACTGTATTTTTATGACATTCCACTATGAGTTGATCGATGAGAAATTTGGAAATATTCCATTAGATGTTAATGGAAAGTAGATGTAATAGAGACGTCATTGAAATGTACATTTTACGCACTGAATTAAACTGAAATCCGTTTTGTAGCTTAAGTATCAACATCCGTGAACGAGAGTCCTCCTTTCTAAGAGAAAAACCAGTAGCTCAACTTGTCAAGATTTATCCACCTTTAATTCAACCCGCTAGATCATTTATTTCTTCACAAAGCCCTCCATCTATATCTCTGTCCATAACAAGAAGAATTCATTCCACGTCCTCAAACACAATTTTTAAGATCATTCTAACATTTTCCTCACATACACGCGTCTGTCTTCCATGTTGCCTCTTCCCTTAAAATATTTCAGCTAACATTTGTAGCATGCTTCATTCTGTGCCAATAATCGTGTTCATATATCTGTAATGTTTGCCAGCGCCTTTAAGGCTAATATATCAAGTATGGCTCCAAATGGTTTTAAAGGAAAAGTGGATGTAACGCACATGACAATGTTGTAGGCACAATCTTCACAAATGCTATACATTAGATACATTAAAATATTTGGAAAAGGCTTAGCAGAGTAGAAAAAAAAACACGCATGTGTTAGAAATTACTTAGTTTCAACCGCAGAGAGTGTGCACTTTCTGCGCCACAGAAACTAATAGAGATACATAGAGGACAGATCATTGGAGCCTCTGTAGTATTTATAGATTATGAAAACAGATTTTGACAGAATAAACAGGAAACTTTCATGCGAAGTGCAAGAGAAATATGGAGTAACAAACAAACCAGAGAAAAGTCTTTATGGCGAGGCACAGAATTTTATGGAATCTATTAACCCATCTCCTGAGTTAATCACTTATTTCCGCATTTTCACATTCTACTTCCTCACGATCCATTTGAATATTTTCCTCCTATGTGTTTCTAGGCGTTATGAATGGTGTATCCACTTCATAATTTCCAAATAAAATGAATTCAGTTTCCATCTCACCCATTTGTGTTACATACCCAGCCCATCTCATCCTCGAGTTGGTGACCTGTTATCTTCTTCTTGGTTTTTCAAGTGGCAGTTTTCGAAGAGTTTCTCCCTACCAAAATTACACTTCCAGTCCCAGAGATGAGCTTGGATATTTTCAACCAATCACAGTCCACTTTATCCCAATTAGGTGACCTATATAAACAAAACAAAATTCCATATCTTAAATTGCCCTTTAAGTACATCCTTGTTAGGTCGACATGTTTTCCTGGAGAAGCTTATTTTGTTCTTCCTTAGGAATGTCTGGTCTTCACAGATAAACAAACAAAACAAAAACGAACCTGGCAGAATTGTTATTTTACTTATGATTCACGTATTTTTGACAGCAAACTGATATATACTAGGATCTGTTCTTAATCTGAATAATAATAATGCCCTTGTTACGTCATGTAATTCTGCTGTCAGGTCTGATAACCTCGTGAAGTGATGAATGAGAGATATGTGGATGATCACGAATATTAAACGAGGAACATGGCGAAGAGAGGTCACAGCCGCTGTTATATTATGCTATCGCGGTCCTGATCTCAGCAGACGTCGGACTCCACATCCACTTGCTTCCGGAATTTCAAATGGCTCCCTCCGTCCCAACACAACTTTAAAGTTTGACCGACTCCTCATTCTGATGCGGTTAACACAATTATTTCGGCGGAGACCTATGATTTGTGCGTTATATAAAGCATGATACACTTACGTGGCTTATACATCGACTAATTTTCCATGCATTATACCGTCTGTAATTTATTTGACTTGCGTGCATTTGCATAACCAAATATGTTTTCGTTACAATGCTTTCTAGCTTTTCATTATCTGCTGAGTTTTGATTTTAAACTAGGTAGCATACATATGTTGTGACCTCTAAAATATGTTTTATTTCTATGCAGACGTATGTACATGCAACCAGCGTGTCCGTCTGTTCCCAGACTTAAATTTACGCGTTTCGCAAGTAGACATTTCTGTTCCTTCCTTGTGGAAACTATGCGTTCTACATTTACAGCCCATCATATTTAATCACCCCGACACTACTAGATAAAAGTTGGAGGTAAATTGTGATGTTTAGTGTATGTTACCAACATCAGAATTCAGACACCACTGAGACGTTTTGTTCCAAGTGTAACAGATGTATATGTATGTATTTACTTCGTCAGTATCGAAGGTTCTTTTGATGAAGATAAGAATATTTCATTGTAGAGGTAATTAACGCTTCGTGCACTTAGCAGAGTCCTTCCTGAGAAGTTAATGGTCACTGAGCCGGTCAAGAAATTAACCGTCTTATACAGAAACCGAAGGTTTATTGCCACTTTTCAACTGGATCTTATCTTAAGCTACACGAATCCAGTCCAAACCCACGTATCCTATTTTTTCCAGATGATTCGTTTCGACAGTATTCTCAAGTAATTCCAGGAAATAAATTTAGGGATCGCTGGTCTAATGGCGTGATGCACATACCAAGTTTAATGAAAATCCGTCTTTGGGAGATCCGCGTGCATTATGCAAGAATAAGGAAAATGACCTAAAATTACCTATAATTTTGTTACGGGTTTTAACGCCGAGGTTAATGCCAAAGTTTCGGAAAAACATACTGCTTCCATCTTCAGGAACCTCAAGAACAAGATAATATTCACCACGGTGAGAGCCTCAGATCTAGTTCTACTTGTTTACGACGTTGAAGTGAACGGAGCTGAGTTTAAGTTGTCTTTCAAACGCGTTCTTAAAGTCTTGGGCCTTCCTCCGGTCGCTTTCGTATCAACCTCGACTGAGGCGAAGAAGGTCGCCTGAAGGTTAACGAGACGTAGCGCTGAGGCCAACAGCAGAAATAGAACAGCCATCAGCCACAAACACAAACAGGACGAAAACAAATGAAGAGGCTCTGCGGTGGATCAGACGTCAACTTAATATTTATTGGTTCGTGTGAACCAAGCCGCCAGGTCCTGGTCCCGGGGGACAAACATACCGGACCGAAGTTCATTAGTTCAGCAACGCAGAGGTAGCGAAAGATATTACTATGTTTGTGGCAAATATTGTTCTGAATGCGCAGTCGCTTTCCATCATCAGTGGTTTGCCAGGAGATTCGCGCCATGGAAAATTCCCAAGCAAAATATTATAAACTGCCAATGCATAATCTCTGTCCATCTGTCTGTCTTTCTCTCTATAAATTTCTCCGTTAGAGGGGCGCAGCTTTTTAACATTAGTGACATTTTATTTATAGGTTCATTCCAATTATTTGTGTCCAGTACGGGATGTGTTACGTAATTCAGCGGCACAAAATTTTCCTTGCTACTCAGCTAGCCAAGAAATTCAAGACTTTCAAGAAACATGAAAGACATCAAATGGCTCCATAACTTCGTATCGCGTTCAAGATATATTGAAAATTACTGTATGTAAGACTAACAAAGTTGTCCCTCGCCTTGGGATATTTTGACCAACTGTTTTATGAGACACTCATGGTCCATGTCCTTTAAATTACATCTTCTCAATGTAATAACCCTTAAAATATTTGGTGAAGAGTATAAATTTCACTGTTTAGCAATTGTGCTTGTATTCTGTAGGTCATGAGTTCATATCTTGTCCCGCAGACCTGCTACAACGACCGAGATTTTGCGTGATTTTCCTCAGTCCCTCCCAGCAAATTTCCTGAAATGAGGCCATTAACATTCCCCGATGTCAGGCTGTCCAATCAGGAGCTGTTGCCACTAGTCCTTTGATCAAGTAGATCTGGAACAGCCTAGAGGTCCAGCCGATTTGCTCATTGTGTTGGCGCCTGACTGAATCCGGAATTGACCCCGATGATTGTCGGTCAGGTCACCGCCTATTCTGACCGGCGTTTCCCATTGTTTTTTGCTTCCTTGCCGAAGCAGACTGTCGGGGCCCTAGGCTGGAACTCTCGCGTCTTCTCCTGTACCTCTTTTTCAGTCTTGAATCCGGGGTGATCCAGCTTTCTTCTTCCCTCGGGCCAAGAACAGTTTTCCCGTTCGACCCAAGGGCCGAGAAACCCCTCCTGGTGCTATTTTAAAAAAACCTCATTTCCAAAAAGTGACAAATTACGGTATAAACTAATGCTTCAAGCTCTAACACATTTTCTGCATCGAAGGACACAGGGTGGGATTGGTGATTATGCAAATGGCATCACAGAATGTTTTTTAACAAATGTAAGGCGTACTCCGTGTTTTGAGTGTGGACAGCCATGTTAACAGAACCAACCAGTGAGTCACGTAGTACCTCCAGCTGTTACTTCCGTCCAAATGCGTTTCGCCTACGTCATTTCCTTGAGGTAGGAAGAAATCGCGTGCGCTATGTGACTAAAGACATTTCCGACATTGGAATTCAGACATCGAGCTACAAGGAATGTCCGCCGGGAAATATTTTGACTGTGGACACAGCATGCTTCCTCGTCTGCTGCCCCTCCCATCTGTCTCCCCCCCCCCCCTATTGCCTTTTACTTCTGACCGCCGTCGAACTCGCAGATTCGCCCCGACTACAGTGTTACGTATCTTCGTTTAGACTGCTACTGGTTTCCGCGTCTTTCCACTTTTGACTTCTTTCTCATTCTTTGTTTCCTGTTACTTTTTTATTCTGTTGTATTAATTGGTTGTCCGCATTTCTATGCCTCAAGAGTAGATGCTGAAGAAACTGATATTTTAGGTTCTTGTTTGTATTTATAAAACTGTTGATATTCTTAGTTTCAAAATAGCCGAAAAGTAAGATTATTTGACCATTTTCTTGCTTGGGCGTCAAACGTCATGTCTAGAATTGCAACTTTGAAAACGTGCCCAGGAAAATATTTCTTTCTTAGGAAGAAGCAGTGGAGGATGTCAGCATTTAGGGCAAGGATGAAGTTCTCATTTCTTATCTTACCTCTGAGTGGGTTAGTGAGACATTTAAATAAATTGGGTTTTATGGATTGGAAAAGGTGTGACAAGAAATTTATTGAGAAATTTTGTGGCGAAACTTCATGGAAAACAGACACATGGAAAGGCGATAAAAGGTTGAAGGATAACATTAATATCGATCTGTGGAAACAGGTTGAGTCCGTAAAGTGGATAACTGGCTCAGGAACATGTCTGTAGGCGTGCTTTTGCATTTGTGGCGTTCAGGTCTCGTTTGTGCTGCCAGTGTCTTTATTAGACGCAACTCACGTAGGTGCATGTAATTGAATCAGGGAACAGATAAATATCTTAGCAAGAAATCGACATGTTCACTTCCAAGAAGCCGTCCCACCTGAGAACTTTGATATTACCTAATTAGATGCATAGAGGAAATTGTGTGTTATTAATTATGAATTGGCAAACGTCGTCACCTGTATTCGAGTATAAACAAGTAACTATATCAAGGTCTACTTCATTGCAAAGTGATTTTGTATGGACATTGAGCATTGTGTTTACACATAAAACTTCGACTCTAGATTTTCCTACGGCATTTAGAATTGACAGACTATTCATTTTCAAGGATATTTATGCATGTTATGCAACGTATAATTCGGTTTTCAATTATAAGTCTGGTTTGTTCTGATTCACAATTTTGTAGTCGATCTTTAGACGTCTGGGCGAGAAATCGATGGTAGTCTCTGAAACAAATATGAAGAAGTTGAATTTCCCTGTTGTCACAGCTCACTACTTCTTAGAGACGGGTGAGGTTGTAAAGGTTTGTACTAGTTAACGTAAAACGCACAAACACGCGGTATTTTACGTCTTAAAGTTTTTTTAAAACATTTTAGTGGTTCTACGCTCTTGGAATTACCGTGGCTTCCTCCCATGTGGGAGGTTTCTTAATTGTTCTAAGATTTTGCCCCCACAAGCCAACACCCGTCTTATTCCATCATCCAACAACATTAATACAGGAATTGCTTAAGATCGTTGTTGTAATACATTGTTTCATGACATTACATTAATGTAACAGTGACCTATGTAATACTGCATCAAAGAAATTGTTGGAATGTAAGTGTACTTAAAAGAGTTCACTTTACATCCATGTTACATTTTTACTTCGTCTACTGAGTGTCAAGAACGCATTGAACTATTTCAATGCAGAAACGAAGAAGCGCGCGTCCCTGTTGACAGAGTGTAAACATGTAAAACAAACATAAGAAGGCGGTGAGAAGTATAAGGGAACGAAATTCGGCTCTGGAGGTCAAGTTGAGGTGAGCGTAGGTCACGTAGCTACTAACCCTAATGCGATAAAGTGTATTATTTTAACTTCTGTAATAACAATTTCATTGGGTTTGTACACGTTCTTGTAAAGGTCCTTGCAGCGCATAAGTCATAGAGTAAATAAGGAGATGCCGCTGTAGAAAGAAAGATTTGTAGAGCAATGAAAAGGACCACTCTCATTCGGAGTTCTCATACCTAGTTTCTGCTCTGTGCTGAATCAGGATGCAGTTGACAAGTCTAAGCAAAACTGTGTACATTAAGGTGATTGAAAACAAGATACCGAGGAAAATATTTACAGTCTTTGCCAAGCAATGTTTTTATTAATTAATTAAAATTATACCAGAGATCACTGTCCTACAGAAGCTACATGATCGCACTGGGTATACAAAGTACACGTGTTGTCTATAGGCGTTCTTTGCGATTCGCCATTGACCATGATGTACTTCAAAAGGTTCTACAGTCAGATCTTCGCATAAAAACATCGCATTGGCTGCAGAGAAACTTCTCTGTTTCTGTACAATGAAATATTAACTGTGTCGAGGAATATTTTTAACACAATTTTAGAATGTAATGATATTCGTATGACAAATAAAACTTTAATAGCGTTGTAATTAAAGTCGATAATGTTCTAGATCAGCTTCAAGTACAGCGGTTCGATATGAATCGAAATGAAACGCGCGCATTGCACTTCACTGTCGGTCAAATTGCCAAACGTCATCGAAGTCCGTCCAGTAATCTCGGATATAAAACATGTTGACGGGCGCACACACGGACAGACAGACACATCCTCTTCATTAACAATTTCATTTTATGTACTGTTTTGAAACAACACACTGAAAATAATTGTGAAAATAATTATTGAATGCTCAAATTTAGTTCATTTTTGCACTTTATCTTGTTCATGACGTTGCTTCAAATGATAATGTTAAGTAGCGTCACTGGAAAGTTAAACATGGAATCTGTACTGAGTGAAGAGTTGTTCACAAAAGGAAAATTATGATGATGATGAGAGTAATGTCCTGTAACACATTTACGATTGAATGCAATAAACATTCGGTCTTACGACTAACTACGCACGACGCAAGTTTGCTATCCCATGAAGTAAATTTCATTTTGTTTTTGTGTTATAATCTTAAAATTTTCCTAAATACAAAATCGAAAGCACAAGACTTGTAGCAGTAGACGTCTCTGCAGTACGTAAGTAATCTTTATGGGTTCCATCTTGAAGTCGTTCTTTGTTACTAATTTGAACTGGGTAGTAAAATAATAATGAAATCAGTTCGTAAAATGTGACACGAAATTGCGTAGTTTCACAGATAACAAGGCCAAAGGACTCCCTTTTTAATGTTATGCCTGCACCTCGTCGAAATTAATGTTGACATGAGTATAATAAAATCGAGCTATTGCCCAGTGACGCCTTGGACATCTGAAAAGTTCATGAGCAGAGCAGATGTATCAGAAAACGTTATGATTAAATAAACTCCAAAGCCACTTAATTACAAAGAAACTTAGTCATGTCTTGGAGTTTGAATTAGCAACGGAAATTAAAATATTACCATCGAATAAATTGTTTCGAAACTGTGGTCTGAAAACGAGTCTCATCTTTCGTTTATCTTATTAAATTCAATTCAATTAATTTATTTACGTGTTTGCCAACAGCAAGAAGCCAATAACAGGCAAACACTGATAATATATACAATAATAGTGAAATAATAATGGATAATATTACACAAACTTATTAACTAAACTTATACATGTACAGTATTAAATATAACTGCCAAGTACAGGCAAACCCAAAATAGAAACAATATTAACACAGAGCAAAAAATGAAGAAATATAAATAAAAACAAATAATCCACCTAGGGAACACTAATATAAATGTACATCGTTAAAGAAATACAAAAATGAAAAGTAACATAACGGCTTGTCTTCGTGTGTGTGTCTGTCCCTCGTAATAACATCTGATTAACCGATGTCTCAGTTTTTAATCTAATATAAAATACTATCACAACTCGTTTCCGAGAGTAACATATTAACACTGTGTATTAATGTCGTCTAAATAGCCCATGATTATAGTATAATTTTATTGTCATCTACTCCGTGAAAATATAGGTTTTCTCCGAAATGTCGTATAGAAAAAAAATCTATTCGCGAGGTAGATGTGGACTTATAACATAAGAACGCAGCAGTCACCAATGTTTTACATGTGTGTTCATAAAATGTTTACATTTGGCCCCCACTTTCAAGTCCAAGTTAAAGCCAGAAAAATATTTATTTAATTCACCTTGTAATACCGACAGAACGCAGAAGGAAAGGAGTACCACGAAATAGATGGTTGGACGAAGTAAGAAAAACAATGGAAAGAAGACTATTGGGGGAAGACGAATGGATGGATAGGACAAGTCATAAGAAACGTCGGTAAACTTCTACAAGACTACACGAAGCTACAACCCAGAAGAATTCATTAGAGAAATTTATACTGCAAAGTAGACATAATTCTGGTAACGGTGATACACGCTTAAGTTTCTGGTGAGCATAAATTCTTGTTTCGTGATACGTGTCCGCGCTGTAGGGCTAAGTTATGTCGCAGTGTCTATATAGCACGCATAAGTACAGAATGAGACACTGTTTGTGTCTAGTCCTAGTTATATAGGCGGTTTTTTCATGAGCACTTTTCCAAATACCAGAATATTTCAACAAGTAACGCTCAATAGCTGCTTAGTTCTCAAGAATTTTATACAACACGTTAACATAATAAGCAAACTTTGTGCGGCCTTTGAAAGTTGCAGTTAAGTATTTCGCTTGCCTGTTCAGCTTCACGGCGAAACATTTTTTCAATATTCTCTTCTGTCTTTTTCACGAGAAGCTACAAATTATTCACTCTCAGTCTGCCAGTGTCTAACATTTTAACTCTCGAGTCTTTTTAAGCGGAATTTTTCTTTGTTACGTCCTTGACTTTTCTCGGTATTAAACATTTGGGTAAGATACTTGAATAAATAAATTCAGACTGATAATTATGCGTGGGATTTGAGGTTTTCACGGCGGTGAGCCTGAAGATGGCTGTCTTCTGGAATGTAGCGCCCTGTAGTCTGGTAAAAGTTTACCGACGTTTCAGAGGTCCTTGCTGCCTCCATCATCAGGGCGATTATCCTTTCAATAGAAGTAAACCAGACTTTATTCCTTTACGCGAAATATGGGCAGCACAACACAAAGATAATAAGATTCTTCTCCCACGTCACCTTCGAACAGACAAATGTCTCATAAAATACAGCCTGTAAGCCCTGCAACCTGCTGTGTTATTCGTTTTATTACTGGAAGTAATTCAGTTAAAACATTTCACTTGAATAGCTGTATAAATTAATTAGGGATTATTTGATTGGGTAGTGTGAGTTATACTGAGTGGAACAAATGCATTCAGCTACAAACTTTAGTTTCCAGTTCTATTGAACGCAGAAACTCCATAATAACGAATATTATTCTTATTCTTCTTATTGAAATATGAAGTTTCATTCGGTAAAGCACTACATCGTGAAGGCACATAGGGAATAGAGTGGTAAAGTTAGATTTATCTCTGTTCCACGAAATATATGTATATTTATTCACTTTTATCTGCCACGACTTTCATTCGACGCATCTACTTCCAATAAGGTTTCTATCTTGTACGTCTGTCGCGTAAGATTTTCTGTCCGTCCTTCTTTTTCATTGACTGCTATTTGTTTTATGCCTGTATTAAACTACATTATATTCTGGCTGTATCCGAAACAAATGTTGTCAGCTTTATGCCGTGATTGGTGCGTAATAGGTTTCTTGTCTCATTTCTGCGACTAATGCTTGTAATATTTACCAGAATACAAAATGAATAATCGTATTTTAAGAAACTTTATTGGCTGGGACATGAGAAATGTTTTTCATGCATCCGATGGAGAAAGATGTAAAGACGACCAATCGATTGCAGGATGCGCAAAATGTTATTCATCTGTTTTTCAGCACCAGAAACGCCACGGGATTATCTGGATATGCTCAAACCGTGTCAGTAGTACAGTCCTGTAAAAATTTTATATAATTTGTGCCACGTAATAATGGTTTGCACCATTTAAATTTAGACGGTACTGATATGTTATGTTGTAAACACTTAGTGACATTTCAAGGACAAATATATTTTTGGTTTTTCTTGCCGTCACATGAACATGTTTCGAACCAATGTGGCCATCATCAGGTTAATTTCCCTACTTTTAAGGCATTGCCTGAAGGATTTTCTCCCCGATGTACATAATAATAATAACTAAATATTAAAGTTTTTTATAATTATGAATAAGTACACTTTAATCCATGAAATGTGTCGATTTAACTAAGCTAAAGCAAACAATCGTCATGTGGATTATCCACTGGAATTGTGTATTCCAGGGTCTAACAGTGCATAACACCACTCATATAATCAGTTAATATCTTATATACATGTCTCGATACAAATTTTGCGTGAAGTTATAATGTTTGCCATTTACCGTCACCGCAGCAAAATACTTTACCATGCAAACTTCAGGGCACTGCATTTAATGGCATTACCTTCTCCCGTTTAACATTTCAAAGTTTCGATGATGCATTTATATCGTTAAAAACTTCAGGGGTGTCAAAGACTGCAATGACATGATATTCGTACTGAATTTAGGAAAAAGAAAATGAGTCAGTTAATATATGCCGCGTTAATTTGATTAAGTTCTTTGCATGAAAAGAACATAACATAGTGCCCAGAGAGTATGTACGTCTGTCCGTCCGTCTGTGCGCATGATTCAACCCGAAAACCGCTTGGTTACTGTGGCTGCCATGTTTCCGTTCGTTAACATGTTTGCTAGGATTACCTTGACATAAATTCAATCACGCCCTGAACGAGGAAGAGAAGACGCATGTTTTAAAGGGGGCGGCTGAGAACGGATAAAACTGACTCTGCTAATCACATCAACAACTGATTTAATAATTACTTTAAACCATTTAAACTTCAGTGGTAATTACGTATACCGTCAGCTTTAACACGCAGAAACTTAAAAGTTTCTCCCACGGAGTGTATTTTTGTCTGTGGGGTGACGATTCTTTCATTGAATAAAAGTGCGTACAATTTTGTAACGCACAACAATGCGTGTGTTAAAACCAATCACAAAATATAGTCTACCCAATGTTTATACTTCTAATGTAATATCTGGATACATGTCTACACATTTAATGACACTATCGTGAATTACTGATTAATTCATTGGGTTCAGCATGAAATTAGATGTGGCACAACAGAAAATTCTGTACGTGAAAACGCAAATAATTATAACGCATGCACAGTTCTGATTAAAGTCGACGTATCTTACGATCAGTCTGGGCTCGGTGTTGCATGTCAATACGTTACGTTCACGCAGCCTATAAACACTGTCGTGTGAACGAAATTGCATGCAGCATTGTAGGAATACTTTTTGTTCTTCTTTAAAAGTGATAACAAGCCACATTTCCATAACAATGAGATATAATAAGTGGCTGTTATACGTTATCACATCACCTACGATTTCTGACAATATTGAACGTACAATAATTGAAATTCACATTCAGCTTCTGAATGCACAGAAATTCAAAAATAATTCCTTGCAATTTTTTACCTTGGGCACAGGATTTATATATTCGTTTAATGTAAATACAATTTTATTATTGATAAAATGAATAAAATGGGAACAATTATGTCACGTGCTTTGTTATTTTTTGCTTTAAATGTCGTTAAATGTAGTGTCAGTAGGCGTTTGTATGACTGTATAGTGAAGTGTGTTTTCAAGACTCGACAATGGCAGATTTCAGCCCAGTCGAAACCCAAAGGGAATATCTCGATTCGGCGAGTCCTAAGATGTCCGCCTTCTGGGATGTACCTCCGTAAAATCCTTTAAACCTTTAAAGCCACACTTCCTGTAAATGTCGTTTAATATTTCGGTCCGTACCTCAGAGAAAACGCAACGCTTCACCATTACAAAGATAACTTCTTTATTTTGTTTAAATAAATGACCCTGTTCTTAACTCCATAAATAGAAAATGTAGGTTTTATCGGCGTTCTGCACGCTCTGGCTTGAGATAAAGGCTCCCTCGATGTTTGCCGAGTTTTGCCTGCGAATCAGGCAAACTGCGTGACAAGCAGTCATTGTTTCCGACGTTGAACAGAAGGCGTATTGTCACGTGGGAACCTAGGTCATGTTGAGATCAGTTACGCTACAATGTGTTCCAACAATTACCCTAGGTAATTGTTTACTAATCTGATACCATCTTGTTACTGCGTAACCTTGTGTTTCCGATGGCATTAATGCAAAGGTGACTAGCGTTGTGTGGCGCTAGGAGCATCTTTGGAGTGTCATTGTACTCTAAAGAGTACACCTTCCCAATCTTGTTGATTGTTAAAGCAGGCGGCAGATATAGTTACCACTTGATTTGTAGAGAGTTAAAAGTTACGTTCGTCTAAGAAACGAAAGATGTGAATACTCAAAGATGCCTATGGACCAAGTGCATAAATTACTTAAGAAATATAATGAAATTATAATATAAAATACTGTAATATTATTATAATCACCGATGGCTCTATAGTCCTTTAAGGACCTTCGCGTCCTCACGTGTGGGAGGAGGTTACTTTATCTCTTCAGACATTTGGTAGGACTCCTTGGACGAGAAGGAATCAACCCGACGCAAGGCGTCTACCTGTACACAGCACAGAAAGACGCGGACAAACATCCATGACTTAAGTAGGATTCGAACCACGGTCTCATTGACTCCGAGTCAGACCGCGTAGCGGCTTTGACTGACATTCTGAGGTAACGCCTTGATCAAATTCTCTCATACAATCGGACGCATCAATTCGGAATGTCCGACATTTCTGAGGCCGTCTCTGTCGAACTCTATCAGAACGGCATCTTTCTCTCAATTACAGCCTGATTCCAGTTCACAATCGCTCGCGGGACTTCACGATTACGATAAAGCAGTGTAACTACTAAATATTGTGTTGAATTTTCCATATTTTACGCGATTCCAGAAGTAGAAAGATGTGAATGCCGAAATATCAACTCACTTCTTTGTGTCTAGCGTTCCTTTGAATACATTAAAAGTGCATTTGGAGTGAACTATCGTTGTAAATCATTGGCAGGTTTTCAGACTCTGGGTGTTAATGGAACTGAAAGGAGTACCCTATCGACACTTCAGTTCGTGTTCTGCACTTCCGATTACACGGATTGGAAATGTAGGAAGCGGCCAGATGTGCGCACAGCGGAACGTCGCTTTTTATGAGGCCTATTTGGAAACATGATCGTGTGTGGGGGAGGGACGCATGTCTGCTACGCTTGTCCACCCACCTATAATGTTACCGTCACGCATGAGGAGAACTGCTACGTTTTTGTTTACAAATGCGGAGCATGTCACTCTGACGACGGAAGTCAGATATTCGACGCTGCCAACACCAGTAACCCTGGACCATTTCCATTTCTCTCAGACCAAATTTAATATGTCCTCCTTCCAGGCTTAATATTGCTTTGCGAGATATTTCCTCATGACAATTCTGCATGCATTTCGTATTTTACTTATTTATTTTATAAGAACAGCGAATTATAAGATTTTCGATTAGCGATCTTGGGCTAATAGAGGTACGGACGGAAACCACGATAAACTCCATTCAGGATGCCTGGTGTTCGAGACGAGATTTTAACCTTGGACCTCTCGAACAAGAATCTATAATGTTGATCAGTAACAGTGGCAAGACTGAATGACGTATTTTTTTTAAGTCAGCATGTCTTGAGTCTTCAAATTCGAGGTAGGTCGAAAATGAATGTCAGGTAGACCCTTCCGGGACGATGTGTGGTAGTATAAGAATTAATTAGCCTATGTACGCAGCACCCACATTGAAACATGCTTAGATGGCACTGAGTGAACTTACCAAGCATTTTGATTACCCGGCGAGAACACTGAATCTGATGTTGTCTGCAACACGCTGTCTTCCGGTGTTTCCCGGTTTCCGGGTGGCGTTGTCGTGGCCGATGCAAAGACGCAGTTGTCAACGGGTGAGAGTCATGTTTGCAGTTAAGCGACCCAACTGCAGCGCATTTCATTATCATGTTCGAGTGCCTCAGACGGACTCCAATCAAAGCGTACAGCACTGTGATAAGAATCATGGGCGTAATGAAGAAAACCAATGTCGATATCTCGAAAGAATGGGCGAATATCGGACTTTTGACTATGCACATCACAATGTCAGGGGTGTTGCCAATCACTATGCCGAACTGGAAGGCTTGAGGCACCGCTAATACGATGGCGACAATCCATATGATGATGATTATCTTCACCGCGCGGGACAGTTTAGACATCGTCTGCGACAGGAAGGGGTGGCATATTGCTACGTAGCGTTCCATCGTGAACGCCGTGATGGTCAGTACAGTCGCATTGGCGGACGTTTCGGCAAACAGACCTCGTAAAACACAGAATACCTCTCCGAATACGTAAGGGTACCGGGACCAGATACAGTAAATCTCTTGCGGTAGACCCGACAGTAACAGAACGAGGTCTGAGACGGCGAGGCTGAACAGGTAGTAGTTGGTGGCCGTCTGCATGTGTTTGTTCCTCGCTATGACAACGCACGTGATGATGTTACCCACCACCCCTGTGAAGAAAATTAGGAAATATAAACTGGTGATGGGAATCACTATGTACAGGGGGTCCCTAACAGGACCAAGGTTTAGCGTGGCCATTCCAACTGATGCCACTGTTGAACCGTTGTCGGCTGTTGGTAACAGTTCGGAAAAATACGTCGTTACGTCTTCTCTCGCTGGAATGTCCATCGCAGACGGTGAAGTCGAGTTTGTTAAGGATGTTGGCCACTCCATGGTTTTTTAAACATCACTACAAATTCTGTTTTTTTCTCTTCCTTTTATGAAGTACTACACGATGATGGTCCACGTATATGTCTAAGCCCGTTTCATCAGTTTTGAGATAGTTTCCAAACACCCACTCATTACACTTTACTGTAACTTTTGAGAATAAACAGACAAGTGTAAAATGGCTTACGTAATTTCATATTTTTAAGTCGTAAAGGGTTTTCGTATTTGCTCGGGAGATTTTTTCTCACATAGTTGGTAACAAGTAAGGGAATTGTTAAAAGTTAATTGTCACATTTTATCTTGTACCTTAATTACACTGGTGTTTTCTATGTTAATTAAACATCGATAATATTGACTTTTGTCACAGTAAACATTTTGTTCTCTTTGCATTCAGTTGCTCACTCAGACCACGTGAAGTAGCCCCACAGCACTTTTGTACACTGTACATAAATAGCACAAACAACTAATTTCCCAACGTTAAACAAATAACTCACAGCAACGAAGTTAATTACGGTCTCTCTGGTAACACCAAGACGACAGGAGATAAGTGACCTAAGTCGCCTATAGATCCTGATTATTTGTTCTTGCCTTGCACCAGCACGAGGTCAGATGACAAGTATTTCAAAAACACGGAAGATGCTGTTGTGTTCGGAAGGAGCCCGTGTAGAGATCAACAGTGAACTGGCAGCCTTGCTGTTGGCAGACAAGTTTTATAGAGTCGGTGGCCAGCGGAACACACGGTTGCTCGCGGCTGTGAATCGCAATAGGGTGCGTTTCCTTGGTTGTATGTCGCCCGTGAGACGCGACTGCGCCAAGGCGACGTGCGAACGGGTTGTTGGCGGTGATTGATACGACGATGCCAACACCGCGCGTGCGCTCCGTCTTGTTGTGACAGTACCCATTCTGTTAGGGAGTCCTCCGGTTCGAATCTCGGCCGAAAAGCTTCCTGTCCTAACAGATACTTTCCCCACATTTCCTCATACGCTGTGGAAAAAGATGCACTGGTCTGGCGTCTCACTCGGTGCATTGCTGGACGCAATATGACCTACTAAATTTGCTAGGATGTCATTCCAGCATCGCCATTTTAGCTCTGAAGATGGAGTTAATATATTTCTCCGAAACGTTAGCATCTACCGATCGATATACAAAAAGTGGACATACGTTTGTGCCTCTAGCGGGCCCCCCACTTTCTTGCCATGTCAGCATTTGGAAACATATGAGCTTCAACAAAACAGGTTTGCAAGGCCACACCAACATTGGCATGGCATATTAAAAAAAAATATTGGTTTTTCATGGTTAAATGAAGTTCAGAGTTTCAGAACAAGTGCTTGGTAAACTTCATAGGTTGAGACTGTGGTTTACATCACCATACTGAGCTTATAAATAACTTAAATGATGTCTTCAACCGCAAAGCGTTGAAGAATTTGTTTTATTTTTAAACGTTACTTTGCGATTTGATGTGTTGTTTCCACTTACTGCATGAAAATAACAAGACAACAGGGAATTCGTATATGCCTGTCTGTTTGCCCAAACATTAGTACAGATTTAAGCTCATAAGCCACTTTTCAGATTTCGACGAAATTTGGCATGAGGAGCTTTCATTGAAATTTTAAGAATTTGTTATTCGACCGTGTCTCTGTTTTACATGGACGTGGTATTCAACTAGCAGCGATCCGTTGTGTTAAAATGGATAACGTAATACAATTAATATTTCTTTAATAATAAAATTTCATGCGATAGAATCACATTTTTTTAATATAATAAATATTTATTTACGTAGCGTAATGAGGAGAAAAATAGTCTGTGTTTTTGACGAACTCCCGGTATTACAGAGACAAGATAAAGGAGAATGAGATTGACAGGGAACGTAGCACGCATAGGAGAGACGACAGAAAAATTGAAAGCAGAATCAAGTGTGAACAAGATCAAAATGGGTCTTAAGGAAATGCGGTCTGTGACGATGTGCAATGGATTGACGAATATCAGGAAGATTTTTGTAAAAATGGCATTGGACTTAAAATATTTTACGAGCTAAGTGATTATTGTCTCAAGTACTGGGCTTCGTGGAGTAAGTTAGCGAAACAAGGGAGCATGTGTGTTGTTTTATGTCAATCCTGTCAAAAGTAAACAGGCCTGTTTATCAGTAATTAGTGAAAATATGTAAGTCATTGTAAGGCACACCTACGTGTACATGGAATTGGAGTACACATTTTCACTCTTTTAGTGTGTAGTGTTGATTAATCGGGCCAGGATAAGCGATTCCAGGAACTATTCTTCGTTGTTATAATTTATTTGACACACGTAATGAAACATCAGAACACTTCATTGAATATGAAGTTCAGTTACTGTGACGCTGAAGTAATTATAAAAGACTGCGGTTCTTACACGGCAACTGAAACGCGCTGTCGGGGAAGTGAGGTCACGGGTCAGGACCAGGAAATGTTCAAAGAATAGCGCAGTCGCCTTTTATGTTCGCGACAGGTCAATTTGTTTTAATGTCGGTAGCTGAAGACTCGGTTTAAGATTGTAAGGTAGAAGCCGTGGAAGGTCGGACCTGTCATTTTTTCCCACGTAAACCCTATCAAGGGCAGGAGACAGTAGGTTAAGTAATATATTTGCGAATATAATTATACGCCCTTGATGTATTTTAGTTTGACACGACTTAAGTATAATTTTCTCGCTGCTTTATAAATGTAATTGTCTTGAAACACTTTGCCGTGTTAGTTTAAAATCGTCCAAACTGCGTCACTTGAGGTACAATTAAAATTACGCAATTAATTTTACGATTCCGTCATTAAGAAAATTAATTTATTTTATGGAAGATTCTACAGTATTTGAATTCTTTGTTTATTCGTGCAAGCAGGAACTACGGATGTAGTATATATTATATTTCTCATAATTTAACGCAAACTAAAAAAATGATAGTAATTGACATAATTTCATATTTCGAGTCATGGTTATGCTTGCATGAATCATGGATATCATGAAGCATGACAGAAAACAAGTTGTTTTGAAATTGAGTGTTACGGTTGAGGGACTAGTGAATTCCATAAAAAGCAGTATTACGGTTTCTGTGTTAAAAATATTACATGTACCTTACTGTACTTTACACATTAAAGGCTGATAACGAAGGGTTAGTGAAGGCAGTGAAGTGACTAAGTGTTGGCCCCGATCTATTCAGTTCTGCGACGAAGGGATCAGGGGACCTTCCGATGGACGCAGGGAATTTTTTGTTCTACCAAAGTGGAGGAAATTTACGTCTCCATTGCCTGGTGCTTAGGCATAAGGATACTTAAGTTTTCCATTCATGAAGTTCAGATTGCTTCAGGTTAAACGTTATAGAAATGTTAAGACTTTCATATTGTTCCACTTTACATAATTCCGATTTATAAATCCAGTAATGAATGGAATGTTTCCAAATGGTCGACTCTTAAAAATACGCCACCCGTTTAATTATGGAAAGTGAAACGGCCAGATATTTTTAGAATTTTTAACATAAAGTCTTTGCTGGTAAATTATTTTCTACTGACAAATTTTGCCTGCGAGGAATAACTTTGTAAGCCTACTGTAGCAGGCAGTCTGTACGTTTTTCTTCCCCCATTCATTGGACCTTTGAAAGTCCAAACCCGAAGTCTTATGTCGTATGTAAGCTGCACTTTGTATGAAGTTCAATATTTTATGTGCCACGTTCTTCTAATGACAATCAGAATACTTGAGAAGAAGAATAATTTTTCATGTGAACTTCAGTTAAGAGTACAGAACGATGCGGAGAGAAATTTAAACCTGCTCAAAAATATCCAACAGCCAGAATCAAATTTAATTGAAATCTGTTAAATTATTTTCGGGATTAGACATACAGAGATGTACGACCTCCATTTCATTCAAATAATAAATGCATATTTAAAAATCATAACCTATATTACCACTTAATTCTTTACATAATTGAAATAGTCGGTTAGATAGCTCAGTGACAATAATATATTTTGTTCTCATTTTTGATAAATTTTATCTTTGTCTTTCTCTCGTATCAGAGGTACCCTCAGTCCTTCCTCAGACAAACATCACGTCTCCTTACGCAAGAAATTAGTTTTCCATCAGCCTGTACTGCACTTTTATACGTACTTAGTCTGTCTCTGCAGTCCTTGACGGACCTTGGCCGCCTCACGCATGAGAGGTTTCTCAATCTATTTAGACATCTGATGGGGCTCCTTGGACGAGTGAACGGTCCCTCATAAGTCTCTGCCTACAGAGGACGGCGAAGCGTAGGACGTCTATCAGGAAAATCTGACGAACTATAACACCCACTACGGCACGCCAATTCTCGATTCAGAGGTTAAAGGACCGAAGAATGTGACACTATGGGCGAAAGAAACAAAATCAGCATTTTTTTAATAGAAAAAATAATCGACTAAATGTGTTGATCACATTTCTCAGCGGTAAAACAATGCAAGGTGTCATAAGTCTCTGACCGATTCGAATCTCCGCTAACTCCTCTAACTGTCCAAGCGAACAGTCATTCAGTGATTTTACCAAGTTTCTCCTCAGAAATTAATCTTATTAGTCACCATGACAAGTAACCTGAGACTCCTGAATAGGATAACGGTTGGATGAAAATATTCAAATGAATCGCTGAGAATAAATTTCTTCTACAAAATTAAAATTCGAGTATATTCATATAGCCCGCAGGACATGAATTTAAAAATGAAACCAGGAATACTAGTCTGATTAGAGTAAATCATAGAGAGAAGTTGTTTTTTTTATAACAAGTGTTCAGCCTAGCGTAAGCGGCACACTTCCTAATTGGACAGGTTCATTTAATCACTGAAAAGTCTACTAACTAAAAATGAAGCGAATTTCGTTAAAAATTGTCAGAAGTGCAATAAATAAAACATTAAATGCTGTTTTGTAACTTCTCGTGACATAAATAATATATAAATCTAAACGTTAACAGCGTAAATATTTCCTGGAATGCATTACCCTCCGTGGATTTTTGACAATTATGAAATCATGACTATTACCGCTTTGCTGCGTGTGTCAGGATGTTGGACCATAACTCTGCAAGAGATTCCGAAATAAAACGGCTGAATTGATGCAAATATTTGAAATAATTAACTACAAGTCGAGGTAATTTACTATATATCTAAAATATTAGCGAGTTCTGTGGCTAATGGGAACGTTTGCAATATAAAACAAATTTTATACGTATCTAACTGCACTGTGGTCCAGTATTGAAAGGTGTTGATTTAGGGTCTGCTCTTATTATACACCATTATAATTAAAAGTAAGGTCCTAGTTTGACTACATTTTAATCATACTGTGTCCTGCTCCAAGAAAATTCAGAATACACCGTTTATTCGACGTGTAGTGTCGGAACGCTCCATTTTATCAACAGTTAACTCAGTATGTAACGAAATAAATCCCTTCCTCGCTTCGGAAATTACAAGAATTTTGTATATTAAATGTATAATGTAAAATAATAACATGTTTACTGTATGAATGAATAAAAATATTTAGACTTAACCAAGATTTGATCCCACGACCCGATCAATACGAGAGGAGTACAGAGCCTTGTGACGTATCGGTATTGATTTTCATTTCTTAAATAATGCATTAACATAACATAACATGACATTTATAGTGTGAAACTAAAGCTGTCTTTTATTAATAACTCAGTTTTTCTTTAAAAGAACGCGTGTGTATATTCCGAAACGACATTCCCCTCTCCAGTCTTTTGTCTTGGTTTGTCTCTGGATCCCATGCTTTCGCAGTGAGGCTTACAAAGTTACGGATGATGGGAAAATGACAGATAGGGACAGTGGGCATCAAGAATTCGCTTCGCAGATAACCGCAATAAGTCGGGATTATATTCTTGCATGTCTGGACTATGAACCAGACTCATAAGTCAGTTGGGCTGGTACAGAACCGCGTGTCTCCGTACACGCACAAAGAACGCGAGGATTTGCCCCCCTTCCAATGTTACCACAAACCAGACGTTCAGTAGCCGGTGAATGGAATTAGGCTGCTATTGGCGGGTGTACAGTGTGATGTACACTGCGCGTTTGGTCATTGTGTCTGTCCGCGTTCAACAACTCAGGAATCGCTAATCGGATTTTCATGTAATTTCATATTTGAAAGTTTCATTGCAACTTACAGAAACGTTCCAATTATAAGTAAAATCGACCAATGATGATCGACATGAACACTTCAGTGAGTTTCGAGTTTTTAGCTCATCTCGAATATAACTCGATAAAGATTTATCGGGGCGATTAATGTTGTAAGTAAACATGAAACACACGAAAAGAACATATTGTATGGAAAAGTCTTTTTAACC
>NW_019059561.1:517460-540217 GCF_000696155.1 Zootermopsis nevadensis
TTTTTAACTGTAATGCGAGCATCGAGTCTTTCAATCGTTTGGCGGTGCACAATAGAATTTCAAAGGAAAGCAGATGCTGGTTATTGCAGAGCAACATAATTTGTTGGAGTCTGCACACCAAGGCTCTTTCTGATGAAACCCTGACACAAGGTGTGTTGACACTAACACCAAGTTCACGTACTACACAATGAAACGCTTTAATTACATTGAAGTGCCTCGATGAACCTTCAAATTAATTAACGCGTGCTAATGATCTGCTCCTGTAGAATTGCTGACTTAGATTAATCCGGTAATTTACAAATAATTTAGTTGTTTATCCTTTGTATCCTCATAATTGAATTTGTCGTTGCCATGGTGACTGAACATTGTGGACACCGAAAACCGAAGTTACACATCGAGCGAATGAAAAGATCTTCATGAAATTTGGTAACTCGCAGTTGCCTTGTTTGATGACGGTTACAGGAATCAACACTTTTAAGCCGATCAGGACCTTGGCTTGGCTGCGGCATTGAATCTAAGCCCTTAGTAGGATTGGGAAGGAGGGGGTGAGCTTTTGCCATTTCTGGGAATGTGACAATACCGAATATCTTTGCCGTGGAAATATTCTCAACTCCGACTCCTGAATATTTAGAATAACTTGTCTTTCAGTTCCTCTTATATGTTGAGGCGTGTGGCTACGTTGGATACAACTTACGTAACAAACTAACGTCCTTTATGGACTTAGATAGAGACCAGCGAATTTCTGGAATGACGAAGACGTAAACAAGTCGTTTCATTAAAATATGAATAGCGGAACGGGAGCCTGGGTTCCTATGTCCTGTAAACAAACACCATAAAATGTCTCTACATTTTTAGTCAGTACAATGCAATGTGCCTGCGTCGAAATATATTGCTTCCCGTGATGCCTTGTCATCACCTGCTGAGTCCCTGCCAGCTTTGTTTTCTTACACAAATGGTTTCAGAGGAATATAAAAATATTTAGACGCCAGTCGAGTGCTCTTCATGGTTTACCGTGATAGAGTCTGAAAGAGCAGTTTCAAACATGCAACGGGCGTCATGATGATTTCATATAAAATGGAATTTTATTTTAAATGTGTACATGTAGTAAGTTACTTACAATGGTGTTCATCTGTCAGAATTTTTCGGTCTGGGGCCGGCAGTGCACTACCACATCACAAAGATTGGAGGAACGTAGAACGAAAGTTGCATTACAATATTTGTTTATTTGATTAATTACCTATTTGTCCTGCACATTAATAGGCTGACTCAGCTTTTCTATATGACAGCTAACAGATTCACAATTTTACAACTGCAAAATATAGTTTAGGACTTTTGAGTGAACAGTACCTCAGCTTTGTTGGGTATATTAACAGTGAATGCAAAATAAATTCGAGCTTGAGGTACGTAACTGTAAGAGGGGAAGGGATTATGGAAAAAAAATAGGGGGGGCAAGAAAAATAGTCTGTCTAAACATGTACAGAACTGAAAACATTTTTTTCTATCTTAATTTCGATAGAATCGGTGGCATTTCCATCCACTGACTTTTAGACTGCTCTGTACTCTGTGAACCAAACAAACTATAAAACATGGATACTGAAGCTGGAATTTATTTTGGGTCTACTGTAATAATGACGCATTTGCACACGACTTAGTATCTAGATTAGGATTCCCCGCTAAGCGTAATAAGTCCAAGCAATAAAAGTCGAGAAGCGATAACAGGCAAATTACATGCAGACCTTCGTGGGATTTTCCAGCTGTTTCCAAACCACGAAACACCTGCGAATTCTGGATCTATCCTGACCGGGCTTCGTACCAATGACTTCCAAGTACGTGTCTGATAATATCAATAAGCGAAGTCGGGTCTCAACAGATTGTTAAATAAATAAATGAATTCTGAAGCCAGGCAGATGTCGCCGACACTGACAATTTGCTATTTGGTAGGGCGTGCTGCATACTTCGTCGGCGGTGCTAGATGACTATGGAGAGGCGGAACAAAGGTAAGGGAGGACTGAATATCACACGGCTGTTTATTATAGTGTTTCGCAATTCACAATACTCCTAGTTTCTTTCAGCTGTCGCGTAATTCACGAGCCATACTGAGCCAGTATCTGCATGCTGTGTGTTAGCAATAGCTCTGTTTCCTATTGATTCAGTGCCAGGATATATACAGAAACACTACAGTAATATTTCTATCTCTAATGTAAACTTCCTGTGCCTTTTTATGTATTTTTGTTCCTGCCTCTTTCTCTCTTCTTCTCTTTCTTCGTAACTTCTGACCACTTATTTCTCTCTTTTAATTTTCAGTTATAGTCATGTAGTTGTATAATCGTGTTGTAATTCCTGTGAAACATTGCGATTAATCGATAAATTTGCTCGAAATTATTTTTCTGTCAATTTTATTTGCAGCGTAATCGAGAAAGAGTTGTAATTTCATCGAATGAGATTATTACTGAAACATTAGGGAGCAGTAATACCCAAAATGACGTTTAGTGTAAGTAAGCAGTGATTTGTAGCTTAGATGCGTCATGTTTGTGTTGAACTAAGTATGTATTTATTATTCCAGTCTATACACAAACTTAATTTAAAAATGTTGTTGTTAAAATTATTAAAATTATAGCGCTTTCATCGTATTACGATGTTACATTTATTCGGCGCTTATTATTAACGACATGTTTCGATGCTATTATTGCATCATCTTCAGGTTTTTATCGTTATTTATATCTTTAAAACTATTATATATTTTAATGCAACCATTTATTGATTACAAGAGAAGTAAATTAACGCTTCGGAATGAAAAGGGCACATGTCAGAAAAAAGCGTAGTTTTAGCGAAGTGAAGAAACTTTTTAATAGGATTTGAGGCGAGTATGAAGATGACCGTCTTCTGGGTTATAGCGCCGTATAGTCTGGTAGAAGTTTACCGACGTTTCAGAGGTACTTGCTGCCTCCATCATCAGGGCTAAATTTGAATGGGACATGTGCTGCTTTCGTAGAATTTCGTGCAACTGCGCTTGAAAAGGAACGCAAGGCCACGTTTCTTACAGCATTTCCGCCCAAATATCTGACTTTCAGTCGAGACTACAGCCCTAAATTGGGCAGTATTTCGGATTTCCGTGTAATTAAAAGTGGTTTTCTGCGTTTGAGCTGTTAGTTACGCTTTATTATTTCAGCCATAATCGCTCATTTGGTAAATTTGCACACATATTTCACCATTACTTCTGTCACGCGTGATCGTGCTCGTGCGCCGTTCGGCCTCCTCATCACAGCCCAGAAAACAGCATTTGAAATCGTCACTGCCTTGAGGAAACTTTGGTTTATCCCGTTAGGGGACGCAATTCGTCTGTTCAGAGAAATGTCTCACATTAAGGAAATTTCTGCATATAATTTGACGCTCACAGGGCGGTGAGTCCGAAGATGGCTACCTTCTGGGTTTGCTCGCCGTGTGGTTTGGTAAACGTTTACCGACGTTTCAGAGGTCCTTTGATAAGTCGGTAAACTTGTAAACTTCTACCAGACTACACGGCCTTAGGTAAAGCGTTAGTTCATGCACTAAATTTGGAGGCTACGAAGTTGTGGATGACTGAGGTATTTCTCCTGGTGCATACCGTGAGGTATTCCAGCTTTTTTGTCGCGTACATAGCGAATCTGAGGCCCTATACACCTCTTATTGGCTTTGTTTTCAGATCAATAAATTCTGTCACAGAATCAAGCTGAATTTTGTCTAGCACAGGGATAAGAATTGTCGTGCTTTTCTTCAGTCCCCCCGTGCATCGATTTGGCACCACGTGTGGGCACAGTAATGACTTATTTTTATGATCGCGATTTTTATGTCTCAATTTTACTTATCCTTACAAGTCCCTTCCTATCATCGTAAAATTACTGTTCAGGCCGCAAATCGAATAGGATGTTAGTTTCGACAAACTAAAACTCAAGAGAAGTTTTCATTACTTAAACATTGCAAGACGACTGCAAAAATCTTAACATTTCTCTCAAATATACATTGATTTAATCTCGTAGATATGTGAGAAAATATTTTACATTTGAATTACTTAAGGGGCTGTATTCTTTTCCTTGAGTAGAACAGAATCGAATTAATAACAGAAAGGTGTTGCACTGACAAAAAGATTTTTCATATTCTGATGCCTTATTTACACCATCGGAATCAGGTGTTATGATTGTTGCCGTACTGACTTTCTCAAGGAAACTCGAAGAGAAGTTTCCTAAGAAATCCGGCATGACCAAAACTTTGCCAAGAAATCATAAAATTCCTCACATGCCGCTTGCTTGTTTGTTTGTATCCAGTTTGGGTTAGACATGGAAAACCAACGTTTTGAAATATGTACACATTTTCTTTGGCATTAAAACACATTTCTCCTTCTGTCCAGATGTTACTTGCGTCTCTCTTAGTTACAGGGAACTTACATAATTATCATGCCGAATAAAGTAACCAACAAGTTCATATAAAATATTTGTAGAGACTTAAATGTGAGTAATTTGCACAGGCAGAAAATTAGTAAAGTAATTTTGTTCTAAGTAACGAATGATCTTGACCACATCAAAGAAGTTCTTATCAAGTTTAGCGTAGAAAAGTCAGCATGATGCGAATATGTTTGTGCGTTCGTCTTACCATCATGATTTACGAACCATTTAACGGATGTTTTATGCAAATTCGTATTTACATCATGCCAGTTCCTTGTAATTGTTTATTGACAATTATCGCTAAAATAAACATTCCTACAGCTCGACCTTCTGAGGGTTTAATGACCTTGGAACCGCTAGTAACGCAGAGTCGCGATATTTTATGTGTTACTAAATCTTAAATAAAAATGCCACTTGTTCAAAACAATCTTTATGGGTTGTGAAACAGAAACGTAACACTTGTTCGTAAGTATATGGGGTCTGCTTAACTTCCGGTTTTATGGCGTTAAGTTATTGAACGTAAATCGAGGCACGTACAATTCTGTATTGACGTAGATTACCACAAAATCTGTGCGGTCAGTTTATTATATGTTAATTTTTAGGGCGCAGTACACAATGCCGGTAACTGCATTTTATGAATATATTTTTGATTTTCGTATGACGCGCAAATAAACAGAATTTATTTTTTTCTGCAGTGTTAGCCACTTAACCTTTGCCGTGGAGAAGCCTTCGTGGTTTTTAAAAAACTCCAGTGCTTTCCAGTATTGAAATAATGTTATGTGCACAATGCCTCAGGCATCCTCTAGGCTGCAATTGGTCGTAGATTCGTAATCTGTTTGGGTCGTGGTCCTTGTCCCTTTCTGTGTTGTCGGATGACTGTATGGGTCTTGCTTAACACCTTGTTGGGGATAAGCACGGCTTGTCTGGTGTGTTCATTACGTCATCTCTGTTTCTGAGTTAGAACACACTCCGGAGAAAAGCAGAAGGGGGAGACGAAGAATTGTTAGACGGATCACACTTGTAAATTTTCTAACGCGACTAGGACATAAATCCCACGTCAAATTTAATCGATTTCATTAACAAAAGCCAAAGTGCTTGGAACGTACAGATGCATCATTTGCAGAATGCAAATTACTTCTTGCGCCTAAGGAATTCTTGTTGGCTGGAATTAACTTTCGTTTGTATGTCTGGAAACGTGCGCTTTAAATACGCAGTATTGATTGCTTTATTCGATTGTTATCGATCAGTTTCGATCATTATTTTACACTAACCTCAAATCAGTGATAACTTAACATTTTTTTTCTGCAATGTACGCAATCACGCCTTCTCTGCTTGGTTCATTCAGGCTCAGTAGTGGTTTTCCTTGACCTGACGGACTTCGCGTCGCACGAGGACTTAGACAGTGACAATTAATCATTTTGTTTTAGCGTAATAAGACATGACAGTAGCCGGAGGTAAAAATACCTGATTTAACACGCAGGTTAATCGTCACTATTGGTTAGTTACTCAGTTATTTGATGACGTTATATCAGCTGCTGATGTTATGTTGCGTAGTATAGAATGTATCCCACTAAATAAATGGAAATATCTGGATTTATTTATGAGGTTTTGGTGGAGGTACCAACATAACGAATGAAAATATCACTCAGGAAATTCGGTTTGTTGTCTGGATTGAAACCTTGCGTCGTTAAATTGCACGTCGGAGATGTTGTTGATGGATCAGCCCACTAGGTCGTGATTGGTACGAGTTACGATAACGGTAAATGACGAGAGGTACTGAGTTTTTAACAGGAAGTTGGTCAACGTGAAGAAATGGAGATAGCGCGTTGAAGTACGCATGCGTATTATGTAGCCCAAGAATCTACAATCTGCGGCCTGCGGGCCGCATTTGGCCTTTGCAATTTTTGTGTGCGTTATTCTGGAATTAGCGAAAGCCAGTCTGGATTTACCGATCTGCGAACCAAGTACCTCCCTAATTAAAGCATTAGTGCCTCAAATCATATGACTACAAGCCAAAGAACAGTTATGAAATGCAAAAAAATCAGTTGATACTGTAAAATTTAAAGGATAATTCTTTACTAAAGAGATGATACTAAGACAGTATTACTCCGTGGTTGATTAGTAGCTTTATATTCATCTCAACTGCGCTGGTCATCCGCGACATACACGAAAAAGGTTGAAGTTACAACTAACCAGCTCTAACGGTATTTCATCCGCACTACACGTGATGATTACACCGACGTACGTAACTAATCACCAGGCATTAGGGTAACAGTGTCTACCTCACAGCATATTTTTTTCATACTTTTATAACCAGGATTCGGTCGCGAGAACTATAGATGTGAGAACAAGCCGTGTGCTGGGCTCTGCCTAACGAATCCCCTCCCACGGTGATTATGGTGATGCAGTCACTGACCCTTAAAGTAGGTCGGTTTTGAATCACATCGCGCGCAAAGGTTTGATTACCTCAAGTGTGTGAATCCATTAGTAATCAGAGAATACACACGGAAGTCGCCTTCTTTGTAATTTGCCGCCACTGTCTTCCTTCTTATTAAGTATTCGTAGCGAGCAGTAATTTCGTCAAAACTCTCGTAAGGCCGATGACATTAATCGACTTATTTTGCCTTCTTGTAGTTTCCGCTGCATTTACGGCTTCTCTTAACATTTCCTAGTAATAGGATACATATTAGGTCAAGACTGTTTTGTCTCAAATTTTATGTTACTAAAATTTAAATCGTAACACATTCTATGTACTATTGCTTTGTATTAATTAATTTATTTTCCTGCACCTTACATATCCATAAATTATATAGCATCTCGTACTAAATATGAATTATGATAATAAACACACTGAGTTGTCTTTCTGTCCCAAAGAAACAGCCGGAGTTTGAAGCTGTTCATTCATTAATCTCCAGGAAGTCCTGTGTTTGAGAATGTCTGGAGCTTTTCCATTGCGTTGCATTTCTTCATCAGTGCATGAGTCTTAGACGCAGAAAGTTATGCCCCATTTTTAATTGATGTTTCTTTGTCTTGCAGGTGCTCTGCTGACAAACGTAAGTAGACTTCAGTGACTCTCAGATAAGTTAAGAGAAAACATCAGTGGCGTACCTGCCCACATGCAAAGATGTCAGCTGCAGACTGTCAACTGTTGCGTCCATTGTCGGGATTTCCAATAGTAATAATTTCGTAATGATTTAGTTCTTTTATTGGGTCTGAAGATTCGTTAACTTGTTCACAAAAGCCGTGGGCAACTCTTTCCAGTTTACTTCCTCGCAACCTGTCAATTTTAATATTATCCCAACTACGCCAAGTGCAAGTTGCGCGTGTTATCCGATAATTTTTATGTTACAGAAATTTATTAAGGTATTACGTTATTTTTAGAAAGTTTTGTTTTAATGCGAATGAAATGAGGTTCTCACGGCAGATAGTACGAAAATGGCTGTCTTCTGGGTTGTAGCGTTTTGTAGTCTGGTAGAAGTTTACCAGAGGTCCCTGCTGCCTCCATCCTTAGGACAGCAAAGACCTGTCTTGTATTCTGGAAGTACACGGTTTGACTCCTGAACAGGGCACTGCGATCTTCCCTTGGTATTCCTCAGTACTTCCATGTGGTTGACGGGAAATGGATCGCCATGCTCTGAAACGGTTGGAAAGGCTCCTGGATTTTAATTTGCTGTTATTCTCTTCGTGAATGTATTTTTATTTTTTGCTGTAGTTCCCAAATGTTTTAGCACTGCCACAGTTTTGAAGTAAGTCACTTATTACCTAACATTATGTCATGTTTTTTTTCCTATGCTCTAAAACTTACTTAGTTTCTGAAACTTTACTTACTCTACCATGCAGTGCCATGTTGTGTTGTAGACCTATCCCATAAATGTGCTTTATAGGTCCACGCAAAGCCTGTAAAGTAATTTCTTATTTGTAGTTAGCTCGTGGACGAAATACGAGATTAGACAGCAGAAATATTCTTCGCGGTATTTTTACACATACTTTTAACTTTACTGTTAGGATGTTTGTGTCTTCTGACATTAAATATACTTCCTCTGAAACTTCGAATTATTCAAATAATAATTTTGTTTTAGCACGAATTTCTTGTTATAATAATTTATAATAAATTATTGTCAAAACGCTAATGAGAGTCTAATCAAGGTGTCAGATTTTTTATCTGTTTTATTAAATTCTATTTCATGAGTATTAAAAACAGAAGACATTCGGAATGACTTGCACAGGTCACAACTTAGAAACTTTAAGTTCATTGCCCCTTCATTTATTTTTTCTCAAGACGACTAACGTTGACTTCAGGCAAATTATCTTTTCTTACTCCATTATCACAGAAGAACTCACAGCGACGAGCAGACGTTTGGAGTAGCCTTTTTAGAGGTGATCCGACTGAAACCGTAGTTTTACTCAGTCCCCCAGTAAATTACAACAGTGGAATTTTACTCCAGTAGTACATTTTACATAAATTTCCAAAATAACTTGAGATTTTCCACGCCTTCCTGACTATAGTATTCATTTGTTGACATTCGTATTCATTGTTGCAAAAAAGAATTATGCTCGCAACAGATGTAATGCATAAAATCAGAATATATTGTTCTTTCTAGTTATTTAAACATTCATCACATTGAAAAGTATTTCAAATATGATTGTAAGCCTAATGAATCATTGTTTTATGTGGTATGTTATTTTTGAGTAATGTTTTTATACAATAAAGTTCGACCTGAATTTATACGAAGTATAACTTGTAATTAATCAAATAATTTCATTAACCCAGTATTGAATTCGCTCTATTAGATTTAGTGTAATTAGATTCCCAGAGGCAGTTTATGCTATTTATTTAATAATTGCAGTAATTTAGTAGATACGATGCTACCCCCAAATACTTTGTCTCATACGTTCTTCCATTAAATCTCCTATAATACAACTGATTGAAATATAATATTAAAAAGGATTTATGGGCGGTGAGGATTAGAGTTGGCTGGAAATTTCTCAGGATCATATCCAGTGGAGTTTTCCGTCGTACGCGATGCTGTACCTCTGAGTTATGTTGCCATAGTCTTGCCCATTTGACTGCCGGCTTCGCAGTCTGCCGACGTACAAACGTTTCAGGCGCAAACAGCTGTTTGTTTTCTAGAGAATGTGATCGACTTTCGATCCGCTGTTTCTCGCATTCGAATTCAGACAAATGGCCTTTCTGTGTCTTTTTCGTTCGTCTCTTCTATTGCCAATTTCCAAACTTTAAGGACCTGTCAGGTCTTTTGACGTCTCCTCTTCCCCGAGGTCTACATTCTATGTATCTCTTGGACGTCTGACATCCTTAATCCTTCTCACATGAGCTGACCATTGCGTCTTGTTTTTTGTCTTCAATTTTTCCGTCAAACTGAAGTTATTGTATTTTTAAATATATAATATATTTCAGGGTTTCAGGTTATATATTTCGAAAATTTTAAATGCTATTATAAGACCCACTTATACATGACATATGTTACAAGCCATACTTATTTAACATTTATACATTTATTTATATGTATAATTAATTATTAAAATGTATAGTCTACTATAGTTCGAAACTATACGACAATTAAATTGCAATTTTAAATTGATTTGAACTGTTCTTATGCTAAATGTTGTGTGTCCTTCTCATATAATTGGCACTTTACATCCATTTTCTTGGTTTCATTACCTTCTATGCTGTTTTATTGGTGTACGTGATTTTTCAATATCCTCTACTGTGTTCTGTTATGCACCAAGATTCCACCAAATTGTTTCACTGAGCGTATGGTCGGCTAATATCCGCCCAGTAAATGCCTGAAGGCGAATCCTGTCTGCTTACCTTCTTCTTCTTCTCCTTTCTTTACATAATTCATGTATTGGGTCCAGACATCGAAGCAGATCGTGCAGTTACTTTATAAAGCCTTAATTTTTACGTCGTTTGGCGTATTTCTACAAAACTTTCTCCGTTGATTTTTGCTTAAGGTATTCGTCGTATTTCGGTAACGTGGTCTTACGGCTGTCAGAACTGAGTTACTGGGTTCGAATTCTTCTTGGGACACGTTTATTTGCCTTCATTTCACTGGTATCATACAATGGACTTTTTTTTGCGTATTTATTTATTTAATGACGCTGTCAGCAGCAGAAGCTGACTGTACAACGTAGAGCAATGGAGTGGTCGCCCACGTAAATGCTTTAATACGCGTGTCAGTACGATTAACAGACGTTCCACGCTGTTGAAGAGAAATGCTCAAAGCTGATGAAGAACAACAATAAGGAGGAGGAGGAAAAGTAAGACATAAGAAGGAGAGAGAAGACAAAGAAACTTAGGCGGAAGAAATTATGTTGCCGAAGATAATGGTCGTGGAATGGAACGAGACAAGTAACAAATTACACTTTCTGGTTGTTTGCGTGTGTTTGTCTGTTACGGCTGGCTGGCGGAGTGGAAAATGGCAGAGAGGTAGCACAAAGAAGATGAAAGTTATATTTATTTGTTCTATATTTATATATTTATTTATTTGTGATTTATTTAAGGACAGTGCCAGCTGCTAGGGATGTATAAAATCGAGTGATGAAACGGGGAAGGATAATACCTCGGAGATCACCGTCAATGTGGAGACTGTAAGTATCTGCGAAACGTCGGACAGTTTATACCAGACCTCAGGGCAGAACACCCTACGAGACATTTGATGCTCGTCTCCGTGAGAACCTAACATCTTCCAATTGTGCATATTCCAGCGTAAAGATCTGACACTTGTCTGCATTTTGATAAAAAAGAGCATTGGGATTTATATTCATAAGATCTGCCGTGTTCCTACAGAATTAGCATAAAGGTTCTGCAGAAATTGGCGTCTTGTGACTGATAGTGCGTTGTGAAGTGTCCGTGTGGGTTCTATATTTCAGTTCTTATAGCATCAGACGTAAATTACACCGCGGAAAAGATGCAGAATCAATTGTTGCCCAGGCTGCTGTGACGTAAATGCGATCAGCAGCCCGTTTCAGCAAGGACGCGTCGACGGCGGGATGTTCTGTTGGCTGTAGGACGACCGGAGGGTTCATTTGCCACAAGGCAAGTCGCTTCCCGTCCCTAAAAGAGAAGTGTTCTTGTTCTCTGCATCTGGCAGAACACGTGTTCACGGTGGAACACACAGTCATATTCTGATGCTCTGAATTTAATGATTTACGATTTGCTTTATCATATCATTTTTTTTAGAATGGTATTTTCCACGTGTCAGTACACTTAAGAACATCTTCTCACGCATGTTTCGATCCCGTGTAAATAAAACTAAGGATCTTTAGTACAAGACCGTAAAGGGAGAATTCGGACTGACATACACAAAGTTCCCACATTTTCCGAATATGAATTACCTTACATCATTTCAGGACCGTTTATTCGGTAGACCCAAAGTTGCTCCTATCAGTTGTAGGAAAATAAAATGTCCTAAAATGGCAGTCTTCAGGGGTGATTCCACATGCAGTCTGGTAGACGTTTACCGGCGTATCAGAGGTGCTTGCTGCCTCCATCGTCAGGGCGTGGCTCAACGTGGCCCGGAAAACACCCGTCCCCTTAAAAAGGCCTCGTTTCTTAGCTGTCGGACTATTTTGATTTCAAGTCATTATTAATTTTATAACACTCAGGTTAGTAACACCTCAGTATTTTCATACTGTTTTATTAAATTCCATGTCGTTTGAACATCTGATCAGTGCACTTTGTGCAATAACGCGATTCTAACGTAATAGACCTACACCTTTTCATTGAATATTTCCCCGACTGTTTGCCCTAGAGGCTAGACAGTGTAGTCTATACACAAATAGGCCTGTATCAATGTTTTACTCAGTAGCAGAACATTTTTTACCTTCTCGCATTTGTTAATTTCCAAATCGTTTAAAACTTTTGCGAGTGCCGTTCGTAACCCGCGAGCTCCAGGTTGCTGACTACTGGCGTAACGCATTAGAAACATGCAAGCAGTCCGTGAGACTACTGTCGGAAACTTCAAGGCAGTAGTTTATTAGATGTTTATGAGCGACACTTAACTATTATGGCTCAAGAATAGAATTGTTTCGACAGCAGTTGATCGACTATAAAGTTTATCTGCGAATAGCGTGGTTATTCATCGTCGTCTGTGAAGACACGCGTGTTCCAAGAGGGCAGGAAATGTCACGAACAGCTGGAGGAAAGACTAAACGCGCAGGCTCTAAACAAAGAAAGTTATGTGCAGGTAGACACGAACATTGAATAATTAACAATTATTAGGATCACTTAATTGTGACTTGTAGCGCATATCACACGTTTTCGGAGATCATTAATTTTACGTATCTTTATTATATATTAATTTTTGGGCTTGGGAGGGCTAATCCAGCTCATAATTTGTGACAGCGGTATGCTGCTTTGAGGTTATGCCCGACAAATTTAATACAGTCGTAGTAGAATCTAAGTATAAAATATTTTACTACATTTCGCAATAAAACTATTAATTCGAAACCTTTTCCAGCCTCTGTACATTGTAAGAGAAGCAGGTATCAAGAGTTTTCTCGAGTTATTGTATTTTACAGCTCAAATGAAATACTATGCAGTTCATGACATGGCTTTATTATTAATAATGCATGAATTACAGAGGCGAGGAACGGTCTCCTTCAGCGCCTGTCGTTCGTCTGAAAATGTGCGTCCTCTTTATATTAGCACTACTTCTTACTGCGTTCTGCAAGGTGAGAGGTAAACAGTCTACGAAATTGCACTCAGAAGAAACGTCTGTGCGACAGGATTTGTAATACGACTGACAATTTCCTTTTCTGTATTCTTACGTAATGATAATTTAGTAGCACGTCTAGGAAGATTCTGAAATCATTGAATATGCAAGTACTATCAGCAGTATGTATCTAGAAGCTTTATACCTCGCGGAGAGATAGGCCAAAAACATGTAAAAATATCGCCGATTACATTATTTTATTCGGTTATTTCGCGACGATGTATCAGCCGATAATATTATGAAGTGCATCTGAAATGTGGTATAATAAATAAGAGCCAAGAAACATTATAACTACCAATAAAGTTGTTGAATCTTGTTCCGAGATGATTTACCTTTGTCTTTGGGTTATGATAAACACCTAGTCGTGTATGCGTTTCAAGAACTTGTGTTTTCTTTCGTCCATGATGTATTCTGTTCATCTTTTTATTGTTTTCTTCTGGAGAAGATATCATAGTCATCAGAAAGACGAAATTGCGGAAGAAAAAACACTTATTCTGAGTTGAATTGTAGCGCCAGAATTGTCATCTCATCTAGGGCCTTTTGTTTGACATTTCTACGTCTTGATGTTTTGTCGTTTGAGAAGAACTCACCGTGACTCCCATTTCTCTACAGTTTTCTTTTTTATTTTAATATAAAGTCGGGAGAGCTTGTGTTTCTTAAAGTTTCCATTAATTGTGTGTCAGTTACAGCAGAGTCCCGGTTATCCGACCTGAACGGGACCGAAGGTCGGTCGGATAATACGGAAGACTAATAACAAAAAAACAAAGGTAAATATGAACTCAGTTTACCAAGAAGACGTAATATGACATCAAATGAAAGAAATCTCGCAAGAAAATAATATATCATACAATATAATTTTTTATATGAAAGAGTATACATATTTTTGGGTATTTGCTTCTGAGCCTCCTTCCTCTTTTTATTTCAAGGTCACGCCAGCGCCTGACCTGTAGAACGTTGTACCACTCGACTCATCATTTCGTTTTATTGTTTCGGTCCTTCAAATACTGCCTGTCTGACGAGGATAAGAATCCCGGGTATTGCGCACAAGAATCTTATTTTATCGGATTTACGGTTTAAGGCTTGGTGATGCTTTGGTCTTCCCGCATCAGTGAAATGTACGAACCAACGCGAAAAGACTTTTACAAACACATCTCACATTGCAAATAAGATACTGTGGTCAGGACGAATCTGTGCGTTCGAGATCCTTTAGAAGTAAAAATCTAGGGGATAAGAGAGTGGTGGGGGTATAGCAGATAAGAAACATATCGACACAGCAAACATGTTTCCCAGCGGCAGTTCTTTACAGTTCGATTTCTCAGCTCGTATGTCAGTAATTAATTTTTTTTACATAGTTTTTATGTCTTCCATCTACCAGTAAGCTAGTGGCGTAAGCAAAATGGACAGTTTGATTCTGGCTCTAGTATCAGCGTCTCTCTGCTACGGGCGACCAATGGAAACAAAGGGTGAAGTCAGAATGACGCCGGTGGAATTCCCCCATCAGTAAATTTCTGACCGTGGCAATGTAAACGGCGAAAACGATCAGTCAAAGCGATTGACTTTCTCTTTATCAGAGCTGTACAAAGAAAGCGATTCACTGTGCCATCGTCTCTTTCGTCAGCTGTAATGAACTGTCGACGACAAATAGTAGCCTCTTCGTTTTAAAACGGCGCTCCTGCGATGAACGAGGTGCGGAAGAACACTGTAGAAGGTAGATGTTTATGTGACATTCGTCTGTTTAATTTATTTTATTTATTTAGCGTTCTGTCTGACGACAGGTCCATATGAACAGGATCCTTTCATCCTTTTCTCGGACTGGGACCTGTTCATATACGTTCTTGGCAGATGATCCAGAAGTGGTTTGCCATTGCCTTCTTCTGTGTGTGAATGGAGTAATTGAAACCGGGGAAGCCCCCGGAGGAAAACTCCGTGTTGCCTAGACCACGGCCTTTCCCAACACAAGTTATAAATTCGGGCACCGCCGGGAACATTTAATTGCAGTCAGCACACAAGACGTAAATGCAAGACGCCAGGGTTAAACAGCTCTTTGAAACACTTCATATTTATGCATAAAAACACCGTCAGAATGCGTGATAATGCAAATCAGTCACGTTTGGCTTTTCGTTGGGTGATCCAAGCGGGTACAAAGTATGGGAAAGATGGGTAAGGTAAACTAACGTTATTTCATACGTTGGCAGCGCGTGGTACCAGTCGAATGTTTTTACTTGTAAGACGAAATCCAGTGGAAAATTTTGAAGACAGTTCGCTAACCAGGTTTGCTGTAAACTGAGGATGCAACCACGGAAAATATCTCTCTGAAGACACAATTTTCTCTCGGATTACAGCAAAAGCTCGTCATGAAATGACTTCACTATAGGATACATTCTAAAAAGCTTATACTTTAACATTCTTTATACAAAGAAATTTTTGTGGTACATAATATGTCTAATCCTATGCATTGAATTAGGTTTCACGCTACAGAATAAAATGACGAAATAGCCAGCCATTTTACCGATAACAAGGTATAACGAGCTCCCCTTTAAATCATTCGCTGGAATAAATAAAACAAAAGAAAAGGAGACGAAGGAAGGGAGAATGAAATTATGAAACCTGAAAAGAGGTTTAAATGGAAAACAGTGCGCTGTTAGAAACGAAGCGTAAGAAATTCGATGACTACTGTCTTCTGGGTTGTAGCGCTGTGTAAGTTTACCGACGTTTCAGAGGTCCTTGCTGCCTCTATCATCAGGACGATGATCCCTCCACCCTTCAGTGTTTCTATGGAAATGTTTTACTTGTTTGACCCTTATGCGCGCTACATGTCTAGCCCATCTCATCGTCCTTGATATAATCTTTCAATAATTTTATGAAGGGTACAATTTTTTTAACTACGCATCGTGCAGTTTTCTCCAGCTTTCTGTCACTTTACCCCTCTGGGCTAAAAAAAATATGCTCCTCAATATTAACTCTGTATTTGCGATAAAAAAAGAACTCAGAGAACTTCTGTCCGAGAACACGTCTTCCGGCTTTGGTTTGCTTTCAGCGTTGATATTTATCAAAGTCGAACATTCTCTTCATTATACAGATGGCGTTGTCATTATTTTAAGTAGATTTTCTTTCTGCACGCCCCCAGAAGCTGATTTCTGGTGAAAAAGAAATGTTGCAGCCAGACTGACGGCCTCTGAAATTTTAATCCATTTATTTCATTACGTAGATTTCACCATTCCGGAACTTTGTTCCTCCAGCTTCTTCTTATTCTCATTTTTCTTGCAGATTGTCTTGGCGCGAATGTCTGTTCGGGCTGTCGTCCTCATTGAATTATGGCCTGGAATTGGCTATCCTGACTCAAATATTTCGTGATATTGTTAGTGTCAACAGGAAATTCGTATGCGTTAATAAACATCACGAACGTTTCCACTCACATCCACCAAAATCACAATTATTATTTACAATATATTTCCACAGCCCACTTGATTTTGCGTAAGGTGTAAACTTGATCAGTTTTGTCTGTTTATTTATTTATTTACTTCGTTGTAGGTTTCTAAGAAAATTTTGTTAATTAAAATGTTGTGTAAACATGGTCGTAGCGCGCCGTGCAGTCAGACTACACGGCGCTACAAGCCAGAAGACACAGCCAACTTCGTACTCGCCGCTGTGAGAACCTCAAATCCTTTAAAAATATATAATATATATAACCTCGGATGAGGGAAAATAATTGGGGTTTTTTGTAGTGCGTTGGTAAAACTGATGAGGAACTAGCCGTACTCCACAGCGTTTATGCTGTTTTGTTGGAAATCCCATAATGGTAGAGTACATGCACCATCCAACAGTTGTGTCCGAGTTCATTTTTGTTTCTCATTTCAACTGCGTATGCCGTCTTGAGCCGCCCTGTCTGAATGACTTGCGTGTAGTAAGTGAGTGATGTCACAGCGTTATGAAGTCCTCTGCGCGATCTTTCGTGTATGAATAATGATGCCAAGACCAGTAAGAACGTGGGTTTGAAATACTCTCTTGTCCTCTTAACAATGGAAAATTACTTTCATTCAGCTGTTCGATCTAACACGCAAGTTGAACGAAATGAACTTGAATCACGATATGAGGGAATTTTGATTGTTAATCGACCGAATCTTTGCATTCTCAGACGTTCTTCACGCTCTCAACTGGGCGGAGAACACATTACGGGCTTCTCCGTGTCTGTCCGTCTGCCCGTTGTCTTTTTCGTAGGATACGGGTCATTGGTGGAATACGTTTCTGCAAAACAATTGCTACCATTATCATCGTTGGGGCGCATTGTTGAAAGAATGGGAACGGAGTTAATTGTTGGAACACTGAAGCAACGATAGGAATCGAGGTAATTGTTGGCTCACATTGCCCCGAATTATGTATTACATTCTAGTAAGAGTGATATAAGTCTACAGTGATTTCGATGCGTGGTTATCAATGAAGGAACCTGCAGATGGCATGACTTGTCATGTGGCGTGAGTAACACCTTTAAAATGTCACAGTACTCTGAAGAGTACGCCTTTCCAGTCTTGTTAAATACAAAAATGAGAGTTTAATGGCTCGCGAAATGTACATGAGTAAGTAGACCGTGGTTTTCATCTCGACCATCGAGGTGAGAGATTTAGTAAGTTCCGATTTGTGCTGTAGTAACCGTCACATGGATGCATTCTTCAAGGCCACAGAAGAATTCACCCCCCACCCCACCCCCACCCTATCGCGCGGCTGTTACTAGCTTTACTCTGCTGCGAGTTCTGAGCTGTCTTCGCCTTGCCTGTGCTCCGCCTAATTTAAGGCGCTTTGTGGGGGGTCTCTTGGGGTCGAAAGCTTAACTCGTGACTTTTCCAACTTGTCAGCAGGGGTGCTAAACATTTGGCCTTGATGTTAGGTGATTTTGTCCTTTGTTCATTGCCTCGGTTATATTTGATATAACGACGTTTCTGGTATTGGCTTTCCTTCTCTCTTGTGTCTGTTGGTTGTTGTGATTTTTTATTTTTATTGATAGTTACTGTGTTTGGGACTATTTCAATACGAGACTAGTACACTAACCAAGCATCGCCAGTGACAATAAAATATAAAATGTAAAATGTCAGTAAAATAAAAACCGATCGCCCGAAGACGGGAGTAAATTCGACGCCCGAAACATCGTGTATATGGGATAGACCATAGACAATGGGCAGTGTCCAGCAGGGTGCTAGAAAACGGACGCTGATTAAGTAGATAGAAATCAGACCATAATAAAGCACGACGTGGAAAATGGTCGATAATGAAGAAGTGCATGAAGGCCATGTGTAAGTACTAGCGGGAATTTGCGATATGAATATGGATGATGATAACACGGGTAATGAAGCAGAATACGGCCATTACTTACAAGGACTAGACAATATCGTGACTTCACTGGAAAAAAAGATACGAGTGAAACGAGAAGAAGCAGTAAAAGCTGACTTGTCTGTATGTGACACTAAATTGAATAAAATGATTAAATTATTTGGTTGTTTAACGATGATGTTTCAGGCACACAGGTCATATAGTGTCGTATATTATAAAAATATTAATAATTCGTACCTAAAGAATTACGAAAGAATCGAAGGTAATAATCACGCGTAGTCGTATATGTTGTCCCATAAGGTTCAAAATCCCTTAATAACACTAATATGACAACGGTTATAACAACGCATACATTAATAAATATTATCACAAAGTCTAAAATCCTTGACAGCAAATAATCATGAACCAGCCAAATACTTGTTGTCATATAAATGGATAGTTCGGCAAGGATTTAAAAGGATACGACTTTTGTACGTGCAGTTCCTTTTATTTACCTGAAACTGATGAGAACACAAGACGAAATGTGTCAATAGTACACCTAAGTCACCAGGGATTCAAACCGGGTACCTCTCAGATAGAACTCAGGTCTGTTGCCGGTGCAAAATCTTTCTCTGCTTAAAATAACTAAGTCTGACGTCTGAAGTCCCGACGTCTCCTGCTTTAGCAGTCAGCATTGTCTCCGCTGACATGAACAGGGCTGTTCTCGGAATCAATGTGAGTTCCAAAGCCAGATGCAGCCACTCACAAAGGACTGATGTAAATTGGTTTAATTAATTTGAATATTCGTTTTATTTCTTTATTAAGTTTGTAGTTCTTGATAGCAATGTATTTGTCTTAGTATTGTTTTATACCAATTCATTGTAGGTTGATTAATTTTGTGCAATTCTGCGTTACCTTTCCTAAGTTATTTGTTCTTTGTAGCCTGGTCGGAAGATCCGGTTCTAACACGTGCGCTGCAGAAAATGAATATCCGCTTCCGAGAAAATTAGAAGTGAAGAGTAACTTAAGGGATTGGTTTTGTTCTGCCCTACTTGCGATGTCAAGTTTCTTTTTTTCAAAATTACTTTTGACGTTTCTTACACGTTTTTTTGTAACTGAAGAGTCACTACGTTTACAAAGGCAACGAAACTTAATGTTTTTCACATGTCAGCGAAAATCTCATGATTTAACGTGAGCTTTCGTGCGGTCTTCGTGGTCTCGCCTAAGGACATCGTTACAAATGTTTTTGTTTTCAGTTCTTAGTTTAGTAATAATTCATGATCAAGAAAATAAAAGATACATTTCCTTGTTCTTACGTTTGGTGGGGGGGGTGTCTTTAGATTGACTAGTGAAATATTCACACATATTTGACTATTTGTTTTTTAAGGTAGTAAACTGTAACCAACGCCAGTCCGTATTTGAGAATAAAACTATAAATATAGTCAATCTGTTTTAATCAACTCATTACAATACCAAGCCACACCATTAGGGCCCTTAACACAACCTCAACAATACAGAGTCATCTATCGACAATTACATCACCCATTGTTGAAATTTCAGTAAAGATCTTTCTGCCCCTTACCGGAGTGACTTCGTTGATTCAGCCGGTAATTAAGAACAGCTGCCAAGGAACGTGGTGCTACCACATTCTGTGGTTTCTCAGCCAGGCGGTTCGAACGCCACTTCCGGTCGTGATCATAAAGGATTTCTAACCCTTCTCACAGATTATTATCTTTTTCAAATTACTTCGTATTAGAAATGTACTGGAGGGACTAATCGGTTATAATAGGAGGGAAATGGCCGGCCAGACCAACTGAACCTTATGAACTCATAGGGTTTCAGCGCCGTGTAGTAAGGAAGAAGTTTACTGACGTTTTAGAGATCTTAGCTGGTTTATCGCTGTAATAATTGAGGCAGCAAGGACCTATGAAACGTCGGCAAACTGCGGAGTGTGTAGTATTTGGCTTGTGCAGAAATTCCAGGAAAATATTCTGCCTCCATAATGGGGCAGTACGGTCTTGTGAAATATTGGCTCGCAGCCGGAATACTACAGTGCTCAACAATCCGGAAGGAAATAGGTACAAACCTAAGACTTTTCTGTGTTTTATTTGTATTCTTCTTCTTCTTGTGCGTTGCGTAAGGTTTCCCGTCCCCTCATCAGCTTGCCTCATTTCTTTGCTTTTTGGTCGATTGTTTTAGGGACTTGCGTAATGCAAGACTGTTTTTGCTCACGGAAAATACTGCACAGTTTCTGTCATTTTGACTAGCCAAATTTCTCATTTCTCTTAAAAAGCTCATTTCCACACCTACCCACATCTTATGACTACATCATATCGTGCGGTCCACGTCATCAGCTTCCGTCTCCTAGAACATAGTCCTGGATTATATTGGCATGCAGAGATTTTCCACGGCTTAACTCCATCTCGGATGATTATTATGGTTTTACTGTTATCCTGGTAATTTTTAAGTTGGAATATTGTTTTCAGTTTCGAGTAATGTCGAATTAAATGACGTTTTCCTCACATTCATTAACTGAAATGCTGAAACAAAAGTTACTTAGAAATCGACATGTTTGTTATTTGCAGTACAATTGTAAACCTATTTTACGTGAACCTTTGTAAATCAACTCATCGTTTGTACTTTATAAATTGTGGAGAGTTTTCGGGAACGAAATTCACTAATTAAAAATTGTTTTATGCATATACATAAAAAATCTCTACTCACTCAGCGGTAAACTACTCAAATCGGGTCTGGTGACATTGCATTTATGGACGTTTTAAGTATCGCGATAATATGACACAATGCTGGTCGTTAATGTAAATAAATAAATAAATGACATTCCGTTTGTTTCAGCGTTGATTGTGAATCTAATGAAAACAGATTCCCATTCAAACAAACAAATTGTCTGATGACACATCACCCCAACCAAATGACAAACACACTCGTGAATGACGTGGTGCAGGGAATTTGTCATTCAAGCATTCGCCATATTTTTGTTTCTTGTATTATTTTTTTTTTTTATTTCACGTTCAAATCGACCGCATGGGGCGCTGTCAATTCTCCTGGTTTGTTCTCGCCCATTCTCTTTTCTCGTGAGCTGTTTATCTTCCCATGGTCATTTACTCCATCTGCATGGTATACGGTGTCTTGTAAGTTCCAGAACACAATTTTAGGCCGAGCTGGATCAACGATTTTTACTCGCATTTATAAGCCTTTTGGTTGAACGACCGACAGCGTGACTTACCCGTCGTCCTACTTAAGCGATGAAATGCGAGCGGTGCGGGTGGCTTGGCAGACGCGGAAATATCAAAGCGGCAGTGTCTTGGTACCGGAGAAGCGGTCGGTAGGGCGAAGCGGTTGACGAGATCAAATATTTTGATATTTACGCACGAATAGCTGCAGCTCGTTTCGCTAGCCGTGCAGTCAGGGAAGGCTCTGGAGCTTGAAAGCTGTGTGCACGGCATATCATTACAATGGCAGTAACAGTCATATTTCTGCCGATCTGCAGGAATCTAAGAGACCATGTTTATGTCCTCTTGAGGTCTCGCACAGGTCACCGTCATGTCATAGTCACGACAATATCAGTCGGTGTGTTTTCCGAATGTAGGCATTTGAAGTTCTCAAGGTCATTCGGATGTCATTTTTAAACGCATATTTCTGCCGATCTGTAGGAATCTGAGTGACAATACTCACGTCAGTTTGAGGTCACGGACAGGTCATCGTAATGTCATAGTCACGACAATATAAGTCCCGGGTTTTACCGGAGAGAGGACTTAAAAATATTTCAGGTATTTCGAAAGTCATTTTTTCAAACGCAATTTTCTTACTTACATCATGTATTTGAGTAACCATATTTATGTCCGTTTGAGGTCACGCACAGTGCGGCACCCCACCCTTACTTCCTTACGATTCATCATTCAAAAACCAGGTCGCTATAAATTTGGACTTGACCTTGAGGTTGGCCCCCACAGCTGCGTAGTTGTTATGTGCGTATCGATAATATTGGAAACAACAGGTAAGGGACTCTGAGGTAAATGTTTTTGGTTTTGCGTTGGAGTTGCCAAGAGCTGGCGTTCATTCCGTTGAATCTCACAAGGATCCAGACCTTCTCATCACGTGACACGACGCATATCACAGTTTTGATTTGGGAGGGGGGGAGGTAGTCTCTTTATTAAATATATTTTGTATTACTGAGTCAAGTTATGGTTTGTCCCCCCCCCTTTTGTGTTTTACATTATGCTGAGGCAATTGGTTATACCACGCCTCTGATTATTGATTGGTCAAAATTACTTTTGAATTGTCC
>NW_019059561.1:540248-583460 GCF_000696155.1 Zootermopsis nevadensis
ACAATAATAAGACGGTTTCATAAGACAGTCGCGCTGAGTCCTTGATTTGATCATAAAACAGTTCAAAATAAGTAGAATTTTCGGTTTTCACGGCGGCAACTTCGATGATGGCTGTCTCTGGGTTGTAGAGCCGTGTAGTCTGGTAGAAGTTTACCGACGTTTCGGAGGTCCTTGCTGCCTCCATCATCAGGGCGATCGCCAATAAAACTCTCAGGTGTATACTGTACCGAAAGAGTTGAACATTTATTGAACATCTGTTGTGTGCATATATTTATTTGTTTTCAGCTTTCAGTTCGAAGGACGATTTGTAATCAGAGACAAGACATTAGATTTCACTGAAGTTTTATAATGAGATTTACCTTCCTGATTGGTTACGTGTAGAAGGATAAAAGAAAGTTTGTCCAATACTGCTTACTTTTTTCTGTTCATAACAAAGGAAAGGCGAATGAAACATAAATATTTGTCTTTCATCTCTCTGCAAACATGATTGCTGTTTGTTTCATTGAAGAAATTCACCAGATGAAAATGAATCCTTTCTCTCTTTTTGTTTGAAAATGAAATGCAAACAACCATAGATGGCTTAAGTCGCCAAGATTTTCTTCACGCACAAAGGTTCGTTATTTACCTTCATTCAAGAAGTTGATTTTGATAACAGGCTGATCGCGCGCAAGATAAATTGATGTCAGATTCTGTGGTCTTCATAAAGTTTTGGCAAACTAAAATTAATGACAACCGATGAGTTACATTAACTGCTTAATGTTACCTTCGTAACAATCTCAGTCAGGGTTGGGTAAATTACAGCCCATATGGGAAGTTAGGCAGAAAACGTGATTAGAGAAGCGAATTGTATTTCGCATTACCTTCGCTTCATTTTCGTAGCTTGAATTGCTGGCTGAGGACATGTTTGTATCTTCAATTTCCTCAACCACGAAAATGTACCACACAAACTTTCACGCATTATCATTGAAAGTTTAGTATTTCATTGGTGCTTTTAGGTTTATTTAACGATACCTTCACCAGCTCATATTATATAGGGTCAAACCATAGAATGATTAGTAAATTATGAATTATAAAGGATGCGGAAGGATTCGGTTGTGGCCCACTTAAGACACTTCTGGCATACGCCTTAAGTCATTGAGGAAAACCACGAAAGGGTTGATCAGGGTAGTCTCCGAGTCGAGATTTGAACTCGGGACCTTCCAAATGCGAAGGATTGGTGCATGAAAACTGTACGCGTGTAGACCCGATACCAAATTCCGCTGTTGCGGCCACTTTATGTATTTGTGATCCTCCCAATCTATTTTCCGAGCATCGATCTATATATTTGCGTGTAAATGGAAAAAAAATCCTCCTCTGACTGGATTAGATAATCTCGTCTCTTGCTCCGTACATATCAAATATTCAATGGAAACCCTTTGTTGTTGACTTGGTTTGCTTTTGTTTTTACGCGTGAGACGCACTTGAGGATTTTCGTGGCCAGAATTCCGCCCTGGAATGAGCTTAGAACAACTTACCGACGTACTTTGATCGCCGCATGAAGCCCTCCCACTCTCCATTTTGTGTGACGACAAACATTTTGGCGTGTGTGTGTGTGACGTCACAGTTCTAGAACATTTATAGCGATTCTAGAGTGGCTTAAACCTTCATCCCATGTGTCATGATAATTTTTATGCTTTTATTTACGAAATTTGATTTGATTTCTTCGCAGATATTGAAATAGCGTGCCGATGTATTTGAATGATCATTTGGGTTACGAGTGAAAGACGCGAGTTTGTATTGATTTGTCGGCTGTCCATTGCAATCAGACACTGCATAGCTCGGCGTCATCATCATAACAGTTGAGCGTATCGATAATAGCTCAATCACTGTAATCAGTTTACTTTGCTGTAATCTCAGAAGTGGCTTTTTTCCTGAAGACTGAGCAGTTTCCTTCCTGATACTCGACTGCTCCATTACGCCGCGCTATCCATCACTGTCGTAGTTGGGTTTCATGAAAATCTGTAAAACCAACACAAAAAGTATAAAAATTGTGTAAATTACTTGAGTACTTTACTAAATGTTCGTTGTCTTGATTGTAGTTTACCGCATCCAAATTTTATCTGTAGCGTTAGCCAGTGACGAATATATTTTGTTGCATAACTGTTTGTTATGATCATCATGATTCACTTAACTAATTGTTATATTCAGCAGAAACCCGTTGAACTAAACACTAGCATAACAGACTTGGAAGTTCAAATTTGGGTGTCTGAAGTTCAATTACTGAGCAGTCCTCGTTATAAACAGTCCAGTTCGTTTCTAATTACAGATAATATAATTGCATCATATGAAACGTGTTTTTATCAGCATTAGTTCGACCCATGTAATTTTATCATGGAATATGTTTCGTGAACTTTCTGCCCCAGCTGCACACTGCTGTAACATCCTTTAAAGAGTTTTTCGCCCTCAATATATAGGCCTTCAGTAGTGTATTTATTTTATGTATGACTGTACCTAAGTTTTACCTACATTATAAACTAATAATACATTGAATTTAGACGCTGCGCCGGGTTTTTATTTTAACACGAGACCAGGAGACATGGAGTGGTCAATATCGTTACCACATGGTGACCGATGGCAAGTGCTGTCGCGATCAGAAGACTTACGTATTATTGGTGTTATTTTGGTGATGCAAATGGCTGAAGATTAAAATTACGAAGTTTTGTCTGTCCTATAATTGCCGCGAAGATCATCTGTTTTCTCAAATTATGTCAGTAGTTATTATAAGTTGCTATAGGTGAGTGACTATCTTGAGAATTATTACGCTGTGTGGCTTCTTAGAAGTTTACCGACGTCCATCATCATCATCATCATCATCATCAGGACGTTGTGTGGATTCAACAGACTCCCTCCTTATGCTATGACGGAGTTCTTGAGGGTGTGTGTTGCAATAATTATAAAAGCGTGTTAGCCAGACTGAATTTCTTAACGCTGTATTTAAGGCAGTGACATCTGTGTGCCTTTTTCCACATTAACGTTGTAAGAACAAAATTGAATATTCTTCCACATTTCATTGTCGGTGTACGTGTTCCAGTGTTGGTACCTATAAACCATTATATTTAAATCACAATTTTAAAGACAGTCCCTCAACTGACATGTTTCTTGTGTCAATTTGACTTGCAAGGACATTGGAAAAATTATTGTATCATTTATTCACCATTTCACTTCCTTGTACCTGAGACAAATGTCAAGTCTTCAAAAACTGCGACTGAAGATAGCCTATTCATTTTACGTATAAATTGGTGATTCTTCGTATGAGGACAGAAAAGGTATTATCGTCTCACAAAATTGATTTTGTTAGCAAACTTTTAGCTTTGTTTCAACACAGATAAAGTGACAAGATCAGGGAACAGTTTTAATATTCGGTTTTGCCCCGACGCGCTCGCAATCACATGCATTTTTTTTCTACTGCTCATTAAAGTCCTTATTTGCTTGTCATCAGCTCATGATTTTTTTTTCATTATAACATTAATGTGTGATGTTTGTTGGCTTTGTTTGGACACGGTATGGGTTTTGCTGCCACAAACTTCTGCTTGTTTTTGTTTGTAAGCTTAGCTAAACATTCGTTCTCTCTGAACAAAAGCGGATTTTTTCTCGTTTACGTCAACCTGGACCCAATTAATCGATTGTAGTTCTCTCAAAGGCTCGCGGCATATATTTCCATGTGAAATATCACTTGTGTCCCCCTAACTGTATGATTTACTTTTAAAGTCAGAGATCGTTGCTATCAAGTTATAAAAAAAGAGCCTCTGGAAATAGAACGAGCCTGTGATTGTGGTTTGTTTGTATGTGCGATTAATTCTGTGGTATTTAAAGCAAAGCTGATCGCTTGTTGATACGCGCTGTTCAAAACTGTAACGCGTGATGCATGATGGGAAATTAAGGCGACTTTCTGCACAGCCGATGCGACCTATGGCATGATCGTCGTCCATCCAGTCCATTAATCAACGCATGAACGGATAACCAGATTTTAATTAAATTTAGTAATAGAGAATATTACGAACAAGCCTCTAACGATTTTAATTTTCACTTATATCCGACTATTTTAACGATTAGTTTAGATGACAACATAAATACTTTTTTGAGCTCACCAAAAATACTTGCGAAAAAAGTTACCTTTACCAACAGTGAATTGCATTAGTGGATTTTATCTTGCTTCGATAAACCTTTACTACAGTGTTAATTAATTAAAGTTAATCAGTACGATCCAAGATAACGCCGTGCCCAGTTTGGTATGATTCACGTCCTTCGTTTGTCGTCTCCTTACTTATCCCACCATGCGTATAATGCCGTTCACAGTGATTGTTTTCTGATTAGGTTCACTACACACACGTGATCTGGGTCCTTCATGTCATGGAGCCCACGCAGATAAATCCAAAGTGTCACAAAAGCACATTTTCTTATTGTCCCATTCTTTGCCTTCTTCAATCATTTGAGGTCACCCAAAAATATTCCTGACTAAAGAATTTCATTTCCAAAGACGTCACACGCACAGAGTCAAAATTTTATTTTCATTTTTATTTCACGTTGAGTTCTAGTTTATAGTTTCGTCTGTAGTGTATGATGTCTATTCGTTTCGACGAAAGTTTTGAAAATGCCTTTAATGATAATGAGGAGAAGGTGGTAATATGCAACCCTGCGGGCAATATGGAAGCCCAGTCTCTTGCCTGTTCGTAGTACAGAAGCCTAGTAGAATCCGTGAGAATACAGCTGACCAGCTAACACGGTCATAAGCAGCACTAGCTAGTAGACTCCATCTTGAGACGAGTCACGGTTCTACACGTCCGGTTATTGCGAGCAATAGATGTCGCTTCAAATGTTCTTTTCCTTAGAATTTGGCACGTTATGCTTATACGGTATTAAAATATATTTTTCATGTTAAGAAAGGAAAATAACACAGATTTCCATCTTGAAATTTATATCGATTCGTTGTTTGGTTTATTAACTTTGTCCCGTATTTAAATTTGTAAACTGGGGTTCCGTATTAATAACACCTTTTTTTCTAGAAGACGTTTTACACATATTATTGCTGAAATTAAAATTTCCGAAAGTATTCTTTTCATATCATGATTTTGTTGACTGCTTCTGAGAGCCAGATACATTTTCTAACCGTTTATGTCAGTTCTCAGATTTAATATTACCGAAAGCCCTTGAAGAACCTAAAAAAATAGGGTTTCACAATACGACCTTCTCCAATAATAATAATATATAATATTTGTTTTGTTAATATTGACATCGACAGCTCAGTAAACTTTATACCGTTAGCGTTCAACCTAGTTCGATACTGAATTATTCTAGTTTTATTCTCTTGTGTTTTTAAAGTAGTTGCATGCAATGGATTTTTCAGAAACTGCTTACATCTTTTATAAGGGATACTAATGGAAGTTCTCTTAGAGAAAGAGAACTATAAATTGGTTTGAACGTGTTCCTATATGAAAAGAAAATATTCCGATAAAATGTTTGTTGTGTTGCAAGGTAAACTGCTGGATAAGATTTTGGAGAAATGTCTTATGAATAAAATACGTTCCTTGCCTTAAATCGTATTTCTTCACGCAAGAGCAAAGCTACGTACTGACGTTTACGGTAAGATTAGATAGGCCCGTTTTTAAAATTAATTTTCGGTGAGGCAGTCCGTTAAACTTGCAGAATCTAATGCTGCCGGGTGCCTGCATTATGAGGCTGAATACGCACGTTGAGTAGACCAACTTTGCATTGACAATGTTAACTGGCAACCAATAATCTTACTGTTTCTACAATTTAATTTTCCAAGATTGCAAATATTATTCAAGCAGCTAGCTTCCTTTTGGAATGTTTGTAACCAAAGAAAGACGGAAACAAAAGCTTTATTTCGCCGAATTTTGTCTGTAAATAAATTCTCTTTGAAATGTTAAGTCCACATGCTGTTCATAACATGTAACAACTTTCGCTGAAATTGATATTGTAAGTGCAGGGTGAGGAGATAAATTTCTACTATATTTGTGCAATAAAACATCTTGTTCCAAAGAGCTCTTTGTGTGTAAAAGCATGTATATACAGGAGGTTCCGATATTGCCTTTGATAATTATCAGGCTGTGTTATATGACTACATACATGTAAGAACTGCAAATACGCTTTGGCCCGGAAAGGTCTCTTTAATCGCTTCTATGTCCTGAGAAGTACTGCTGGGTATGGAAGGCAGATTAGACGTTTCGACATCATCATTTGCTTCATCAATGATATTTTCACAGCCGTCATTTTCACTACTGGCATCAATTTCACTTCCTACGTGTATTTAAATTTAAAGTCCTTTGTCCGAAATAACCTTCATCGTTATTTTTTGGGTTTCAATATTTTCCCTTTATTCGTGACGATACGAAGCTTGCATCAGTAAGGCTAATTACGTACATGACATTTTTTCGGCAACCCAATTTGTTTCTTTTGTCCAATTTAATTCAGTCGCGTTGAATCTGGGACGAATGTGGCAGTGCTCAGAGCCTTGTAAATGTGGCGTACGGTTTTGTTCGTTTTGAATGAATTGCTTTAAATGTGGCTTCAGCGTTTATTTTCCATTAGCCGTAATGTCGTTACACTTCTGAAATTTTATGCTGTAGTTGGATTCGCTTATTTATTGTAATTTGGAGTGGTGTTCGGAAGATTTGATCTTTTATTTTTGCCTTAATCCATTTTTCATAATTTTTAAACTCATGTCATTGTGATAATCTTTTTTTTTCTGCGTGAGTTGAATCAAATATATAAATTCTGTATGAAGCCTTGTTTACCGCCAGCATGCACTATAAAAAATGTATTCGTCCTCTTGTAATTGGAGTCGGAAGACCGTGAAATATATTATCACTCAGCCAAATGCAATGTGCGGTCCATTAAATAAACCACTACATTTTGGGAGGTTGGTGGTTTAAATGTGCTCCTGTGGTATGTCTGGTTTTTGAATCTTTAGATATAAAACCATAATTTTTAGTGCATCTGAAGATGGAATCAAAGATAGCTCCCGAAATCTAATGGATTCCTTTTTAATGCACTTAACGATGGATTAAATTAAGGAAGCAGCAAAACTTAACATAACATCGTTTTAAGCCTTAAGTCATAATTTGTATTTGCAATTTTTGCTTCTTTATCGCACAACACAACATAAAATTTATTAAATGAGATACTGAATCACCCTGTTTATGAACTAAATTAAATATGCTATAAGGGACTGGTAATTTATATAAGAGGCTTGGAAAATTATAATTTTCTTTGTACGAAATTCAAAATAATTGTCTCAAATGTCAGAAAGTACGAATGTGATTTACGTAATTAGCTTATATTTTATAGCACGTGCTTAAATTAAGGTACTGTGATGTATATGGAAGAAAGTTGAAGTAAAGATTTTCCATTGTCCGACCCTTTTATGGAGTTAGTTCATTGCTGGTGTGTTCAGTCGCTGATTCGTGCTTCCACTTCAGTAATCAGTTCTAAAAACACTAGCATGTGTTTCGTAATTTGAATCTTGGAAACGTAAATATAATGCTAATTGCCTGTTTAAGTAGGTTTAGTAGCGAGACGCAGAACGAGCTCATTAGAATGAATGTTTGCTCCTCCGAGGATTTATTTCTTAGTTTCATCCCGTAACAGTTTCTCAAGTCAATTGAAATGTTGAATTCAAACGCACTTATCTGTATTTCCCTGTTTTTATATGCGTAATAAAGCAGGGAGACCTTGTTTGTAACGATGATGTGGTCCTACCTGTCGTTGCTAGTGTGTTTTTATTATATGCGTGCATCCATACACACACACACACTCCAGACAATGAAGAAAATATATTCGTGTCCTAAGAAGTAATCGATTTAATTTTTTCGATAAGGTATATTTTCGTCGATATTATTCAGTTATATTAAACCTGTAATTATAAAAATATATAAGCGTACTTGCTGTAATGTGTTATGAATCAATATTAAAAGTATCCAAGTATAAGAACGCCTCATTTGGCAATTCTAGAACGAGTAATAATACAATTCTGACAAGGATTATTTGATCAGAATATGAGTTATGGAGGATGAGATGGGCAGGGCATGTTGCCCGCATGGAAGAGAAGAGAAATTCATTGGTGGGTAAACCACTAGGAAGAATTAGACGTAGGTGGGAGGATAATATTAAAATGGATCTTAGAAAATTGATACAGTATTGCATTTTATAAATTTATGGGAATGTTGTCTGACTTTACACAAAATGTAATCACAGTACGTGTTGGTCCGAGGTCTGAGGCTAGCTGAATCAGTGGTCCAGCAGACAGGATTTCAAAAGCAGAATCCATTTGTAGTTTTACAACTTTAAAATTTCGACGCTGTCCAAAGTCCAAAAGAACAATTTTACTTCCTTGTACCTCTGATTCAGCCCGTGTTTTCTACATTCCCCGCCAATCTAATTTTTCTTGACAAAGACGCTTTTACATCAAATCTGTTTACAGGAATGAACAAATAAAAAATTAATGGATTTTTAGTAATTTAAATAATTTTCTCTTATTTTTTCGTTTACACTTCCTCTGTCCTGTAACCTACTTCTGATGGAAGAGACTTGCGAAACTTCTGGTTGTCATATCAGCATGCACCAGACGTTTATTTGACAAGAGAATGATTTACTATTAGTCTACTAATTGTCCACTTCATCCATAAATAATTCAACTAAAGGGACATGTCCAGCGGGTCGGAATTCATTGTTACTTCATTGGGTATTAAACAAGGTATTAAATTAACGAGAGACCCAGCTAAGACTGAAGAGTGATGTTGCATCCTAAACACGTCTGACCACAACTTCTCAGTTTCCACAGTCATATAATGATTCCGTTGATAGTTCAACAAGAGCTTGTGTACCAAAACAAAGTCGCCATTCGATTCGTTTAATATATTTCGTTATAAACAATTCTCCACTGGTTAGTTCATTTGTTTTATATTTTGGTTCTAAAATTTGAAGTCCCAGCTCCTTTAAAGGGTCAGACTTAATTGGCAGCTAAAAATAAAATGCATAGAAAATGAAGCAGTAGACGACTCATCTGACTCAGGATAAAGAACGAATGACAGGCTCTTGTAACCATGGTAATGTTTCAGATTCCCTAAATGAGGAGAATGTCTTGACTAGCTGAGAAAGGACTTCGCTCTGTGGAGTTGTTAGGTGTGAAGCAATCTGATGGAAATACAGGGACAGACTGCCTTACGCCATATCTCTTGTAACAACCTCCTAAAACAAATACAAAGAGACAGTAAACCGCCAACCACTAGGTTACAGCGACGATGGAGGCAGTAAGCTCCTCTGAAACCTCGATCAGACTACTTGGCGCAACTTCTCAGACGACAGCCATCTCCGTAACCACTAAATTGTTTCCGGAGGCTTTGGTAAAACCACGCTCACGTTCCTAGATACAAGAAACTATTTGGACCTCGCTAGATGTAAAATGGATAGCGGGTACTTATTTTCAGCGGCAAATAAATTTAATCTGGTCATGTCTCTAGCTTCTGTAATGAATATTAACAGAGACTAATTATGTTCCAAGACAGTAGATTATAATTACAGGAAAGACGCAGTAATTAGCAGAAGCCACAGTGTGCAGTGACCAACTTCTGCAAATTCGTCGTCCAGCTGTGTTCCCTGATTCCTTGCGTTAAAATAAGGGTCATGATCGTCATGATAATGGAGGTAGCAAGAACCTCTGAAACGTCGGCATAGTTCTAACAGAATGCATGGCGTAACAACCCAGAAGACAACCTCCTTGTACATTAACAATGTTGCGTTTTAAACCAAGTTTTATCCTGCGTACGTGCCAACCAAAAAGTGTAACTTTATATTTGATGTCAGCGGATGAGGAACGGATAAAACTTTTAGAAAACTTCGTGTCTGGTGAAGTAAGTGGGGGTAATTTTCTTAGTTAACACTGGCTTATGTTTTTGCTTATAACGCCGTTAAATGAACGAGCTTTTTCACTTAGCTCTGTTTACACTCCGCACTGAAATGAGCCCCATTTTACTGAATAGGAGACTGTCTTGCAAACAGCAAGTTCCTTTAAGACAAGAAATATATTCTGAAGGCGTTCCGTGGTGCTGATTGTTGCATCTGAAAAACACAGTCAAATGGGATAATCAATTTTGTAAGCAGTTGCTGAGTAGCAACAATTATAACAATCTAAAATCATCATCCACATTGACCCGACTCCCTTGAAGCAAAATAATGTTTTTAAAAGCGTGTTAACACAGTTTGTTTTGCTAACATTCGCTTTCTATACAAACCAGTAATTCCTACTAAAACAATAATTATTCCAAAACCAGCAAAGAGTTTCAGTAAACTATTTCTTGTTTGTTAAAAGGATTTATAAAATGCTTTCTTGAGCCAGGTCCTTCACAGCAGGCCTATATGGGCCTTCATTAATTTCAAATCTTAGTAGGCCATCTAAAATTTAGGCACACTAATGTTAACTTATTTTATTGCTTAAAAAGTTTAAATATGACGTCATTGGTAGTGTTGTTAATCGCGTAAGATAACATTGAAAACCTTAAGACGAGGATGTTTTTTAATGCAGTGTTAATACATGTACTTCCCGTTTGATGGCTCTGATGTTTGTCCAACGCCAAAAGTTGCACAATCGCCATGTAATCGTTAAATAATATAGGCATTTAATGTACGTAATATGATATTCATCTGTTGGTGTTTGTCGCTATGGAACAGACGCTGAAGAAACATAGGATTTGTAAACTTTATTACAAAATTATGTATGCTCCTTCCTTAAAACCTTGTGTTACGCTTTGCAAACGCTTCTGTACAGACAGAATAAATAGTCACATTTTTCAGACTTTTCAATGTTCTGCTCGAAATTGTAGGTCAAATGCAAATATTTTATCAGCAAGTGTTTCGTTTCATTTCTTACGCATACACAAACCATGAGACACTTCTTTGAGATGTAATATGTCATTGTCGCATTTTATCAGGTGATGGAATTACAAATACGTTCTTTTCTTTCCAGTGAAGGGAAAGGTCATTAATCAGCTTTCTTCTCTGATATTATAAGTGTGTTACAATATGTTTTCTGTCACCCGTCCGTCGTCAGATATTATTTATCCGCTATCAAAGGCTTTATACGGATCTCTACCGTCAGCAGTGTCTGACTTATTGTCTGCTAAAGGCCGCGTAGAAAACATATGCCTCTTCTGCGAGTCATCACGTGGGATATCTTCTGGGTTTTGCGCCGTGTTGTCTAGAAGGAGTTTCGGACGTAATTGGTGCCTCCATCATCAGGGAGATCGCCTGATGGTGGAGGCGTATTCGTTTTCGCGAGAGCCTGAAATATGTCAAATTAACAAATCCTTAGTAATCTCGTAAATGTCAAATGGGTATTTCGTGTGGAAATAAATTTAAAACTGAAAGTAACTCCATGGAGCAGAGCCCTTCGTGAGAACCTTTGAGGTTTTTAAATCTATTTAAGACATTTGGTAGGACGGGATCAGCCCTTTGCAAGGCCTCTGCCTATGCAGGGCAGCACAACAGAGAAAGACGCCGACAAACATCCCTGCCTTGAGAGGGATTCGAACCCACGCCCCCAGATCGCGCGCGGTCACTGTGACCGGCAGATAAAAGACGGAGTCCAGGCGAGTGAAGACGACCCAGAACTTGCAGCGTAGCTGGTAACGCTGTGCTGTTGACTGAAAAGCCGCGCGGCGAGGGGGGGGGGTGAAGTCCTTTTGTCGCCCAGAAGCATATAATTTGGTGACGGCTGCTATTAACACTGTAATTTGGATATCACCTGCAGAAAATCTAAAAATGGTCCGACGTTACTGGTTATTTGACATTTCGAACAAAGAAAGCACTTTAGTTGATTTTGCTTTCGTTTCCTGTCATAGAAAAGTAACTCAGGCGAATTTACTCAAAACCGAAGGTCAGTAGACTCTCTCATGTACGCGTGCAGAACGACACGTGGATTTCAGTTTGAATACACTCTGATTTTTTCTTCCATTCTACTTCACACTTTGTTTGCATAGTACAAAGCCCTTTCTGGAAGGACGAAGCTAGCATCATACTAAGAAATTATAAACGTCTCAGGATCCATTTCAGTCCATTTAACGAGTATCGTGTTGTAGGAGGGGGTGAGAGGGGGGTCTGGTTTGTCGAAGTTTAAGAGAGTCACCCCTAGCCCCAACCCCCAACCCCGAACATGGCGTCATTAACTTAGAACGGGAAGAAAGTAAGTAGCTATTTTTCTGGACTCTTTTGACTAAATTGCGGTCATAATCTTCTATTAAATAAAGTTTCATCCTTTTAAACTTCGTTATTGCTTATTTCAGCAATATGCGGGTACGTCAATTTTGTTTGTACTGTTCTTTATTAATTAAAGTGTGCAGGCAGCCCAAGCATTTGCGTGAAATTTTATACGTCTATAAAATATTAATAGGCGCCGATAGTTGCACAGGCCTATTGCTGCATAAAGACGAGAATACAGATGCTTCATTTGCTAAATTGGGGTCTTAAAATGCTTTTTCTGGTACTTTTCAGTTCAGATCACTTTTAAATCTGCGAGAAACTAATTCTTTACCAGTATTAAAAAAATCACTGTGAATTAGGCTCCTCTGAAACGTCGGTAAACGTCTACCAGACTGCACGGCGCAAAAACGCAGAAGACAGCCATCTTCGGACTCACCACCGTGAGAGCAAAATGTAATTAATTTATTTTTGGACAAAACAAATCCATCTTGTATCTCATTTGTTTACTGTAGACTATTAGGCCTATATAAACACTAATAATACCGCAGAATTACGATAATTAAAGCTTATTTCTTAGTGTTCTGTTGTGTATGCAGCATACTTACAGTCATGTTATTTTGAAATTTTTTTACAGACGCCTGACCAAGACCCCGAACCATCAACGTAACAAAAAGCACTTGAGGACAAAGGGAGAAAATACAGCGAAGAAACTAACACAATCTGACCACACAGAAGATAAATGTGCAACACTGGTAAATATCTATGAATATTTTATCAAACTTTATGTAGTACGTGTTGTTTTATTTACTTCGAACGCAACATATTTACATGTACAATTAGAGGATGCTAATTCATGTGCAAACAGAACAGTGCAAAGAGGCCCTGAAGATTGTCAAAATACTCCGTTTGAAAATGACCCCAGTGAAACAATCTATTCTGCTGGTGTCTCTGTGAATCCGAAGGTATAAATGGCATTCATAAGTTTTTGCCAGCACGTTATAATAACGTCATAACAAGTTTCTCAATGAATCTTCCACGAAAGATCAGAACTGTGTTTCCATGCCCACGTAAAATGTAGAAACTTATAAATTATAAGAAATAGAAAAAAATTAAGTTAATTTCTCGTCGGTTTTTACGAGATTCAGCGATAAAATGCCGTGCTGTCGCTTAAATTTCCATATTTTTCTGCCTGAAGCGCTACACTCACATCTGTCAAAATAACGTCTCAAGTAGAGGAATTCCTCATGATTAGTTTGGAAGACCTGGGACCCCTCCGACAGGCCGTGCTGTCAGTTTCCCCTCCGACATTTCATCGGCTCCAACAAGCGAAAGAACAAAACTTCGTCTCCTACACACCGTTTAAGTTTGATTTATAACGTTGGCCTTCGTCAACTTTGCTTCAGAATTCACAAATATTTTAGTAAATGAAAATAAAATTTAAAATTCCTCCTCTAAATGGAACATTCATGTTGACATTCAAACACGTCACCCTATAACTTTGGGATAAAAACAAAATATTTACAAGTTCTCACATTAAAATAGACGGTCAAAATTCTTCATTCGACGTAATATTAATGCGGCTTGTGACATAAAACATTTTCTGCAACGCGTTCTGCATAACAATTGCATTATGGGTGCAGAAATGGCCGTCCGCTCTTGAGGCTTCAGCCGGCTAGTGCCTCAAGCGCTTGTAGTCGGAACCTTTATTCACGACCTGAAATGTAGAAAACCCACTATCAGTAAAATTAACAAATTATAACAAAGATATTTATTGTGGATCCCTCAAAACAAGCGAAGTGATTCGCACTTCTGTCTGTTCAACACACAGGAACCAGGAATTGGGACAGCTTTTATTGAGACCGAAGATTTCAGAGAATTTCGAGACTAATGTAGGAAAAAAAACTCGTATGAAAATCGAATTTCGATAGTGCCTTAACTGCCGTGTGTTTATCGATTGAAAAATCAGTCTACAAGGAGCAAAGGCAATAAATATATATTTCTAAATTATTTCTAACCATGGTCATTGTTGTGGAAATTTGTTTTAACAATTACCTGGTTCCCATTGTTGCAAAAATGTGTTCCTAAATTGACAGGGTGATATTGGGGAGAACAGAAGAGACAGACAGGGAAAGATACTGTCGTGGACGGGCCCATAAGCTGTTCCTCGCTGACGCTAGATCGTAGTAACTTAATTAACAATTGAGAAGCATCTGTTACTGGCTGTTGTTTCAGAGAACCAATTAAAAGAATTTTCTGTAGTGTTTGAAGAGCCCACGACAATTCTCAGTAAAGATTCGTACCGAAACTTTTCGGAAATGGAAGAGGTTTCGTGATCACTCAAACGGGTTTCACGGCATTCGCTTCGAGACACGAGGGAAATAAACGGACAGCCTCATTGAAGACGCTCCACAGCCCGGCCGATATTTGAACTGGGTGCCTCTAGGATGGAAGCCTAGGTCGGTGCAGCCATATTTATTACGCCCAGGCTTCAACCAAATTTCGACTTGCCTTGAATGTGTGTGTAGATCCATGGTACGGATGGATTCCGCCAAAAATGTACTTGTAGCTGCCGAAGTGGCGAATGCGGTATTTGCCAGGGACGACTTCAGGGTCCACTGTCCACGTGATCAGGGCTTCACTTGAGCCCAGAATGGGGGAGAGACGGATCCAGTAGAATCTGGGAAGCAAAACATACATTTAAAGTGACTACGGTTCAGAGGTCCTCGCTGTCACCATCACAGGACGATGAGTCTCACTCATCGCCCTGATGATGGCAGTAAAATTTTGTTAGAACACTTTCTCGATCGAAGTGGGAAAATGTAGATACTTCAGCAATGGGAAAGACAGTCAGTTCTGAGTAACGAATCGCCTTACCCATGCGGCAATTTCTTCAGCACAGCTGCTATGCGGGTCAGTGTAAGTGAACTGCGAAAGGCGCTCACGGAAAGTATATTCAGTGCTTGACAAATAGGAGAGTTTCGGTGACGGAAAGCCGAGAAATTCATTTTACAGAGATCTAATTTTATAGAGCAGTTGTAATGACAACCACTTTATGAACGTAACTTAAATGTTAGCCCTATCGCCATGTTACTGTTCTTCAGGACACCGGAATGCATGGGAATTACCAAAACTAACAGCTCGTCAGTTAAAAAAATAGTACTGAAAGCAAAGAATGTTCACCCGTCCATGTTGCTTGTTTGTACAACGTACCGTACAAAAATTACCTCAAAAGAACATCGTACTGTGAACTCATAATTTCATAAGCCAAATAAAATATTCTGCCTAAAATGATCGTGTTACAACAGGAATTGTTAAAATCGGTGGTGTTATGATTCCCGCATAAATATACAACTACCAGATAAATCATGTTATGAATATCTAAAAAAAATAATATTCTCTGCTGTAAAATGTACATCATTTTATACTTAATAACATGAAACTAAGTGAAACGTATGGTCACTGCGTTGTTTCCTCTCTTTTTGAACACACTGTATTGTCATTTTTAATATATTAATTTGAATTATCTGTGTAGACGTATCGAAACTAATCCTGAAAAGTAATTATGGCTGCATTACAATATTCTGCAAAGAACTGCTGCACGTGGAGGAAAAGAAGCTTTTGCCTAGCCGCTTTTGTTGATAATATGGAGATTTTAAAGAGTAATTCGTGCTTTCTCAGGCGTTGTTTTCCTCATTACAGCTTTGTATTTCAAGGTCACGTGAGCCCATAAAAGGTTATTGCTAAGTAATTCAGCTGCAGCTGACTACAAAAATGCAAATGTTTCACACGTCCGTGAGCAGTGCGAATGAATGAACAAGTGTTGTTACATGGGAACTGTGTCCATCGAAACAACGAAGTTAAAAGTTATACAAGGTGAAACGAAACGTGCGTCCAGTATTGATTAAAACCATTCAGAACGTAACATGAGAACAGACGAGAGTTTGCCAAAACTCCATTACAATTCCCAGGGCTTTAGTTCCAGCAGTAGCCACCACATTCAGATTTAACACAGCAGCAGCTGTACTATACGTAATGTTTAATGCGTTACGTCACTTCCCCGACTAAAAAATTACTGATTATTTCACTAAAAAAAATTTTCATGTGTAAATTAAAGCATGTGATAATGTTCATTGTTTTATTCTTGACTATCTCATATGTCTATTAGCTTTCAGTTTATACTGTACTACCTGTTTTGGTATAACTTATCATCAATTTCTTTAACTGGTTTGTATGTAGTTTACTACATATACTTCTGTGGATTTATATCGTTATTTAATTGTATTTAGGTTTTCCGATGAAAATTTTGTATGCATCCCTCATGTCCCCATGCGTGCTGTATGCCCTGCCCATCTCATCCTCATTTAATCAGTCGCTCTAATGTTATTTGGTGCAGAGGACAAATTGTAAGGCTTCTTACTGTGCAGTAGAAAAAGCTACATATGTCCAAAATTAAATTTCTTTGGAAATCAAGAAAAATCCTTAGAGCATCTAAACGAGTGAAAATGCCTTAATATGTTTATTTTGCATTAATGTGCGGACACGTGTTTTGCAACTTATTAACACGGTTATAAGTACGTACTTTTCTTTGATAGAAACAATATCAAAAGATTTCGACATAAGTTGGTTTTAGTTCAAAAATATGGTAGTTCAGGCAGAGAAAGACGTGTATTTCGCCGCTAATATTCTTTTAGACTAATATGATTTTTTCCGCAATAATATTATCCCCTTATGCTTGCAGATTTAACCTATAAGATGGCAAAACTAACTATAAATAGCCCATTTTGGACCAATGCTGATTCCTTATAAACCCCTCAGTTCTCTGCATCGACATTCCCATCTCTTAGGTCCTAATATCCCACTCTCAGACCCCCCCAGCCCCGATCTTGAAAAGGTAGCTGTTAGTTTATTCATAATATCGGAATTTACGAGAGAGCGGAGGACCAAATCAGATAAGTGTAGGAAGGCATTCAGCCACTTGAAGCTTGTTTCAGTTACCTCCGAGAGAGAGAGAGAGTGTGTGTGTGTGTGTGGGGGGGGGGGGGGGAGAAGCACCCTGTAACTTGCGGCACATCGAAACAATAGTCGCTGTGGCCGGGGGGCACGTAGGCTTTTTGGAAGACGGGAGGTGCAACTGGCTTTGACAGTAAACATAGAACAGCCTCGAACCTAATTGAATCGGTGAACGACAGAACCTTACGCTGCCTTGAACATATGTTCTGCAAAGTTAATCGGCTGATGTCCGTTGTATACATTTCATCTGTTGCAATTTGAATAAGAAGTTCCTATTATGGCCAGGATGTTACGTGGTATTTGTGTCAACATTTTACTTGAACCATAGCATTGAAGTTGTCTATTTTCAGGGGATTAGCCTTATCAGTATTGAGTCAATTTATATTGCTTTCGACACTGTTTCTGCCTCATTTATCTGGGAGATAAATTGAAAATTAATTCCAGCGAAGATTTAATTGCGTTCAGCCGCCAAGAAATTCAAAACAGGCTGTGATGTGGTCTGCGTTTGCCTGGGTTCTGAAGTCAGGGGGCCAGTTTATGTTCGTATTTATGTCAGGAAGAAGTTTTTACATTTAATATCGTATAAATGTTAAAGACAAACAAAGTTTCATTCCCGTGAAATTGGACGGGTCGTACTGCACTAGTTAACGCAATAAAGTCAGTGGCACTGACATGGCCTAAAAAGGGACGACTTGTCAGGACACTGCACGGACAGTCCGGGTAGGGATTTGGTCATTATCTTATAATCTCTTTTCGATTAAAAGTTCTTACCTTGTCTCCCAGTTTGCATCCGTTGCTACGACCACCCACTGACCTGAACTCCCAACGAAGCGCTCCACTGTCAGGTAGGTGCCACCAAGTGTCAGATTGTTCCTTGGATGTGCTGCAACCTGCGCGTCATGAAAAGTGTTAACAGCTCTTCCTTTGGCAAAATGTATATTGGAGAATTTTAAACATTCAACTTTCTAAAACTGTATCCTGTTAAAAATTTTCTCATAACTCCATATAATAATATCCCATGCAGTTTCAGAGTTTTTGTGTGATACCAGACTTTTACTCTTGTCGTAAATTTGATACGTGGAACCATTCTTTCACTCACTCACTGCATAGTGCAGGAGGAAATTCTTTTAAAAGTCGATTGTACACTCGGCTTGTCATGGAAAATGCATAAAGTATACAAAGTTACGAATATTTTTAAACTTGTTGAGAAATAATGGCTTCTTCATACAAGAGTGGACAGGAACACGCCACGTCGTAGTATTAGGCTCCTTTTCACGCTTCATTGTTCTTTGTTTTGATTTATTGCGCATGCGTAACTACTTTTCAAAAGCGCTAGTAACAGTTGAGGTACTACGTCGTATTGTCAAACATCAGAAGCAGATAACTCACACTTCATGCACTTATTTTTTCGTCTAATAACGAATTATCGTTTATACACAACAGTAGCGGAATGACAGATGAGCGTACGAATTCATCAACTTTACCGGGATATTAATTATGTTTATATGCGATGCGTCTATACATACCCGATTTCGGCGATAAGCCTTCTTAAATGTTTCTTAGTAATATGACATTGTGTTTATAATTCCTTGTCACTGTATATGCTTGTGTAACGTGTGTGTAGTATTAATAAATTTATTATGTGTAAGTGCTTACAAATTTGGCCCTGACAGTGACTCCAGGTTCTGCGACATCCACAGGCTGTTCAGTGCAGTCCCCAAAATTGTGACTCCACTTGGGCGTATCAAAAACCACAGGAGTCACAAATGACACGAGGTCGTCCCACAGATCCGGTGGATTCGGGCCACGATTCAACTGGGAGCCCTGCAGGAACAGAGAAACTTATTGACAGTCGCATTAATAAGTCCAGACACTTTAGTCGTACGAGGGATTGAGAACCGAGCCGAAGACTCGAACGCTCCCATTACTAAAACAACTGAAGAAAGTCAAAATGTACAACGTTGTGAATACATCTTTGGGAGTGCAAATACAGAGTGTCCCAAGAAAAAGTGTGTATATATACACACATTCAATGAATGAATTTTTTTTTAAAAAAACTAAGCGATTATATACGTTAGCAATGGTATCTTGGGAAAATATATTGTGGTGTCATCTGTTAAGTATAGACCACACTAGAATTCTCTTTTTCTGTGTTGATAATTTCTTTGGTTTACACAGTACAACTCAGGACAGCCGGTTTGTAGAACCGATTTGAGAACCTAATATGGCAAGTCGCGCACGTCACTGGTGTTTAATCTCTAAAAAAACTCTGCTGTTCGGAATGTCTTTCCAATATTTACAACTCGGTATGGAAGTTACAGCGATATAGACCGCCCAAGAAATGTGACGCCACAAAGTTCTCGACTCGCTACTCCATTTACTCTAATACTGGATGAACAAAAATTTGGTTGGATTATATTAGAAATGATAATATTTTGGCTATGTAGGATTTGAGGTTTTCACGGCGGTGAATCCAAAGATGGCTGTCCTCAGGGTTGTCGGACCTTGTAGTCTGGTCAAATTTACCAACGTTTCAGAGGTGTTTGCTGCCCCCATCAGGGCGATCTCAACATCATAGAAAACAGTTATCTTATTTGAGTTTAAGCATTGAGAACCTGATGTCTTACAAACTCAGAAATTTTATAAATGTGATAATGTTAATCAGGATTTCATAAAATCTCTTAACACGCGGTTTATAACCATACTTAAATTACACTAAGAACACTAGAAATGTGGTCATTTTTATTATCAGCACATGCAAGGGAGGGAGTTTAACAATAAAACTCATCTGTAGAGTTGAGATTATACTTCATGTGCATAAATCCATTCTAATTCATGAAAGTCGATTTTAGAAGTAGGAATTATCAATAAAAATTGTCTCAGTATTAGACTCGAAGCAAAGGTTAGAATTTATTAAATGATCTTGCTTCTTCTCAGTTAATCCAATTGCTTTCGATTTCGCTTTTCATTTCGACCTCTTTGATTATTTTCACGAATAGAATTTAATCATCATTGTTTCTATTATCAATTGTTCAGCGCATTTGTGATTGAGTTTCTAACAATCAGTTTTGCTATGCTATGAGTACTTTGTCCACAGAAGTCTTTGTTAACGTCCGAAGTTCCTGTGCTTTTATGTGGGATCAGATTGTTTGACATTAACACAGAACATTGATTGGGACAGGGTGACAGAAATACATTTAGTCACAGCGGTTGTGGGATACGAAATGGAGGATCATCAGCGTAACAAAGCTGCTCTATTAGTAGTAAGAAGGGTAAGAGATGACAAGTGACAATAAGTTACAGGGGAACAAAGTTTGAAGGTTCCCGACGACGGTGCCTTGCAGTATGTGAAACTGTTCTTCCGGACTTTTCCCATCAACTAAATTATAAAACTTTGACGTTTCGAAACCTAAATTCTGCTTCCATCTTCAGGTAAAAAATTGAATGAGAACAGAAAGTCCATCTCTTTGGTCCCCTGAGCTAACCTCAGACCTGGACTTGACCAGGGGCCCAACAGCTAGCCTTTGTCCTCGTTCCCTTTCTTATCTGAAGATGGAAGCAGAATTCAGCTTTCGAAACGTCGATGTTTTATGATTTTATAATTCAGATGATAGATAACGTTCAAAAGAATAAATTTACATTTTCAAGAAATTGTTTCAATCATTGTAACTTAATAGAAAAAGATAATGATAATTAAGTTGATGATGGTGATAATGATGATTTGATACATATCACTTGCCTTGATCAAAGCTGCAGCGAGCTTGCGGTACTGACTGAGGTAGATGGTCAAAGTATGCGGACCATAAATTGTTGATGCACCCTCATAACGTTGTACCTGTAAGATGAAAATGGAATATTACTGATAATAGCAAAAATCATTTCTGCACATGGAGCCTATTTATTTGCGTCTAATTTGTGCAGGTATGCACTGACTCTGTATATTGTAACTATTGACATAATTCGGTTCTAAAGGCTACCTCGTACTCCTCTGGCGTTGTGATGTAGTCACTATAAGTGTTGCACAGGCCTGCCACGATGATGTACGAGGGGCGCTGACCGCCACCTTCCGCGACGCCTTCACTTACTGCGCCCCTCAAGCGTCGTCCCGACATCGTGGTGAACTCCCCAGGCACGCAGGCTATTGCCACGGGCCCTATAAGTGCCAGCTGCGTTGACACAATGCGAGGCTGCCACTCGAAGGGAAAGTCCATCTTTTCATTAAACCAGAACATATTTTTAACATAAACTTTTCCGTGTCGCGTGCTAGCGTGTGTAAATAGTCCACATCATTTGTTTTTGACTTTGTCCATCGTGTGTTGAATGTTTCTTAAAAATAAGTATGTCAATCTTTAGGGTTGTACGGTCATGAAGTGTGGTAAAGTTTAACAACGCTTCAGAGGTCCTTGCTGCCCCCATTTTCAGCGTGAAATAAAGGCAGCAAGGACCTCTGAAACGTCGGTACACTTTACGTCACTATGATTTGCTACAACTCAAATGACAGCCATTTTCATACTCTTAGACGTCGGAGTAGGATGGTGCTATCAGCGGACTTTCATTATTTCTATGCTGCATGTATAAAAAAATGCTACAAACAAGAATAAATTTAAAAAATTACGTATTAAGCTTGTGCTACCGAAAGCTTTGTCCAAGCTATTACAACCACTGTGATCGCAAATAGGCCTTGTCGCTTATTTCAGTGTACGTCTGTCTGTTCTTCTCATGTTACTCCTTACGCTCTTTAATTATAATGCGTGTTTTAGTCTCATAGTATTTCAATATGTCATAAAATCATCAGAACATTCATTACTTCGTCTTATTAATTCGCCCAATTACGACGTTATTATTATGTTGACTAACCACTTTATATGCTACGCAGATATTACAAACATTAATGGATGTAAAATTAATTCAGTGCCTAATTGTCGCTCTGAAAGATTTCCGAAGAAACGGCTTGGCATTGAAACAAAACTATGTGATGTAAGAACCCAGCGCTGGAAAGTTGCGTTTTCAATTTAACTATAGTAAGGGAAGTCGATATGAGTTCGCTGTTACATGTTTCAAAGGGGAGAGGACACATTTTGACACCTTCCAAGAAATACGAAAGACGCTAAATCCAGTGCTACCTCCTACAGTCTGTTCTGTAATGTAATGACCAATAAAATGCAAAGTTTTAATCCCTATACAGTCGTGGTAATCTCCCTCGTAATAAACAAAACAAAACATGCACATTTTACAAAAAAAAGCCATTAAGTTATTATAAATTGGTTAACTGGTTTAAGTCAAATCAACCGCAATAATTACTCGCAACTGTCAACACATTAAACAAATCAAACCATTGCTTAAAATATTTCAAAATAATTTAATCTAAATTCAGGTAATGGCTTTGCCCCCACATGAAATGCAGTGGCAATGATCTGATGTTTTGAATTCTGCAGTAGCAGATGAATTATTTGCCCTGATGTAAATCATTCTTCATTTTTGACTTGTTCAACGGAAGCTTGTGACCAGATGTCAGCGTCTGGAATAAGACATTTATTAACGCAATGGTGCGCTGCAATGATTCTGCTTCCAGGCGTCTACCGCTTTAAGTCACGTGATAGGAGATACGTACTTAATGTAAGAGACTTAAGTTTATTATACTTCGCAAGAAGGATGTTTCTGATTACGAATGGAATTTGCTGGATCCCAGGTGCTGGAGCTAAGTGGTGCTCTTGTGTTTTCCATGGTTTCGACGTGATTTAATATTTATATATCAAAGGTTTTCCGATTTTATGAGACAGGTTCTGTTAAAGATACGTAAATGTATCGCCAGGTTCTTGTATTTTGTAGATTCTTACTTTTCCTCCAGATTCTGTAACTTTAATTCTGAAAGGCTCGCGTTTAAATTGCAAACTTAATATTACAGACGTTGCAACAGTGTTGTTTTATGCGATATGGACGAAACGTCGAACACTTTACAAATTTGTGGCCTTTCATACCGCGTCCTTTTCTGTGTGATCTTCTTCATTCTCAAGTCATTTATTAGGAAACGCGCCCAAAACCAAAATGAAAGGCTGTGTCCTTTGCCGGAAATTCAGTCGAACTGTTGCTACGTCTACGAGAATGGGACGAGAAGTCTGAGGTACGCACGTTTCCTGTGGCTAGTAGCACTGGTTTGGCGCCGTGACACGCCACATCAGCTGCCGAGGGCGACGCCAGAAAATTTCGAACTGCGTTCCACAGGGGGTTTTCTGTCTTCATGCCTTGTTGGAACGAAAACGACCCTGGACCGTCTGTCGTTCCAGCAGCGAAGCTGTAACCCATCGCAGGCAAACATCCGCGGACCTAGAGAGACAGATGCAGCAAGTTTGAGAAGTGTCGCATTATGTGACAGCCATTTCATGACGCCTTTTTATTAGAGATTTAAACTTCCCACAGCAGGAAGAATGATTACTTTCTAGATTTTATCTCCTTGTAGACTCGTCGATAGATGCCAACGTTTCGGGGAAACATACTGTCTCCATCATCAGGGTGAGAACCCCAAAAAACATCATCATCACCTTTATATTATGATATTTTATGTTGTCAGTACACATTATATACGTACCTTACATAACGAATGGAAAATACATGCATTTAATTCACATACCCTGTCGTTGTTGTAATTATTTGGTTTAAAAACTTCTTTCTTGCATGTATACGCAGTATGGCAAAATGGATAATATTTTAATTAACACAAAAGGCCTATAACGCACAGAGATTTCATAACTGCCTTTTATATTCATGCTCATGAATGTAGCCTATGCATGTAAGAATGGATATGTACCTAGTGTTTAATTCTTACGGTAAACGAATACTTGTCCTTTGTAGCATAAATGTGTACTAGACTTTGTGTTTAATTTTATTATGATTTGAAATAAAACAACGAAGGGCTCGTGGTGACTTTGTCCATTACAGATGTAAGGAAAAATTGTGTAGGTGATGATTACGTTCACTTCTCGTCGCGTTGTATCGTCGCGTTGTATCGTCGTGTCTTTCTATATATAAGACACTGGCGAGTGTGATTGTTTTCCACCTCGGAGCGTGGGATTGTACGACGGCTGAATGCCTACTCCTGTCATGACTTAATCCACTCTGTTCGCTCAGATTCACTTTGCACCCGGTGAGAACTCATTCTTAGGTTAATGAAACGGTGTTTTGATCTGAAATTTTTCTTGTGTTTCGTCGTGAATTTATTTGGAAATATGCACTGACCATTTCGTAGAAGCTGATCAAGGAAAGATTGTGTTCTATTCTATATTTTGCTCACGTGGGTCAGTAATAATTCGTATTAAAATAAACACTATATTATGGACACTTTAAGGCGAGTGTTTAATAAACTACGTGTGAAATTGTTGTGATACTCACTGATACAGACTTGCGGGTAACATGGTCAAAATACTTCGCTTGTTGTGAGGGCATGTCCACAAACTGATGTATCGCCCCGAGGGGCCCCGTCACCTCCTGGGAGTCTTTGTCGTTCCAGAGTTCCTTAAACAGGGCACGATTTTGTCGTCAGAATTATTCGGTGATTGAATTCACTTTACTTCGATTAACGAATAAAATATATAAACTGTATTCGGCCTTCAGACTGACTCCTTCTTATTGTAATAGTTTTATTTTGAAACCGTTTACGAATTAAACATGTATTTGATATTAGTCTAATTGTTGTTAACTTGTGAGAAATATTTCATCTAAATAATATTTTTTATTCAGTTATACCATTTGTTGATAATATTAAGAAGTTAACAACAAACTCTTTGTGTGAATTCTGGTCTTCCGGGTTATAACGCTGTCGACTAAACACTTGTAATGTGGACACTGTGTAGGTCACACCATTTAATTTCCCATGCGAGCGGCTTACGTGTATTTCCTCATCGTTCATAATGCAGAATCGATAATAATCGAACATCCTCTATAGTTCTCGAAGAAGGCCCGAACCATTTGGAACAAAAATTCGATTGTTTTCTGTGAAGGTACTGTATCACTAGGTGAGATTTCAGATTCTCAAGGCGGCGAGTGTGAACATGGCTTTCTTCTGGGTTGTAGCGCCGAGTACTCTGGTAGAAGTACACCGACGTTTCAGATGTCGCAACGCGACTAAGAATGAACCAGAGGACGCGTCTTATTCGGAATGTCTGAACCGGAAGCCCCTCCGATGGAACTGAACGCACGAAACAGTTTGGTTCGGATTAGGAAAATATCGTTCAATTAAATTTGCATTGTCCATTATTTTGATAGTTTTGTATTTTAATTATAACTTTCAGTTTTCAATTTCGTTCTGATTATGTAAAATATCGATTTAATTAAAATATGCCACAAATTAATGACCCACCCACCATCTATTATGTAATTTAATTTAGAACAGTTTTGTCCAATCAGCAGGTCTTAAATTTACATTAAACACGAGAAACGTTCGAACACTTGCCTTGTAAAAATTATTCTCATTCAAGTTTGATTAACAGTCAGGTACATCTCGTTGGAGAACAAGTTCATTGCTTCTGTTTTGCGTCTCTTTAATTCTCTCTCATAAACGGAAATTCTTTTACAAACTTTCCATTTTTTCCCTGTATTTTCCATAAATTGTCGCGATCAGCTTCGATCAGAGAACCGTCTTATCTGTGTTCAAAGACTTTCAGTTCTGTACAAATCACGGTAATTTTATTAAAAAAATATTTTCAGTCAGATCAACTTCTGTCTTGGTATCACTGAATACGAGGCCGTCTGTCTGCGATTGAACCAAATCGGGAGGGAACTTACCCACGCCTTGCTGAACAGCTTGATGGCGATTGTCCGTGTGCTTTCAAACATGTCTGCCCCGGGACCGGAAGCGATGCACATTTCCTTTCGCCCTGAGCAGCTGCTGCTGTGGAGGTCACAGGGCCGTCCGCTGAACTGACATCGAGCGCCCCTCACATTGGGCGACACGTCGCCCAAATTGCTGGAGGCGAAAGCGGAGACGAAGGGGCCCTTTAAAAGAGAAGCGTTTCCCTCGTGATGAGCAAATTTTTGAGAAGTGGTCGAATCGCTGATGATTATTACTTTTTACTAGTTGTTCAGCTACATGTTTCAGCCCAGTATGGCTATCATCAGGTTCAAATCTAAATGCATTGGAACTGTATTACGTGTTCCTTCTCACGACATTGTCTCAAATTTTCATAAAATTAGGGGTAAAATATTGTTTTAGCTCAAAATTATTAGCACAGTTTTGTGAGTCCGTATGCATTTTAAGTTAAAAACAAAATTTTACTCCTAATATTAATAACATCGGGTGGGAAGAACATGTTTCAATCTTGTAGTCGAATTATTAACTAGCACATATGCTCAGTGACAAATATTGGCGTTCATTTTATGAGACTCCATGTTCTCGTCGCGACGAATATGAACATGACTGTCTTCTGGGATATCGCGATCGTCGCCCTGATGATGGTAGCAGTAATCAACTTTGAAACGTCGATCATACTACGCGCCGTGACTTCCCAGAAGAGAGCCATCTTCGAAGTTCATTTTGTGCGAGCTTTTTCTCAGTACCTTCCCGATGATTCGACCGGGGTTCATACGCTGCTCGAACAAGATGGCGGCATACCCGACATTGTCGCTGGACACTAGGGTGTTGGTGTTGTTCATGCTCGTGGGATGAACGGCGAACCAGTTGATGGCTCCCAGGGGTGTCCCATCGTCCCGCACCAACCTTAGCTGCACCATCGTTTTGTCTACGTCATGTCTGTACCTGAAACGCAAATGTCGTGTGAGCAAACTATCTTAGGTGTAGCCTCCTTTGTTTCGCATAAATCGATTTATCTATCGATTGTCGTGATTTGTCTGTTTACCATTAACCACGTTCTTATGGCTCGCTCCTTGCTCGAATATGATTGTGAATATCGGTACTGGAAGAATTTACGGGGAAGTCAGAGTGTATTTTACGATTCTTCGACATACTGAGTTAGGACAGCCGGACTCCGGAGGCCAGAAGCAAGAATTTAGTAAACGAAAATGCGCACAAATCAATTTTAAATTAGTAGCAGTGCACTTGCCTGCAAGGGCCGAATGAAACCATGATACACGTCAATCAGGACAGTGGGTTTGAACCCTGTTTTTCAAAATTCGAACCCGGAACTACCCGTATACGAGAGAGAAATTACTAATCACTGAACCAAAACGTTCACCTGCTGTGTCCCATTAAGTAACAATTAGATTTGCTGAGTTATTTGTGGGCCTGATTTCGTACTGTGCCCCAAACTACCCCTTGCTGTTTCGTTTGCCCGTAATTCAAAAAAAAAATGAACAGCGCTGGAATAGGTAATCTGCAGTGATAATTAACAAGTTGGGAAATGTAATGTAAGTATTTTGGCACTAATGCACCTCTCAATTCTCGAATGTTAATTTTCGTTCCCTCTTGTAAACAGCGTTAAACGAGGGGGGGGGGAGATGCCCCGTGCTCTTAGACACGCGTGAGAGGACTTGAATTGGCTGACGTACTTCGCGCGCTCGGCGGGCGGATTGGCCAGGTAGGCTGTCGGGCTCCTGTTGATATTGGCACCCTGTACTTCGCCTTGCGTCACGAACACACTGCCTCTCGTCATTGACTCGTGCGCCTTGCGTACGCTCTGAGAACACAAACAATGCACGGACGGCAATTAGTATATTCGTGATATTAACAGCATCGTAGTACACGTGAATTATTTAGCTCGTCAAGGAATGCTCTGTTGTTAACAGCCCAAAGCATTATCACAGTCGTCTTGTAAGACCACCACTGGATTATATCCTAAGCAGGTTGAGTTCAGCTCAAAACTTCTTCGTCTGAGACCCATTTTAATACCGGTATTATATTTCATAAACTCCTCACATTCCCTATTTCGCCTTCTTACGGGATTTTCCAACCAAGTTTTGTATTGCTTTCTTATTCTGCCTGCATGTGCTACATACGTTTTCAGTTTTTCATTCGAATTTCACCAGGCATTTGGTACGGATGTCAAGCTCCACGTTAGGTTAGGTTTTTTCTAGTATCTTATTAATCTGTCTGGATATTCGCATTCTCCACAGGATTTATCTTTAAGATTAATTAACTGTTGTTATCAGAGCAAGGAAATAAGTTTTGAATAGTTACAAAGTTACCGAGACGTTTAGTATTCCTTTCTTTGGTATGATTTTGTTATTTGGGGTAGCAAAAATGTAAAATGATCCAAGGTTCTAAACGGTGGTCACATTCCTTATTTAAAACTTGGCTTTTGCATTTACAAAATTGTGTCGTAAGAGAATCATGTAAAATAATGTTATACAACTTAGTGTTATAGTTTAACGTTGCCTCGCTTACTTCAACTGTTTATAAGAACTTTTTATGCAGACAGAGACGCCGTTTTGTCTCGTTTCCTTTATTCAAAGAGTAAAGTTAACATATGAAATGTGAAACGCAGTATTAAACTTGAAATAGATTTATCGCTGCTGGCGTTAAAAATACGCGCCTACTCACAAGTTATCATTACAGTTTGCGTGTATCAGTTTCGAAAGCTGTGTAAAAAGCTAACAGTAGAATTCGCAATGCTTCAGCTCCCGAGGCAAACTGAAACCAACCGACATCCCACTCAAACAATCGCCGAACGAGAGGCGGGATGGGCGCAAGGCACGTGTCAAACAGAAATATTACGCGTAGTTCCCGGAGTGTTCATGGGGGTATTTTTTAAAAACCTTGAGCCTCTACCATAGTTTATTAGTGGTACAGAATTATTCTTATTGAGTTCCTTTTTTCTGTTCTTTTTAAACGTAAAACTCATTCACGTGTTTGCAAACAATGGTGGAAATCGAGGTGTTTCTGAATTTGGTATTATAAAATGTTATTGTTGCTTGCTGGTCGGCTTAGCTGCTGGTAAAGCATGCTACGATGCTGACGAGGGTCAGACAAGACATTGTTGCCAAGTTTTGCTTAAAACAATTGTTGATTTACGTTGGGAATGTCGTTGAACACTGGGTCCCATAGAAGCAGAGGACTGGACTTGATAATGGGAGTTGGAATTTGTTCACGAAACATACAAAATTGTAGGGGTGAAACGAATTTTCTCCCCATACGTCACAACATTACTTCCTTAAAGTAAGGATCTTGTAGTAACCCTGGAGGTTAATATTGAGATTAGTTTCTAAACTTGTGGTGCGTAGTTTGCCGTGGATTTACCGGCAAAAATGGCAAGTCTGAAACGAAGTCTGTTGTCCGTACAGATGCGTCTTGTAAAATGCAACTCACTTTAACAATGCCTGATGTCAGCACCGCGAAGGTTTGGCGCACGAAGCCAAGGATCGAGAGGTCGAAGAGTAGATTCTGCATGTAGCCACCTGGCGTCGAGTGGGTGTGAGATCCACTCAGCATCACGTTCTGCTCCGTGTATAGATCCCCGTATGCTGTCTTCAGACGCGCCAGGACCTGAGAAATTTGCCATTTTCAGCACAAACTCAGAACAGCATCTAGACACGCGGCCGGCATTTGACTTGTACTCAACAGTAGCTTATCATGGCTGCAAAACTTGTAGAAATACTTAGACAAGATTTTCATTTGTAATTTTAGTGTTTTTAAAAATAAGAGTTAGAACTTTTATTTTGTTAAAATTCGTTAAGGAGTCGTCAGAAATATTGGACACAGACGTTGACAAAAATCCTGTAAAATTATCGTGTGATAGTGCAAGATGTTAAACAAATTTATTAGGTGATTATATTTGACTGATATAAAGCAAAATTAAAGTCACACAAATTTTGGAGTAATCTCCTAACACAAAGTTTATCCGCCCTCCAAAGCAGGCTTTATTTGTGAAGTAAATGGACACACGGACACCACCTACTATCAGGTGTTAATTTCACGCAATTTCTGCAAAGAATATTGGCTCTAAAAGAGGAGGGCTACAAAGATCAGACGTGAAAGGCAATAATTCTGAGCCATTGCACGATGCAACGCCCCTGGAATGATAAAGGAATGTTCACACTTAGGTAGGACATAACTGCGTGGTAACAGTAGGTCGTCAAATGGGGTATTAGCGGAGAAGCGAGATTAAACAGTTCATGAAGTGGTATAACGCTGTCAGGTGGAGAGAGTGTTCGCCCCGTTTGTCTGAGCATTGTTTGTGTGGACGCCATAATGCATGAGTTTCCATCTGACGTTGACAATGTCCTTAAGGAGATGTACTTGTGTTCCAAGAAATTAATATTTGTCACATTCATGTCCTGGGCATAGAGAATGCATATGCTTCAGCGAACTCCTGAATCTCACCCTTGAGAACGTGGACCAGATGTTTCACCTAACAGCCCCGAAGCCTTCCCCCTGCCTCTGCTAATTACACTCATACGTACTACATACATACAACTTTCATAACCATACAAAACCACAAATATGATCCAATGATTTTGTTTCTGTACACAGTTTTGCGTTTTTTAAATGGAATTACTTTAACTTTGCGCTTATGGGCTGTTTCTTGTAAGAATGTTAAGAATGTTACTGTACCTCTTTTCGAAGACCATTTGCGATCATAGCGCAATCCACACTGACGAACACAAGCCTGTGTTTTCCATCGTTGAATATAAAAGCCCGTGAAAACTGTCGCAGATGAATGCCTGTCCCTTTTTGGCGCATTTTCGCGTAGCCCATCTGAAATACGTGAACAAATTGACATCAATGTTTATTGCAGATACAATTTTAACCGAACAAAACTGATCGCGTTTGCAAATTACGCTTTGTACAAGAGCCAGGAATCCTTTCTTTATTTCGTTAAATATTCATCACACAAAAAATGGTTGCAATTAAAGCTGTCGATAGTAAAGCGATCTGTATTTTACATTATGTCACAGTTCTTTGTAGAATGAACTATTTTAAAAATCGAAAAAGTTTAATTTGACTGTCATGGTTATACTGAATCGACATGGACCAAAATTTATATTAGTAAGGAAATGCTTTGGGAAGATTTTCGATAGGGTATTTTATCGAAATCCGTCGAGTAGGGTCAAAAACTAGACACAAATCCTGTTTAGATGTAAAGGAGCTCATCCGGACAGACATGTTTAATTCACAAAATTTTGTGCAGAGAAAAAGTAAAATCCATTGTGGGCGAAATACCGTGATTGACTGCTGAGGCAATGCACACGAAACAGAATTGGCCGCCCCGGTTTGTTATTGGTTATTGGTTACTGGTTACTGCGTTCCCTTGGGTCTGGATTTTTTTAATTCGCTTCACTCATTATTTGGTACGAAGTTGCTCCGTTTTTTCCATTTTCTATCGCCAGATTTCGCAGGTGTGTGTATAAATAATCAAATACTAATGGCAGGAAGATAGATCGAACAAGCTAGCCGGAAATGGCTTGTTTAATTTGTTAGTCTCCCTGAGATTATTGTGTGGCATTGACGAGTAAACGCTGCTAGTGAATTAGAAGCTTTCAACTAACAAAACGAATTGCATCTTCCAGTCTGTCTATTTGGTAGCACTGAAGCTTGTTTAACCCCATCATTTGCAGAGGCATTTTGTCCCTCTGAATGCGCTCTCCCCATTTAAAAAACGCTTTATCGACGGGGATGCGTCTGACTGAAACATTTTCCAGTGATGGACAGAGCAGTTACAATCTGTAGCAATTCACGTCTTCAATAACTTGTTCACAAGAGTTCGCCACTGTTCATTATTATGCTTCGTATGAATACAGTCTACAGCCTATTTCTTTAGGATCCATTTTAATATTATCTCCCCACAATATTTCGGTTTTCAAGGTAGTATCTTCCTTTGTCTTTGTATCTTATCGTTTAATCGCTGTGTATTTTATATTATTTTATTTATTTTCTCAATATATTTTATCTCTTCCATCAATCATGAGTAAATATTGTATTGAAATTTTAATTGTCCTCTTTGTGACAACTCGTTTACCTACGTCATTTGATGCCCTAAAATATAGTTCACAAAGAAGTGGTCGTAAAATACTGCTATTTGCATTCCTTAGTCGAACATAAATAAGAGTGCACATAAATAGAAATGACATTTTCAGAATTTAGACTCTGAAGTAACGTCCATTGGTGGTGATTAATTATGAAATAAATTATAATTTCTTGTCGTCGGTAAACAATACTAGGCACTGCGCTAGACGTTTCACAGAGCGGAACAAGAAGTAGTGAGAAGAGCATTACGTCTCCAAAATATGATTGATTAACGATGCAGAGAGAAATATTCACAGAGGAATATAAGAGGAAATTCACGTAGACTTACGGAAAACCAGGGTAATTAACACTAAAAATTAATAAACATATAAGCCTACTGTAGGCGACTGTAATCTTGAGACTTGCAAGGAATGCAGGAAGTCCGAAGCGTTAAAGGCAGACACTATCTTTCCTCCTTCACCCCATTTCCTCACCCCGCAAGTCTCAAGATTACAGTCGCGAACTATACTTACAAATCCTATTTCCGCGGATGGACCAGTGACATCTGCAATACCGACACCAATCTTGTAGCCGGCCGTGACCCCTTGTGGGACGACAGAGAGCAGAAATACCGACACAGTGAGAAGCACAGGTGGGGACCTCAAAGGGTCCATCGTTCCGCGACCTGAAAGCAAGTGGGCACCACCGAATTATTTCTTATGCAGATTAATTTTCGTTTCGTATTTATTTCGAGACAATCCTTCCGACACGCTGTTGAATCCCTTGGCTGGAGGACCAACCCCTCTCCCGCAAGCATCTAGAACAACACATGCCACACACCGAGGGCATTTGAACCCACGACCTAATACCTGGCAGTGCCTTTGCACCGAGTGCCCTCTGGTATCAGTTCGTGCGTAATCCATTTCTCATATCAGATTCGATCACTGGTGCCAAGAGATTTAATCCAAAGTACAATGTGCTCATTCACCTGGATTAATATAGAGATAATTACTTTCATGAAGATTCTTTAGAAGTCTGTGGCGATGGTTGCTTGCTTGCTCGTGACTTACCTGTCTCACAATTAGCTGCCAGGAACTTCGGTCCCGCGTCATAATGAAACAACAGAACAATGAATCTGTAGTAACCCACTTAGTTTAGTCTATTTATTTACAGTTTATTTAACGATGCTTTTAGATCTCAGGCTTTATAGCGTCGAATGAGTGGATTATGGGGAAAAAATAATTGGAGGAATATGGAAGGAAGCGATCGTGGTACTACCCGGCATTTTCATGCTCACAATGCCCTGCCATCGGCCCTGTCCTGAGCCAGGTGAAACCAATTCACATCCTCCAAAATATTGACCTTGATATTCTTTTTAATATTATCCTCCCACCTACGCCCATGTATTTCGAGTTGTCTCTTCCCTTCAGGAACTTCGTACGTATTTCTTACTCCCACACAAACATTTTATAATAATAGCCTTCTGTTAATGTTATGTAAATGAAACATTATCAACAGGTTTTAAGATTAGGGTTTAGAATAGCGTGCTTTTGTGAACACGGTTGTGAACGTTCAGATTCTATAGAAGGCGGAAAATGTTATAGATTGTCTGAATGACATTTTTCCTGCTCAAGAATAACCCTGCTGTGTGCAGTTCGTAGCAGAACGAAACTGTGGAAGCAAATGTATTTGACGGGTTGTAAAAAGATTTATTTATTTTCTGTTTGATCACGTTCATTGAAGTTCAGATAACTAAATGCGTCTTGTCAGAAATTGTAACGAATTATAAACAGATACTTTACCATAATCAGTGAGTTCAGATTTGCTTTGAGTCAATAACAGATATTTTCCTCATCACTATACAAAAAAGGAACAAGCTAGCAACAAACTCTGGTAACTGGATAGTATCTTGACTTTCACATTGTGTAAACATTTAAAACCATAGTTCGGGGATGAGCCGCATCGAATGTTGAAAAATTACCCATTTCGACAAACTTTTCATCTGCCATCTTCAAGGTGAATCCGACTAAAGCTTCGCCCTGAAGTTGGAAGCTGCAGTGTTTGCCGAAATGTTGGATAATTCTCAACATTCGACGCGGTTTATCTGCGAATACGCAAATTAATTGAGTGTGTTTATACAATGTTTGGGGGCATTGTGGAGAATTCCAGATAGATAATTTAAATGGCCGATCCCAGTACAGCTGAATCTTTACAAATAATTCATCTCGTGAATATAGCAGTACCACGCATGTCATTTGGTTTTAATTATCTTTAAAATTATACACATGTTGCACAAAAATTAATCGCCGTTTTATATTTTTAGATGATACAGCTTAAAACATTTCGCTACTCCGAAGAGATCTGCGAAGAAAAATTTGCAAACCATTGATCTGTAATGACGCTAATAAATTTGTACGAATTGGCGTCTTTTGACGTCATAATGTACCCACCTTTCAAGAGGTAACTTCTTCAAACAGAAACGTCACTGAATACAAGCACTGCACAGACGTTTAGGACAGACGTGTTGAAAATATTTATTCCCGTTCATTTTCAGGTAAAATTATTACAGCTGAAGTCTTTGTCCTGACGCATGAATTCCATTCGCCAAACTGTCTTGTCGTTCTTGCAGCGTAGTCGTTGATAAGATACCAGACGCACTTGTGAAGTCATCGCACAAACAGCCTTTGCTTCCGAGAATGACAATTTAACCAGTCTTGATCTCGAGCATGTGCCAATGAGCGGCAACATTCATTGGAGTCATGCACCTAATTTTTATGTCTAACCGGGGAGCGCAGTGTTATTACATGCTTACAGTTTATCCTTTAATCCTTGGACTCTCTTTCTTAACGTCGGTACTGAGACGAATATCTGAGTTAATTCATAAATTTCCTGGTCCTGTTACTTTTCCGCGTGTTCAAATGGCTTTGTATTGTGTTTCAGAAATACAAATATGGCGATCATGCGAACTTGACTTGATCCGCTATTGTTTTGATTTGACTTGACTGAAATTAATTTTGGCTTGACTTTAATTAGATCTCGTCGACAGAAATTGTGTGCTGTTCTGCGTTTCAAATGTTATGACTAATTTCTACCACAAAATTCACAGCAAAATTGAACAAGACGAAAAATGTATTTGCAAAATGCGAGTACTTTGCTAAAATACGCTTTTCCAGCCATGTCCATATGGTGGTCTACCAACTTTTCGAAGGAACATACTGCCTCCATCGTCAGTAATGATGTTTTGATGGAGGTCAATTTTTTCTCCGAGACGCTGGTAATTACGTATTATACTACAGGACTTAACAACGCACAAGACCGAAATGAACTTCTTTTCCGCCATGACAATCTTAAATCTTACCACTCTCTTTTAGGTTGGTAATATTGGGTAACAGCAGTTTTGACGTGTTATTTAAGTACGTGCCCTTGTATTTACAGACGCCATGCGATCGCTTGAGGACGCAAACAGCTTTCCTGTTCATGATTTTACTAAGGCATTTCTTTGAGGCGCGTGGTTGCAACGTATTGCATTGGACCTCCCAGGTTACGCGGGCCACAGACTGAAAATTACTGCTGTGCGTTGTGCTTCATAACGCTCCCCTATGACAAAGAAAGGGTCTAAATCGACTTCTATCGATTTCTTACAACACAGCCTACGAGTGTCCTTTGTCAACAGGGTCTGTATAATTGTGCAAGGACATTTTGCAATGTTGCTGTTACAAATAACATCTTTTGATCACTTACGACAGGGAAACTACAGTCAATGACAACAAGAATTAATGACACAGAGAAACGTATTTGCGTAGGAGCAATTCATGATATCACTGGGAACATGGGTCTCTGTCACTTTGACTTTTCAACAGCGATGAGCGGACCCACACCCGAGAATTGTCCGCGGCAAAGATAATGTATGACGCCAAATGTTCAACAGGTTGTCTTCAGCAGTCGCTTAGTTAATTTCATATCCTAGCCCATTATCGTCACTTTGGTATGAATTATAATAAAGGCGAAACACGAAACTTAAAGCAAGATATACGCGTAGTGTATTACACATTAAAGTCCTTTGAATGTGCACAGAAATGAGTAATAATGTTGGCGGTAATTTGCTTCATGCCTTTGTTTTCGCTCTTCGGCCATCTTAGGTTTAGTCACGTGTTCTAAGACAAAAGTTTATCAGATTCATGACCCGCGTCAACAGTAAGAATCCATTAGTGACGTAAATAAGACGTATCAGGAAAAGAGACATTATCATATCTCTTTGAATTGACTTTATTTGTATTTGTATTTGAGGTTTTCACGGCGGTGAGTCCGAAGACTTCTACCGACGTTTCAGAGATCCTCTCTGCCTCCAACATTAGGGTCCTGATGAGATAGGGAGCGGGTACTCATGAAACGTCGGTAAACTTCTACCAGACTACACAGGCGGTACAACTCAGGAGACAGCCATATTTATTTACGTTAGATTTAAAAAAAAAAACTCTCCTTAACGTCGCTTTGACTAAGCACCATTAAGCATCACCGAACAAAAGTTCCACGCATTGCAAACTTCGGTACAAATGAGATGAGTTGTCAGCTTTACCCTTCGTCCGTGTTTGTTCAAAGAAAGGAAGCCCTGATATTTATCTCCAAAAATGAAATCGTCTCCATATTTAATGTTACGCTATTTTAACTTAATTTATCTCAAGAACGCAAGTCGTATTTATATTTGCCACCGTTAAAACCTGAAGTCTTACCGATGACACGTACATATTTTAAGGAAATTACCTGTTCCGTCTCTTATACACTCCTTTTATTTCCAAAGACTCCTGACTTCGGCACTGATTATGGAGGCAGCGTGTTCCTCGTAAAACATTTAACAAACGACGCGACAATTCATTAAATCGTTAATATTGACATCGCATTGAAAACGTTGAATCTTTCAACGTAATTCTCCTTACTTTTCGTTTATAATATTTCAGTATGAACAGGTGTTAGGAGTTGAACTTGACACTTGCGCGTAAGTTATTCATGATAATCGTCACAGAAACAGGATTAGAACTTTCTCACAGGCACAAATATAATTACAGTTTGGAGCCGACATCCAGACAGTCTACAGAGCAATTAGCAGTTGTGACGCGATGATGTATCGTCCCTATTAACTACAGAGTGGGTAATTACATCCCGTGCAAGAAAGACGCGGGATATTTTGAAACAGCGATTATTTTTAGGTTGGCTTATCAATCACTGACGTGTGCATCAAGGACACGTCTTTATACAACTCGCATTTACCATTATATATCGTAATAAACAAGAAGATGTGCGTAAAAAAGGCATGAATAGGATAAGAAATGTGGCGAATTTTAAGTTGCTGAGAGATTACAAATTATTGAGAAATGTGGATAGTGCTACTGTCGATTGTACGGTCCTGGTGTTTCAGATTGGGCACAGCAGTCTTTTAAGAAAATTCAATTTCACACTCGGAAACCATTGGAAGGAGTCGTTATTGTCTGCGCACGTTCTCATGTCGCTTGTTATCCGGTGGAATGAAAAGAATGTGCGTATACAAATGCTTTTTAAGGAGGTCCAACGTCGACAAAAGGAACAGGGTGAAATCAGACTTGCCATTATATTCTCACTTACGTCAAAGCGTTGCTCTTCTATGAGAGATATAGGGACCCAAGTATAAATAAATCACGCGACAGTAGCATTTTTATATTGGCGTATCTTCAGAACAAAAAGTTTACTCGAGAATTTAAAAACCTTATTTTCATTTAACTGGGAAGTACCCAAAGTATTGTCCGTGGACCACAGGTGGTCCGTGAGCTACATTCAGAATAAGTAATTCCAGAAAAAACTAAACAAAAATAAATTATCGTCCATAAGCAACTAGTTTAATGCGTAAAATTGTTCTTGTGGACTTTGTTTATCGTATGAATTTTAAATTATAAATCCTTAAAATTTCGGAAACCTCATTCTGCTTCCATCTTCGGGTAGAAACGGGGGGAAAAGAACAGATAACCTGTCTCTTGCCCCCCACCGACCTTGCAAACCACCGATACGATCTAGGTCTACCTGAAGAAGGAACCAAAATCTAGCCCCCGAAACATTATGCTTTTACAATTTACACAATTGATGAAGTCCAATAGGACAATTACACATTTTATTACGCACTATTGGCAGAAACATTCAGATAAGAATAACAGACTTCACGATGTCCCTGTTATCAACCAGTGATCTATACGGCAGCACATTATAGTTGTTAAACAACAAGCAGAAAAATCATCAAGTCCCTCAGCAATTTTCAAGAGATCCGAGGGAAAATGTTTTGGACCATTGAGTCAATTGATCACATATGTGTAGAAAGGAAAGCATAAATTGTTAATTAATTAATTAATAATTAAAGATTGCTGTCATTGGGTTGTTGCGCTGTGTAGTCTGGTAGACGTCGATCAAGGTTTGAGAGGTCATGCTGCCTCCGTCCTCGGCATGATGACGGAGGCAGCATGACCTCTGAAACGTTGGTTAACATCGACCAGACTACACAGCGCAACAACCCAGAAGACAGAAATCTTCATACTCACCGCTGTGAAAACCTAAAATCTTACATAATTAATAATTACAGAACATCGTAATCTATTTTTATGTATAATTAACTTTAATATAGATTTACATTACCTTGTTACTTCTTTCCGATAACGCGTTTGTTATTGGTGGAATCCCTTCACTGACTTTACGTGTGGGCGCATAAGTGGCTTTAAAAGTCACAGGGAATGCGACCTATCACTCTTCCAGTTCAAAAACCAAAACCAAAATCGATAAACAAATTGCTTGAATGAAGAACGCTTTAATCAATTTTCTTCCGAAGAACGTTTAGAATAATGCTGTAACCACTTAATTCACCTTCACTGTGTCGAGTCCGGGGGAAAGTGCGGCTGATTTAACAGACCGAAGAGATTCCCACAGTGTAACATTGTGTGAGACTTCCCAGCAACAGATACTCGGAGGAGGGCAGATGCTCGTCTTTCACAACGTTAAAATTTTCGTGTCTAAATTGACCGTCAAATTAGCTTTAATCAAGGGGTCATTCATAAAAAAAATATACTATTTCCCCTCATTTGGCGTTATTTTCTATTTATCCCCTTCCTCCGTCTATTCTTGCGTAAGTTCTCGACACATTTCCCTCCCCCGACGTCCGTCCGACCCCACGCCGTAAAGCCCCCGATTCCCACCCAGGCTTACCCTCCACTTACAACCCCTGTCTCCGTGATGTGATCCCTACTCATCTCGTTGTCGCAATTAAGACACAGACGCATTCTGCGTGTTCTTGTACCCTGAGCACCGAACGGCCATGATACTGCAGTCAATTGTCTACCAAATTTTTTTTCCAGGAAATATAACCACGAACGTAATTCTACAAGTTTAATCTTCGGTGTGACGATCAGTGGCTGTTGACATGAACACCTGGAGTTCACATGTTTACCAGACGCACTTTTTGAGGTTGTGCACCCTGCTGTATGTAAGTCATTGGCCTTGATGACATTTTATTGAAGACACATATTTGCTGCAAAGATCATCGTTCTACGAGTCGCGTTTCATTAAATTCGTGTTTCCGTAGACCAACACACCCTGTGCTTTAATGTGCAACCACATCCAAAACACAGGATGTGCTTTCGTGGACTGTGTTATGTCGCTGGAGACAAGGTAATGAGTCTCCTTTAGCTTTCACTTTAATTCCAGAACCAAATTAATTGTGGCAGAGAGGTTATGCAAACGTGCAAAACACATCTCCAGTTTTGTAACAACAAATTGCAACATCTGTTTTTGTTCAAAAAATTTGTTTCGCTTTCCAGGTATCTAAATTATTTATCACTAATGTACGCATTCTTTGAAGAATTTATTTTTTCATGCCAGGCATTAGGCATTCTCACACAACCTCTCAACCCGCTGAAAGGAATCTGTCACCACAATGAAACATAAAAACTTCCAAAGTACCTGTTTGTAGTTCTTTCGAAAGGCCTGAAGAGAACATGCAAGACGAACCTCTCGTTCTCGTTACCATAGCAACTAATGGCAGGCAGAGCTCAGGATGTTTGCTGTTTTTGCTGCAGTATTGAAAAGGATTGGCCATGACAGAGAACAGAGGACTCTGATTGTATCAACGCATTGCCCGTACAGAACATTTCCATTGCGAAATATTTTAATTCCGTGTACATTGTCAGAAATTATATCCCGATTCGTCATGATGACTAATTATGACCTTTAATTTTCGTATGGAAATTTTTTTTTTTTTTTGGCGTTGTAATCTTTTAAAAAACTTTCTGCCAATTAATGAATACCTTATGATTGATAATTAAGATTCGTAACAATCGATTTTAAAATCATGACGTACCAGTCACATTATTACTAGTATCGTTCCTTGACAATATCGCTCGTAACACGGCCGCGCTGTCCGGGAGAAACAGTTGACGGTATTTTATGGCTTGCTCCAAGATATTGTTCTTTATAGCCACAAGCGTCTTTTCTTTACGACAACTTCACACTGCCTTTAACCCATATATTATTTTATTGTAACTGGATTTGGAATGTTTCCATTTGACTACGTAGAATTGTTGGTAAACACTGTTGTACTGCTGAATATTCCAGGAAGTTGTCTTTATAACAGATGCAAAGAAAATATAATGGCGCTGTATCGGACTCGAGTGTAAAGCTTTACGGTTCAATTGTAACGCCAGGTGGCGCTTTGCCGAGGCTGTTGTGGAGGCTGTGAGAGAGTGATAGATTTTTCTTAATCGCTGTATCTGGGGTTGACTCTGCGGTGATCTGAGTCGTGTACATCAAAAATGCTGTAAATTCTACGTTTCTTGTGCCATTTTGTGTTAAAAGCACGATAAAGTCTTCCAGTTTTACCCTGAAGGTGAATTAGGGGTCATTTCAGCTACAAATCTTTGGTGACTGGGAATATTGTTGGACTTGTTTAAAATATTTTTAATTCTTGGCGAAAAAGAAAGATGGAGGAGCTAACTTCATGCATTAATATTTAATACCTGCTTGTTGATTTATAAAGACTTAGTTTAAACAAGAATTTATATTTACCGTGGTAAAGTGCAACACTTGTTAAACTTCTAGTAGCTTGGGGTCTCTCGTTTAAATGTTACTGAGAGTGATAAACCGCCCTCTGGAGGATCATAAATGTTTGTAAGCAGCGGTAACCATAGCTTACGTCTTGTCTCGTTACAGACACGTACGTTACAATTTGTGTATGCGAGATGTGCCAGGTTTGAATCACATGCAAGTAAGGCTGAAGCTTCCATTTTCAAGATTCATTAATTCCACTTTATCATGTGTCTTTCTTACATTCTCCTTCATTTATCGTCATTTGATGACAAACATGAAAAAAACTTCGATACTATAAATGTATGTAATATTAACAATGACGTCGTTCTGTATTCGCCGTACCACGAGCGAAAGACTTTGTTCTATCATGTAAACTTTGTACCGTAGGCAGAGATCGACAAGAACTGAAAGGAATCGGTCGCTGCCTGTTTTAAACTCTATTTGCTATCCTGGAATTTCCCTGGAGGGACCAAGAAAACCCACGGAAGACCTCGTTAGAATAGCTAGCCTCCGGGAAGTCTGTCTGGGACCTTCCGTTCAGTAATCGCAAACCACCGAATTCGTGAAACTTAAAACTCTAGAAATGAAAGTTGTAGCGAAGAATGTGAACAGTTATTTAACTCGGGTGTCAGTACGGCACTTACCTTAGAGTTATTTCCACGGCTGTTGTATCAACGCTGAACTGAAAAATTCTTGCACATAGTTACGATATTAATCCATAGTTTCACTTCTAAACACGCAGTAATAAAAACAAAATGACGTAATGACTTCATTACAAGCATTCACAACACGCACCTAAAACAGTAATATATGAATCTGAATGGTATGTTTCTGTTCCACCAGGTAGATAACAATGGACGATAGCATCGCATGCGAGGATGTTCCTACATTGAAGCAGGAAGGGTGACGTACACTTTTTGCACACAGCACACACTACTTTTAAGCAAGAATGAATTATGTCATCGTTTTAGCAATTAGTACAGATAATGGCAAGCATGTTACCTCACGTAATGCTAGCCAACCAAGTCTAAGAAAGGTTAACACCCTCTGGAGTACGTAGAGTCAGTCACGCGACGTCTTCTGCTCGCAGTCAGAGTCACCGGCTGAAAACAAGAAATCTTTGTCGAAGCTCAAATAAACAGTATTTAAGAATTCAGTCCGTACCGCAAAGAAAACACAACACTTCACCATTACGAAGATCAACTGGTTAACGCTGTTTAAGGAAATAATCGCTGTTTATTCTAAGAGTCATACTAATCAACTAAATACACTGTGTGGGTAAAATACAATCACTGAATGTTATAGCTGGTGGTACATATAGTTACCACTGAGCTTTAAGAGATCAGTACATATTTATTTCTTTAAATACTTTCAGACGCTGGGAGCGTACCCGATCGGTACAGACATTTAGATGGTTGAAGCAAGTAACTAACCACGGTTCTTTTCCTTAGATGAAGAATATGTGGAGCTTTACCTCCATGGTGTGTTGCTTAGTCACAACGCCTTTATTGCTCGTGTTTTAATGCTTGAAATTAATTTCCTTTTTCACTAACCTTGGTTGTTATAATATATATAACGCTCCGTATTGTCTTTTAGTCTTTTCGTTGGTGTCGGTATGGTAGCGTTATCTGCAAAAAAAATCCCAGATTCTCATGTGACTGCGGATATTGTGCAATTACTATGTGCCTCTGTAGTGTAGAATAATTAAGTTCTACTCTGTCGAAATAATATATAAAATACTTCCAACCAAAGATAATATCTAACAACATAAAATAACATCCAGGATGCTGAATCTCTTTTCTGTCTCCAATTTTTTAAATGCAGAATATGTCGAGTATCAATTTATAGCTCTTTTTACCATTATCTTCATTGTTGTTACCAACATCTTAATCATTATAATCATCAGTATCAGTATCATAATTAAGATTGTTATTAATATTAGCATTGTCATCTTCAATATCGTCACTATT
>NW_019059561.1:583519-607190 GCF_000696155.1 Zootermopsis nevadensis
CTTAATTGCCATTGTTAGTATTGTATTTTCATCGTTGTTATTATCTTGTATATGTTTAATATTTATTTAACTTTGCAGACAGGTTTCTTGCTATTGAGATATCTCCAAGGTTGCCATGCCGCAGAATTGTAGAATCGGCCTATAGAGTACAGCACATGCAAGAACCTGTAAATTCTCATTTCCACGCTAGATGTCAGATTCATACGGTTGCCACAGCCAGGGCGGAGCGCTCCTCGAATGCAGTGTAGGTCTACCAACATGGTGACGCAAATGGATGGTGCGTTTGAAGACAGCTGAGTTAGATGTGTGTACCGAGTTCTGTGATGCTGAATTGGGTCCGAGATGATTTTCTGATTTCATCAGTTTTCTGAGGTAACCATTATACAATTTCGGTAACAGTATGGCATACATGCGTTTCCTGGCACGACTATTTGCAAACTAATGACTATGATGAACTATTAATTTGTTATTTCGTGTATTTGATGTAGGTTATTGAATCTTCGACTCCACTGAAGTATGTTCGTAATTCACGTACGTACTATTTTGGCATCTTGTCACAAATGCTCAATTTAAGAATCATTTTCTAATGAAAAAGAGTGTGATATGGACATTTGATGTCCTCCAGTTGTTATTTATGGAGCTTTTTTTTCCTACCATTGCCCATAATGTTTGAAACGTCAAATATGTGATCTATTCGGTGTACTAAACATAATTGTTTTGTTTTTTTTAATTTCAAAGTGACAATGACTTGCTTTCAGTTTATTTTCATACTTCATGATTGCTTTCTGCTTCAAATGCATGTGTTTATTTTGAAAGGGCAGGGCTGGAAACGAAACATAATACAATATTTCGTTCGCAGTGAATGATAAAAAAATTTTGGTAATAATTTGATATATTTTATAAAGACGAGAATATAAATGTGCATTGATCATTACTCATCAACCTCTGGTAGCTCAGTTGGTAGAGCGGTGGACTGTAGTTGGTTGTGACGTGTGGTTATCCATAGGTCGCTGGTTCAAATCCGGCCCGGAGGATTTTTTTTTCTCTCCAGCACATCAAAACTGTTTTATTTGTAGATTATCATGCTAATATTTTCAAGTACTCTTTTAAATTTGATTGTATTCAAACGTTTTGTGCTTCTGAAGTCAAAGAAAGTCGACATCCATGTTCACAGTTACGTCGATTCCGGTATCGATGTTCGGGGATATTCCGGCTTTAAGGGTCGCTGTTTGTGATTGTGTTATACGTAAATTATTATAATCCTTGCCATAGTAGCGCCTTTAAGGAACTTATCCATTATGATTTGCATGAATTACCGTAAAATCACTGCCTGTTACGCCAAATAGTTATCAGACATTCTACAGGTTCCCAGTTTAATTTTATTTTCAAAAAAGGACTTTTTCTCGCTGCTTACACTAATTAGATTTGGCTTTAATGACGTGCAACTTTTATTCCCATGCATTCAGTTTTATGTTTGAATAATAATGTTACCAACAGAAAAAATGTTATTTCTTGTGTTCAGCACAGCTTCTTTGGAAACATTTGTTCAGTAGTGCCAAATAATGTGTGTTCTTTGAGGGTGAAAATCTGACATTTTAAATTAAACTCTTCAAACGCATTGACGACAGGGCGTCGGGAAAAGAAATACAAATATTCAAGGACCTTGGAACCTCATATAGGACGATGATGTCAGAGCCGTTTCGTGTGACACTGTGCTATTTGCTTAAGAGTGCATAAAGCAGAGATGGTTCACTTTTCAGATGCTAGGCGAGGCAGAGGAAACATGAATTGCGCTACAACAATATAATTCTGAACTGTTCTATACGCATGCGCGAACTCTTCGGCCCCCCCCCCACTTCGACCCAACTTCGGGATGTTTTTTTTTGGGGGGGGGAGGAGAAGGAAATATCGATTTTACGCACATGACAGATATAATTAAATCGGGGTGATACCACGGGTCCTCAGAAGTCTGTCTTTTATTGTTTATATCCTGAACTTCATTCATTTCCATCAGAACTGTAATTTAACACTGAATTCTCAACATATACGTAATCAGTGCTCGCTTTTTAATAAGAGTGGTGACGAACGACAAGCATGCAGTGTCACAAAGTACGTGACGTAACCTAACCTAAATGCGAAATAAAAATGGAGGACAATCGTACTGAAAGTTTACGGTTGGGATTCACTCACGGCAACACGTGAAATAATTGAATTCAAATTTATCTTAAGGCGGCTGTAACATAGCACAGGCGATGGAGATTGAGTCTCACCGCGTGAGCCAGGTTCGATCCCTGATGGCTTCAAATGAGATTCGTGTTGGGCGAAGGCAACAGGTTCTTCGATTTTCCCCTGCTAATCATCATCACGCCATTTTTCCATGACCATCTGTCACTGGCCCTCGAGGTGTGCATTGTCTTGACCAGGCAACACGTGGCACGTGTCCAGTCTCCGAGTAAAGGAAAAAGTTGTTTCGTTTGTAAACTTGCGTGAGGATAATACGCCTTGCTAAACTTCTGTTACTTTTATTATCTTAAAAAGGTTTTAAAACAGCGGTTATACCGGCAGACATCTGCTAAAGGACTCATTTATCTGCGTGAAGGAAAAATAAATTATGGCCGATGACTTTTTAATTTTAGTCCCGGAAATATGTTTTGAAAGGCAAGATTACTTTCTCCATTAAGATAAATACCAATCAGGAAGATACAAAGGCTTGGTTTTTGGGCAGTAACCCAGATGTTGACTTCGCCTGTGTGAATTTTGAATCGTTTCGCTTACGGGCAGTATAAAAAACAATGAAAAGAAATCGTTTCTTTGTTCAGGTTTGGTTCCGTGGCCCAAACCTTTGTTCTCGTTATGTGCATTGGAAATGTTTGTTTAAAAATGAAGCCGTGGGTCTCTCGCTGGCGTATATTAGCATTAAAGAAATTCAAGCGAGACAAACATGTCTCAATTAGAAATTTCCATTACGAAAGTTAGCGAAATCGATTGAGGGGCCAAGTTTACTTTTGTCCGGAAACATGTCGCAACGAGAGTTGGGCAGAAAAACCGGCACACGGGGCTCTTAACCTCCATGCCCTCAGGGCAGAGACAGACGCGAGCTTCCGCTGTTTTGATACTGCGAGCCATCGAGATTTGTGCGGGTCTCAAAGAATTTTGGTTTTGGGGTTGTACAATTCATGTGAGATCGGTGTCCACCGTTTAAACATTCTTACGATGATCGGAGGATGATTTGTACAAGACATGTAGCATGCATGGGAAAGATTATTCATGCAAAATTTTAGTCGGAAAACCTCAAAGGATGTTCCCATTTTCGAGACCTAGGAGTAGATGAGAGAATGTCTGTCCCGGTTTGATCTAACTTGTATTTCATAAATTGTCCCATTGGATTGGTGAATATTTGACGAAATGAAGTCGTTATCTTAAGTTATGTTTAAACAACATATTTGCATCTGCAGCAAACGAAGATTATCGCCGGTGAAATTTGCAAAACAGCGAATCATTTCTGAACACGTCCCTTTGTTCTTTCACGATGCTGTCGTACCTTTTAGTCCTTTGTAGTTGCTGAATAATTCGCGCCAACTTTATGCAGAGGCAAATTTCAATGTTTACTCAACCGATGTTATTTTAAGTCGTAATCCTTGCTATAATATTCTGCCCAAGCCTGCAGCCACTGACAGACTCAAAACGGAGAAAGAAGTGACTCGAGAGGATTACAAAAGTAAATACTTGAATGTTTATGTGGTTCCAGTGTTATTAGAGTCAATATGTTAGAATTGCCTGGGTGGTCGGCCAATGCGCGCTAATTTGCATTTTAATTGTTCTCTGTGCAATTGTGTGTATTAACTCCAAGGCATTCTGCAGTCGTGGATAAGTGGGGTATAAAACGGTTGGCATTTGAAGTAAACATGACATACAAATTAGTCACGTTCTGTTGTGACATCTTAGAAAGTTATTATCTCTGAAGTGACAATTACCTTTCCTTATCGGAGTAAACGTCTCTACGCTGAGAACAGTTCCATTGTTATAAAATACCTTCCTTAAAAGGATTGCGGAAGACTGGTATGTAAGATGAACGCCCGGTATTCGAATGGAAGGTAATTTAATTTAATATAATTATATTTGTTTAAATCTTGTCAGTCTAATCACAATAAAATTCCTATTAAATATTAAAATATTACTATAATTAACATTTAAATATTTCATTAATGTAATTAATAAACTCTCAAATCCGAATGATTATGAACAACGGGACAGACCACAGTCCTAAAATCGAAATGATTCAGCTTCCCAATAGCAATTGTGAGAGAAGTTTGTTTTAGTGTGTCACGAGGCGTTTGTGTTTTCGTTTTCCAACTGATATGTTCACTTGTCGAGCAGGGCAGAGGTCACTTTGTGTACGGTCTGCGTTACACTCGCTCCTTGAACAGAATCACATACCAATGTGACGCTGTGGTACATTGCCCCTAATCAGCTGTTTACTGATGGGATATCCGTGATCTCACTGCAGAAGTGCGCAGTACGGGACGCGCATGGCATTGGAATCCTTTGTGGGTTGAAATGCGCAGGTCTGCGTTCTAGGGTATTGTCTTGTCGGCCTGGTCCCTGCCCCGAGGAATCCCTATTTGACGTGCAACAGATTAAATTTAGACGGCTGTCTTGTACTATGGTAGAAGTTTGCCGACGTTTCAGAGGTCCTTGTTGCTTCGCTGTTTTTTGATGTCACCAGAGCGTACAATACTGTTGTTACGGTTGCATTTTAAATGGAACAATCTGTACATCCGTTAAGGTCAAGTTCAAAGCCATGTACGTTTTGTTCGTTACAACCTGTGAATGAAAAAGTGGCGTATGACTGGCTAAATGAAGATTGTTGTCTTCTGGGATTTTCCGCTGCGTAGTCTGGTAGATATCGACCGACGTTTCAGAGTAAACTTTTTTTGAGAGGAGACGTATTCCTGCAGAAGGAAAGCTAACATTGTCGTTGAGGTAACAAAATGTATTTTACGTGGAGTGGGCGGCGACACGTCGAGAATCATTTCGTGACTGGAGGTGATGTTATGCACGTGGAATGCTCAATAAAAGGTTACGTACGTTGAAAGTTTGACTGAAATGTGACTTTCTTTGCTGGAAGATCTGTCATGGCGTAATTACAGTCTTGCTGACGTGGGTGGTCGAGGGATAGACAAGAAGTGTGCTTGCGATGGAAGACGGAAAAAAAGCAAATCAAGATCCGTACTCTTTTAAGAACATTTTATAAATTACTTTTGGTGTCCAGTTTAATATCGTCTGGAAATTTTTTAATTTTATTTTTGAGCTAAAGAAAGGATGGACAAAGTGTCTTCATCGTCTGCTTTCAGCCATTTGGTTGATCCTTTTAACAATTTTCCTTCCAGAACTGCGATTACCTTTTCTTGCTCTGGTGATTCATTTTTAGGTTTTGTGTTAATACTTTGTATCTCAGCTGGAGCATTAATTTCTTCTCTTATCTGGCTCTTCTTCCATCTGTTCCGTCGACTCCACTTCATCATCTCCTTCATCAACGCTTCTTTTGGTTTCTTTTACGTCCATTTCCAGGAATCTGAGTTGATCGAAATATGTGTTGGTTCCTTGGGGCACGAGCATTTATGTCGGAAAACCTGACGAGAGGAGACCAAATACGAGATGGATAATATTAAAACATACCCAACAAAAATAGGCGTAAGAATGTTGACTGGACTCATCTGGCTTCGGGCGGGGACTTTGGCGGCTTCTTGTAATTACGTTCGGGTTAAGAATTTACGGACCAGATAGTGTATTTCTTAACCAGCTGAGCGACTGTTAGCTTTTTAATAAGGATATGATTCATAGAGTTTGTTATATTTGGTATCTGGAGACCCTATTTATTCCGGTTTTTTCAACCCCCCCCCCTTCCTGTTCCTCTCGTAAGGCCATCCGTTGAGACTTCCGCCATTGTTTGTCAGTGGCCACAGCCGCCATGTTCCAGCTGCAGCAGCAAAGTCCTCGTCTCTCAGACGAATGAGTCGTGCTGTATCCGTGAGATTGCTCTCGGTTCAAGTGGGTGTCAGTGGGGCTGACGTGATTGTTCGCATGTCGGTCCAGCGAGCGATGTGCCACTGCAAGCAGCGATGTTGCCATCTCAGGGTCGCGTTGCTGACTCAATTGGGCTGGTTCTGTGTCGGTTCAAAAAAGGCGAAGTCTGACCCCCGCGGTAGTCGCGTATTTGCACACGCCTAAGCCAGAAGTAAATCTTTAATGTTGCCTGCGATTCTGATTACACGTATTTGGCACCAAAGGACGAGTTACTAATTAACTTCTTCTGTAGTATTTCATACAAGTATTATATTATAATGCCGCAAAATATGTGGCTTGCCGGCTTAGGCCAGCACAGAAATTTTAATTTGGTTTGATGGTTCATGCCGTTGGCTGTATCTTCAGTGAATACCACAGAAGTGTTCAGGAACTTGATAATGACTGAACGTGTGACAAATGTTAAATAACCGAACAGAACTCCTGTTTAATATTTGGGTCGCACCTAGTTCATATCTCGACCCGGGAAACGGCTTTTTCCACTGAAAGATTGGAGATTGTATCTTAAATGAGGCCACGACTGCTTCTTTCCATATCCTCGACAGTTCGCCATTCATTTATCCTCGTTGCGTCGTTAAAAGAACCACAAACGAGACAATTCGTATGACAGTATTTTACAAGACAAGGTTCGAATCTGATGCTTTTAAAACTAGAAACATAAATCGTCTGACGTCACGTTCGTCGTCGGAAAGCACAGAGTAAGTAAGTCACTAAAACGCTATGGTCTTATCGTGGTCATCAAGACAAGCAGTAAAAGCTATTGGATGACGTCACATTTCTGCTTTCACAGGACAGCACATGAGGAAGACCCCGTCTCAGTTTCTCTTCCTGACATTTTCAAGTCTCAAAAAACTGTGTTCATCTGTTTCTTTGAGCTTTATTAATTTTGTGTTTGAGGTATTCCCCTCCGTCTGTCTCACCCCCCCCCCATTCCAAACGTTATAATTGTTAACACATTAGATTAATTAATTGGTGTCCCCCAAGCAACTTTTTTCCTGCAGTGGTGGTCAATCTACACGCGAAAGCAGTTAATTGGCTGTTTGCTGCTTCAGAAGTTTGTCACTGTCTTTGCTTGGGAACTCAAAGGCCTTGGTAATGTGATGTTTGCGTTATCTTATGATTGTCATTGTTCTAAATAAAGCTCCTAGACTCAGCCATCAAATAAAAGTAACAATAAAACAACAACCAATGGGACCCGCGGGCAATTGCCCTTTTATTTGAACATGGCGCTGAGACCCGGTCCATGTTTATCCCCAAAGAAACTTCGCGTATGGCGTTATTAACCCTAAAAACGTACACACGTTGGAGAAAATCTATGGTTCATGATAAATGTTGGCCAGACGTAGAAGACAGCGGTTTCGTGGTCAGCGTTGCACACCGTAAGGCCAAAAATCGCTTAACATTGTTCCCATGGCAACGGGAAAGACAATTATTGTAGTCATGAGCATTGTCCTGTAAGGACGAATATCCCTCAACAGGTTTATCATGTGACGATTATAGTACGCACATTTTTCTATTTAATGTAATAATTTTTTGGTTCTTTTTAACTCTGTGTTAACTGTAACGTTATGTATCATGGAATTAGATCAGATGATGATTGTGCATTTTGAAATTTAAAGAGTTGTGGCCTGTGTCAAGCTGCCATTGCAACATTCGCCCGAAACGACTAAGAAAAACCACGAAAATAACACCCGCTTCTCGTCTGACGGGTCATGGGAACGAACCAGTGATGAAAGGCAGGCATTTGTGAGCATTTTTACGTGTATGTGTGGCAAATTAATTGTCGCATGATGTGGTCGTGGTATGTGCATTATACGTGTATTTAATTGATTATTTGCTTGTTTTATGACGGAATATTGCGTGACGAGGTTGTGCGATGTGTTTATGACCGCTGTTGGAACGGAGTTTTCAGAAATTAATTGCCAGTTTGACTTGAGAAGTGAGTGGGTCTGTTAACGTGAAGTAAGCTGTGTGTGCAAGACGTTCAGTGTTGTATCGTGCCTACATCCATCCACATGTCATCCTGTTTCTTGCAGGAATGTGCAGTGTGTCTGCGGGAATCATATACCAAGCTCGCTGTAACACTGAACGAGCCGTATTCCTGTCTCTTTCGGTTCACTGTTTAACATCCATCGTTCGACGGCATGTAGTCTCAGCTGCTGACAGCGTCGTTAAATAAGTACAGACAGGGCCTAAATATAGATAATGTGACGATTGGTCAGGGCTCTCTCACACGTCGTTGGGAAAGAGATTTGTTTTGTGCAGAATTTTTAAGGAAATCTTCATACAAAATTTCACGAAACCGAAACTGCGTTCGACGTCCCTTAGAATTAAACGTCAATGAGGTCAGAAGGTGGGGGGTGATACCAGATAAGAACGCACGTAGTGTCCGTTCAATAAACATTATTTCACAGCGGCGAAAATTTGTAGCTCGATGTCCTAGTTCGTATGTCGCGAATGTTTTTGAATTGCATAGTATATTTCGGCTCCGGGCTATGCCCCCCTGGGTATTTCGGTCAGAGTGACGAAGATTTGGTTGTACTTCGAATGGCTGTGCGTCTTTAAACAGCCATTCTCGTTGCGGGTTTGAGACAGCGTTTCGGCTTCAAATTATAAGCTGGAAACGGCGTTACGTTTTGCTGCCCGAGCTGGAGATTGCTACGTCACGCGGTGCCAGGGACCTTTTAAATCACGACGCCATAGTTCACAAACCTGTTGGCAGCCGAGAGTCACGATTACAGTCGCTTATTCAAGTACCATAATTCGTTTCTGTTTGCGTTTCTCGTGAAAGTGCATAAAATTACGGACGCTCCCGACGTGAATAATATACATCGCGATGAGGGTAAGTCACGTTCTTAAAACAATACAAAATGTAAATATCAAATTGTAGGATTCGTGAGTTTAAGTTTAAGTGGGGTAAGGGTCAGTAAGTAGTCGGCCCGACCTCTAATTTATGAATGTTAACTCAAGCAGGAAGTCCTCGTATGTTTGCTTTACGATAAATCTCTATAATTATATACATATGCTACTCTGACAAATGCTACTTTATTCGTCATATCCTAATGTTACGATATATGTGCTTTCACTTTCCTTCTTAGTTTCCAATTAAGTTTTCTGTAAGGATGCTTAAGTTTTGAGTTAAATGTCATAAACCTTAAACCAAAGCTTTTTATCTTCCATAATACAGGCCCTCATCTGCTTAACGATGCATTGTTTTGTTATGTGATGGCGTCAGTCACTGCTGGCGAAATTGTCAGGAATATTAATTAATACGTACTGACTCATGCGATAGACAGATAAAATGTTATTCCAGTTGTGGGGGGGGGGGTGTTTACTACTATACTTGACAAAACAAAGATAATTTGTAGCCGAAACAAAGGAACTGCTTAAATTAATGCCACTTAACGAACTCCGTGTATCTGAACCTTCTAGTAAAAAAAAAATACGCGTATTTTATGCAACCCGAAGGTTCGTCACCGTGTCCACAAGAGCCCGCCACCGGTCCCTGTCCTGATTCAGCTTAATTTAATTCACAACCCCAAACCTATTTCTCGAACACACTTTAATATTATCCTCCCATCTACATTTAGGTTATCTGAGTGATCTTTTCGCTTCGGGATTTCCAACAACTGTTTTGTACGCATTTTTTTTCCATCTGCGTCATTAATTCCACATTCCCCGCCAATCGTATCCGTGATTTGATTACGCTGATGATATTCGGCGAAAAGTAGGTCCTCATTGTGCAGTTTTTCTGTCCTGTCACTTTCCCCTTTTAGGTCATATGACGGATGAGTTTCATGGAGTTCTTTATATCTAATGTTATACCGTTGGATTGGAGTGCAATTTTAACCCAGTGGCGTGCTCTTGTGAAATGTTTTTGAACCTTCGCTTCCGTATTCTTCGCCATTTTACCTGGTGTTAATTTCTCACTCAGTTCCGCGGGAAAGTTAACATTAATACGTAAAAATTAGAGCCATAGGATGCGGTTAATGGCAAACTGAACATCCCATGATGTTAATTTAATCATTACGCATTTCGCAAGAAAGGCTAAGCAATAGACGCAATAATTTTGCACACTTTGTCATGTGAAGTTCTCTGTGAAAGTGAAATTAATGAAACATGCACCAGGAAATTGTTTTTTTCTCACCAGTGATGTGGAATGATAGATTTAACACAGACACAAGAGCTAGAAACTGCTTCTCTTACTGAGAACATGTGTATCATTGTGCTTAACGCCCTCCACCCCAAAGTCTTGAATATAGAAAACAGCTGATGCGTTACTTCATTACTGACACGCTAGCTGCCGCTGCTATGGCGCGCGCGCGCACACAAATATCGAAGAAGGTCGCTACCGATGCGCAGTCTCTATTCCTCTCTGACATGGATCACAATCTGCATCGATATATAGAATCTGCATGCAATTTTCACATTGCGAGTTTCGATAATCGATTATGGCCCCTTGCATTGTCACGCCGTGTGGTTATAATACAGGTATTCTTAGTTAATCCGTTTTCGAAAAATGCTATTTCAATAGTCTTACGTAATTTAGACCGATTTCAATTAATGGCGCTCTCTTTAATATGAAGTGCTTGCCGGCCGATCAAAATTTATGCGATTGACCCAGTCGACTTATTCATAGAAGACTACTGTCGCAAAAATCGATGTTCTACGTTAGAGCGCTGTCACTGTCTGTTGCTAGTTCCATTTCCCTCCACATAACCTCGGGTGAGATATACATAGCAAGGTTTCGCCTCATTGTTGAAGACTGGTGAACCACATACAAATATAGATCAGCACAGACACACATAAACATGTTTAATTCCTTGTAAGATGTTGTAACAAGAACTTCAAGTAACGTGGTCTCCCTTTGGCTCTAGAATTTACGTGATGTTTCTCATCATTAGATCGAACAATTGTATAATAAGAAATGCATTTTTTGTGATAAAATACTAAAATGACATTTTTATGAATATCTGAAAGGTTTAACCTTTATTTCCTCATAATGTCAAATGTCATATACGACAGTGTTTTTGCCTGATTATGTTTAATTAGGAAAATGTTTCAAAATGGTCACGTATATAATTTATGACAACAGTGCTTAATGTTTTAAAGTGTCGATTTCTTGTTCATACAATTTTATCCCACCTCCCTTCATTTAAATCCATGATACTGTGATAAATTTGAAAATTATTACTGCTTATATTAATTCTAATTGACAAAAAAAGTTAATTATTTGTATAGGTCTTCTTTTGTCAGTAATAGTTTCTGCTTTTTGGCCCATCTTATTGAAGGCCTTGCATTCGATTTTGTATATCCCATTCTCTGTTCCTCCCTCCACATGTGACACGCAAAAACGCCTTTCTCCTGTGCCACAAGATGTAAATCTGAGATTCAGTCATTAATCACCTTTCAGGTGTAGTAACTGGAAGAGAGTGGTAACTTGAGAACAGCAATGGCCATTTCAATCCTTCAAAAGTTGGCGTGGGCTGCAAGCTTCATTCTGTCCTCATGGATGATTACAGGGGTTCAGACTGAACTGTATACGTGTCTAGCAGACATGGAGGAATTGCTGGAAACCGAAGCTCTTCTTATAAGGACTCTGAATGGTTATATTCAGGCAGAGGAAGAAAAGTTACAGATGTTAAGAAGGTTAGTACATTTTCAGTTTTGGTTATGAAGAAACTTGTTTCAAATTTTAATAAAAAAAGTGTTTCTGAGATTGTTTTAACTGTACGACTTTTCTTTTCGTGTGATTGTCTTTAGATTTAAAAGTTTTGTGAAGAAATATTTCTTCCTAGCTGTTCCCTGAGACGAGTTGCTATGATAAACGTTTCACCACAGTTTCTTCGATGCTTTGTTACAACAGGCACGCCGCAGATTATGCAAGAGAACACGAGGAAGCCAGTGAAGATGTTCAAAGCTATTTGTCAAATCCCATTAATGCATACTTGTTGGTAAAACGTCTCACTACTGACTGGAAGGAAGTGGAGACGCAGATGGTAGATGATGTTGGCAAAGGTATTATACGACACACAGTCATATTTGAAATGAGCATTGCATACAATTCTGTGATGTAAACAAAGGTACTGTTTGTGAGATTGCCATGTTTGAACAGTGACGCTTTCATTTCAGTAGATTTTGTTCTATTTATAGCTCTCTTTGTTAAAACACAATTTTAGTTTCCATGTACAAAGTGCCAGTAAGTCTCATTTGAGTCTTCTTTGTATAAAACAGAAGGTTTCCATTCCATAACATATTGCTTAATATTTATTATTTTATTATTTATATCATCATCATCATAACAGAAGGTCACATCCCACATCTGTCATCCACTTTCTTACTCTGTGGCTCTACAATCTTTCAAGGATCTTGGCCATTTCACATATGGGAGGATTCTTAACCTATTGAGACATTTGCTACGACTCCTTGGATGAGTGGTCATTGTATTTCAAGGCCTCTTCCTGCACATAACAGCACAACTCAGAGAAATGCGGACAAACGTCCATGCATTGAGCAGGTTTCGAACCGATGATAGTGTCGGAACAATCGCTGACCTCGCGCCAGATCAATATGTCAATATGGGAAAAGGAAAATATGGTGTAATTGGCCTATGGCCAATTTTTGTATACGTTCTACCCATCGCATCAGTAATGTCACCGCATTTCTTATAATTTGTTACTTTCTTCAGTTTTTATACAGAACATCACAAAATTCCGAGATGTACTCAAATTCCCATCAGATGAGGATTTAAACGGAGCAGCCGTGGCACTTACCAGACTGCAGGACACGTACAAGTTGGACACTGCTTCTGTTGCAAGAGGGGAATTGAATGGCATTCAGTACAGCACGGAGCTGTCAGGTGAAGCATCACTTTCTCATTTTCTAATGAAATTGAACAGGCACTTTATGTTTACGCCTGTTAGGTTGTAATTTACATGTGAAGTAAAATCTATTATGACTCCAGCTGTAAAATTACCTATTTTGGAGTTAGGTTAGGTTTTGGAAATCTACTTTACTCAGAAATTCTTTTCTATTATCCAGTTTCTACAAGCAAAATTCTACTGCAAAAGTAATTTTGGTAAATACATTCCAACTGCTTTGGATAAAATTGTACTACCAACTTATTAACCTTATTTGCTGTATGTAATGGCTTACACGTGGATCAGTTCGCCACGCATCACATAGCATGTCAAAGCCCGACTGGCAGCGATGAAGTATGGGTCTTTAAATCTCCTATTCCCATACATTAAATTGTTATTTATTATTCACAACTTCAGATCAATTGTAATTAAAAATATTAAACTGCCAACTAATGGTACACATGCAAAACACAAATTGTGATAAAATATTTGGACATGTCAAGAATTATTCCCTGTAGGAGTTTCAGCAGACGTCTTACCCTAATGTCATACATAATGAACACCACAAAAATCCTTTGAACACAGAGGAATAAATGATCACGAAGTAGATGCTCAACATTGAATTTTTCTTTGCAGCTGGGGATTGCTTCGAGCTTGGCCGTCAGTCTTACAACAACGGTGATTACTATCATACCGTACTGTGGATGACTGAGGCGTTACAACGCTATGAAGACGAGAACAATAAAACAACAACAAAATCTGATATCCTTGAATATTTGGCTTTCTCAACTTATAAGGAAGGTAGCTGAAATTGTTTACATGGATATTGTTACTAAATCATCATCATCACGCCAGTCTTTATATTAAACACAGTATCTATGAGTTTCCATCTCTTCGTTTTATAGTCCAAATCGTATTGTGTTCATGCTTCAGATTTGTGAGATTCGAATACATTTTCAGGGAATGTCCATCGAGCTTTGAAATTGACAAATGAATTACTGGACATAGTTCCAAGTCACCAGCGAGCTCTTGGCAACAAAGTATATTATCTGCAAGATATTGAGAAGGCATCGAAGGAGCAGAAGAGAGGAGATGACGGAACAGCAGCTGTTCAAAGTGACCAAGTGAGTTCACCTGCAGAAATTCTGTGCCAAGTCTGAATTAGGTTATTTTACAAGACTTAAATGCATTTTAGTCCTCTCCATGATGATGAATTCGAGAGCATCTGATCCTGTTTTTTCTAAAGTTGAGGTTGCTGTTGATCAACTCACAGAGAATTCTTCTTTCAGGGTTTGCTCCATACATAGACGAAATTATTGAGGGTTGTCAAAATGCAATAACTTGCAGCTTGTTTAATTTCTAACCTTTCTGTTTGAGGCACAAATGTTAGCCACCTTAAGTAGGCTGTGTGCATTAAGATATTTATCATTCAGTTCTTCATTTAAAATTGTAATGAAGTTATAATTAACTGCTGTGTGCCAGGATACCCCATCCTTTTATTTGCAGGACTACATGTCTGAAGGGAAGTAACAACTTTAATATTATACTTAGGAAGTTAGCTTCATCCAGTTGTTAAATATATTGTCCTGTGAGTTTTCTGTTACGTTTGACAGATTCCCGTGGCAGAGAATAAACAGCATCTTCCTGAACGAGATGTCTATGAGATGCATTGTCGCCTTGAGCACATCATGCCAGCTTCTATATCGTCAAAACTGAAGTGCCGATATACCAGCAATGGTAACGCGTTTCTCCGACTTGCACGAGTGAAAGAAGAGGAGGCTTACCTTAAACCATTGATCTTAATCTACCACGACGTAATTTACGATGATGAAATTGAAACTATTAAAAAGTTGGCAATGCCTAGGGTATGTTGCTAATTGTCTTTGTTATTTTGTTATTGATGTTGTGAACAAAGTAAAGGCCAGTCACTAATCTAGCGTGTCAAGTAGCCTGAGTGCACTGTTGTGTTTAACATTCAGCACGTTGTTACTCAGCGATAATGTTTTCCTCGGTATCTGCTTAACGTTATGCGTCTACTAATCTGCGTCAATTTTTATATGACTCTTCTGTTTTGTTACAGCTTTTAAACTCTTATGATAGAGAGATTATGCATTATGCCCGAAATTTTCTTTTGTAGTTCGATGTGTTATCAGAACCTAAGAGACTGGCCTAGGTTAAAACAAGTTAGGAAATATATGCATTGCATAACAGTTCTGGAACACTAATCAAGCTTTGTGAATAACACCGGTGAACATCGCGTTTGCTGATGAAGGCACGTGACATTTCAGCGCTGTTTTTGCTTTCTGTAGTTTAAGCGTGCCACGGTACAGAACTCCAAGACTGGGGAACTGGAAACTGCGAACTACCGCATTAGTAAGTCAGCCTGGCTGAGGGATGACTATCACCCTCACGTAGCTGCCGTGAACAGACGCGTGGAAGATATCACGGGCCTGACAGTAAATACTGCCGAAGAGCTGCAGGTTGTCAACTATGGTATTGGGGGCCACTACGAACCTCACTTTGACTTTGCGAGGGTGGGTGCAGCATATTTTTGAAATATCTTTTTACGGTAGGGTTTTTACATTCTTTGATGATGTAAATATATTGTGATAAGTTTGTGGAGCGGGTAAGTACAATAAAATATAAAATACAGTTAAATCTTCATAATTAATAAATAATACTATAATATATGCCTGTTTACATTAATAATTAATGAATAAGGAGTGAATAATTAATCCCCATCTGTTGTGCATCCTCTTCTCTGTATTACAGAGATTAATTCACTAATTTTTAATTTGTTAAATCTTCAGACTTTTGTTTTTACTTACAGAAAGAAGAAAGTAATGCATTTAAGAGTCTAGGAACTGGTAACAGAATAGCCACATTTTTATTTTATGTAAGTATTTTCCCTGTAATTGTTATTAGTAGATGGATAAGGGTCACATAGAGGAAGTGCAGCTGAGATACAGTACAAATCCATATTAAATATTAAACATGGACATTTATGGATTTTATCCATAGAGTATATCTCTTTAATGAGATGATGTGCTGTCACAGAATGTAAATTTTTAAAAATTTGTAAGCTTTTCTTGATAAAAGAAAAAAAATACTCAGACTGTCTTACTTCAGCCCTGAAGATGGAAAAGTATGTTGCTCTGAAACATTGGTACCTGCGTACATATGTTCAGCAGCTCCGTGGTAATGTTACGCTGTTTTAAAATGTCGTTATTGTGTTTCCTGAAAAAGTTATGTACTGAATTATTCTCGGCATCTCCGCAGATGAGTGACGTCTCTCAAGGAGGTGCCACAGTGTTTCCACAGATTAATGTTGCGCTGAGACCTGAGAAGGGTGCGGCGGCATTCTGGTACAATCTCCATCGTAGTGGAGAGGGGGACATGGACACCCGACACGCTGCCTGTCCTGTACTTACCGGTTCCAAATGGGGTAAGTAGTTCAAAGCTTTTTATCAATTAATTTATTGGTTCCCTAAAGGTCCATGACAATATTTAATTGAATATCGGCCATTGTCCAAAGAGAGGAGTAGAGCGAGTGGCCAGTGGCCAATGTCGATGGTATTGCTAATGTGAATATTATTTCTCTTTTATAATCCTTGACATTATAACCTATGGTTATTTATTGTTGACCTTTTCATACACATGTATTTTATTATATTTCATTCTGCCTTCCTGTATTGCAGTTTCCAACAAATGGCTGCATGAACGTGGACAAGAATTCAAAAGGCCGTGCGGTCTTACATTTGATACGGCTTAAAACCTGCGTGTGAGTCGGCGTAGTTTCAGTTTTTGATTCTTTATGAGTGACACTGTCACAGGTTAGAGATTGTTGACCTATTAATGTGATAGCGGAGCCTGTTACAGTGCGCGTAATCAGAATTAAATAGCGCCAGATGTATCCCTACTCCCCCATACATCTTTGTGGTTTGGCGCTTAATTAAGCACAAAGACAGCTTTGCCATTTTGTGTATTTCCCCAGAGTCAGAAATTAAGATTAATTAGTTATTATTTATACTTACGCATTATTGTGCCATACTGGTGAAAAACTGCACCAGAACTATAAATGCGTCTCAGATGTTGTTACTGTCTGTTGTAAAGTGAAGACATTAAGTCTGTCCTTTATCCAAAGATGGAAACCGATTGGTATGTAATTATGAGTAATAATTCCATTTTTACTGAAAAGAAGAGCAGTTTTTTGTATTCCTCCATGTGTTTGATGAAGTCATTATTGCCTTTCATATTGCTAAGGTAATGCAACAGGAACTTCGATAAATGAAGCACAAAATAAACCCAGCGTGCTTTAGTAAATTAATAATCTCAGTTTGTAATTCTGTGAAATAACACTCATAGATGTTCTAAGATGTAATTTTTGTTATTAATAAGTACCGTAAGTCTGAAGGGATCAGTGTTATCAATCGATAAAGAAATTTAATAAAAATGCGAGAAGATTATTTCAGTTCATAACCACATCACTTCCTCTGAAAACTAAGGACGTTCACTTGTTTAAAAATGTGTTCATTTGGTGGAAAGTTGAGACGAATAAGGGACTAAATAACTATAATTTCCAGATAAAAGTTGACTGGGACAGAAATGCAATCGGTACATCCACATTAATTTAAGAAACTAGCAACCGATCGGCTAGTGATCTGCATTTGTATACGGTTTTGCGTGTCACAGCAATAAATTGTTCGGCATTAACTGACAGGAAAATGGTTTAGATGAACTTTAATACTTCAGGGGGGTAATATTGAGATTGATCTTAAAGAAACGGTGGGAGAACATGGACTGGATATGAGCCAGTGGCCACTCTTGTGAACACAATAATTAAATGTTGGATTCCATAAAATTCAGGATATTTAACAGTATTTGAAAAGATGTTAGCTTCTCACGAAAGCCTCTGCTGTGCCTCTGTAAACGATTACAAAAGTAAAATACAAAGTGTCCCCATGGCAGAAAGTCGGCACTTCACCTACATTCAGCTCAGATCATTACAAGTCAAAAATGAATAGTAGTCATTTTTGCTGTTCGCAATACTGCAAGAATTTTGAGACGCAGAAAACCAGCAATGAGTAGTCATTTTATCAAGATTTGGTAATACTGTGGAGAAGAAAGCTCAGCATATCTTCTCTTGACGCACAGCTACGTTGAGCAGTTGTTTCAAAAGTTACTGCTTTAGTAAGAATTGTAATACAGTAAACTTGTCTTGCTGGCCGCTTTGAATAAATTATTGCTTCAATAAGAATAAGTGGGAGCCTGAAGAGAAGCAAAGCTTTGAGAAGCCACGGCTGCAACCAGCCGAATGCCACGCGAATGGGCTACCGGTGTGTTGGTAATGTGGGAACACCGCTAATCTCAGTGGAGACTGTCGGAGAAGAACTGACGAAGAAGTTGACCAGGACCTGGGAGAGAAGTAAGAGAAGGCGTTATCAAGTTCAGTCCCTCGTTTGACACTGATCATGCTATCCAAGGTGAGTGACAACAGCCTGATCGCTGAGGGATGGGCACAGAACAAGCCATGGATTGTAACCATTTGAAGGAATCGCTAGTAAAGCTGACAAACTGTGGACTGGGGCACCAAGTGGTTTGACTGGGCTGAGAAGAGAGAGCAGGTGCATGGCCACGAACATTCCACCCAACTCTGGCCATCAACGGGGTGGTTTCGGCGAAATTCGAGAGGGTGCTAACGGCGCTGCCTGATGACCCCTTGGAGGTAGCGAATAGTCTCGTGAAAATCAAACACTTGTTTGACAAAGGCAGAAGATGCCTGTGCGAATCGTGAATATGAGCTGCCAAGACAGTAACTCTCTTGAGGCACGACCTTGGGCCGCTGTGAATCTATCACATTGACAGCGCTTATAGACGATTTGGAACCAATTTCAGAGGACTCAGCGAGTCTGTTAGTGTGGTATTAAGTGCGAGGCCGAAGCTGAGTGATCCGGGTGACACGACACGCATCATCTGGAATCTCCACAGATTAATTTACGAACTGTGATAAACAACGCGATCTGTCGACCGCACACTATAAATGCCTCCAATATCGTAGGCCATTCCGAATTTAGGCCCTGGAGTATATAAAATTATGGCGGGGTGCAAATCAGTCTTCAGTTGATTGTCAAGTGGTAGCATTGGTTGTGGTGGTTTGTGAAGTGTGCCGTTTGAGCGGTTGCATTGCCGACCGGCGTTAGAGAAATGCGACGTACATGAAAACGTTTGTTATAGACGGTTAACCAGGACTGATTTGTGAAACGACTAACATTAATCTAGGAAATAGTTCCTTGTGATAGTGTGAAATAAATCCATCGCGTGTTTTGAGCGAGGAACTCTAATTACCGATTGCGTCACGTAATGATGGCAAGTTAACCTATGTACTTATTCATAACAGAAGGAACACAGAAATGAAATATTTAGTGACTAGGTGCAGATTGATTTATATACTCAACACATTTAGGTAAGTCTTTTGATTTTATGTACTATAAAAATCCTTTGCAGTTTCTTCACTTAAGTGCTTTCATTCAATTTCCTGATCTGTTCTCCAACATGCCATACCATAATTTATCGTAATCTACTCTATTTTTAATGCTACTTTCTTGTTATCTTATTCATGACTATGTTCAACAGGACAGGGACTTAAACACTTACCTGTTTAATTCTTTTGAATGTTCTTATAGAGACATAAATGCATTCTCTATATGTTTTGACATTCACTACTGCCATCTTCATGAGGATGTTTTATGTTTCTCAACTCTGAAAGCCAAACATATATTCACTGTATTCAGAAGAATAAGATGGGTGGGGCACGTGGCGTGCGTGGATGGGGCAATGAGTGTGCACTGGGTATTGGTTGGGAAGCCTGAGGGGAAGAGACCACTGAGTAGACCTAGACGTAGATGGGAGGATAATCTCAGGTGGGCTCTATGGGAGATAGGAGTTGAAGGAGACTGGATTTTGTTGGCCGAGGACAGGGACTGGTGGAGGGCTTTGGCTAATTCAGTGATGAACCTTCGGGATCTGTAAGCCATCTCGTTAGTTAATTAGGTTCATTGCCCTGATGATGGAGGCAGCAAGGACCTCTGAATTGTTGAGTTGATTAATATGAGAAGTTTAATAGGACAAACATGAATCAAGTTAACATTGTATCGACTTGAATACATGATCCAACAAAATCAGGTTAGGTATACCCTTACACCCAGTAAAATGAGTAATAGCCATTCCTTGTTTTCACATTTATTGTTATAAGGAAACACATAACATGAATACAACCAAAACCTTAAGCACAAAGGAGACGTAAGACAAGTGCTACAAACGAGTAAATTTAAGTATACATAAGCAGACATTTAATGAACTACTAATATCCACAAAGAAACAGCCAAAGTGAATATTGAAAAATTAATATGTAACTCAATACATGTAACTTTTTTTTGTACAGTTTAGTATTAAAAGATAATAGGAACAAAGTCCATAATATCATTGCTTAAGACAGATCTTTGAGTAACAATATAGTCCTCTCTTACCAAAACTTTTTAAAGGTAAACTTCTCACTTCAGTATAATACTGGAATATTACATATAATTCATATATTCCTTATAAGTATATAAAAAATAAATTCATAGTAAGGACCCTGTAAAGATCAACCATTTGTTCAATTCATAATTTCCTTTTGCTTTTGTTGTTTTTTGGCCCAATGCCCATCCATGCATGACTGTACAGTGTAAAATTAGTCCACGTCAAAGAATAATCGTCTCCCTTTGCTGAGAGATTCAACTTTATAAAAAATGTTACTTGTTGGTCTGCATAGTGTTGCCATCTAGTGTGAAGAGTCTGAAGTTATACATGGCTGTGATCTTGTTGAAAGCTTGTTTATGAACATGATTTTCATACTTGTGGCAACATTCCTCAATTTTAAACAGTCACATTTTGAAAAAATAAAACTGTTCTGTAAATATAATATTGAACATGTGATAGGTATGTGCGTTATTTCTGTGATTTTTATTTATGTACATATATGGTAATCTCCCCTCATGCGTTCAGAATTTTAACATAAAATTACATTATTTTCGGGAAGCAATGAGCAGCAAAAGGGTTACAACATTTTGGCCGTTTCTGAACAACTGTTACACATTTTCAGGAATGCTAAAGTGAATCATACAACATGAAGTATAAAATTTAATGAAATTGGTTTCTGAATTAAAAGACATCAGCTAATAATTAACACAGGATCTGCTGCAGAGGTCCTTTGACATGTAACATAATAATTAGAAATATTTCATAAATGCTATATCACAGAAGGGCTCTACGTAGGACCATCATCTTGCATCTCCATTTTCTCTAATTTTATATTGCAGGGAAAATAGTATTGGCCTTCTATTTTTATTCCTCCAGTTGATGCCTCTCCCAAAACTTTGTGCACAAAATTCTTCCAAGAATTTACAATCTCCCGATATTTGGAAAAAAACATTTAAAAAATATATGTATATACAAAGAGTGGTATACTTTTAATTACATACAGATATATCTTAAGAGAATCAATATTCATCGAGTCAAACTGATAAATCTTGTCTAAAATGTAAAAAATAAAACTTCGAAAGGAACAATGCATTATTATTATTATATATATATACCAAACTTAAAGTAACAAATACATAACATAAAAATATAAATATATATCATAAATAAATAATGGAATGTTTTAAGTTCTTACGGAAGACAAGGAAGTTACCAAGTGTATGTTTACGTATTCAGTACCAACAATTTAAAATATCACGGAAAGCAACATATTTTCCAGAATCCATAATACCTACTTGGTGCAATAAGGTACATCCAAAATGTGCTCTACTTGAGCAGTTATTGAACTGTAAGTAAACACATGACAGTAGATTCTGGGAACTAAACACCATAAAGTAACACAAATTTGTTGGAAACATTGACATCCAACCACAGATTAAATCTCATAGTTACGGAATTTGTTGACGACCTCACTCGAAGCCTCTGAATCCCACTGGACATTGTCTCGACCTCCCCAGTGAATATTTGCGCCTCCCTCTGAAGCTCGACGCTGAGCAGCTGTTGTTGGCCCTCCTCCGCGTACCGCCCCTGCCGCGCCAGGTTCCGGAAGCATGCGATCCTTGGTCTTAAATGTCGACCAATGCATGGACTGCAACATTGTCACGGATAATATGAAATAAGTCCCCACGCATCATATATAGAAATCAGAAGCACAAACACTTCAGTCTCATTGCCATTGATTTGTTTTCATCACGCTTCTCCAATCAAAGCTCAGGAATATTTGATCAACATAACAGGGCCACTCAAGACAGTTCTGAATCATCAGACCTTCCCATGACAAAGTATTGAGGTACCAAATAATACTATCAAATATACAGACTACCTAGTGGCCACAGGTATGCTACACTTTCATTTAGATTTGGTAACAATTTATGAATTAAAAATACTTACAGCATGGACATGTTCCTTCATGCCAAGCCACTGCTTGTAACTAATTGCAATGCCACTCTTACGCCACTTATCGTAATTACTTCGTTTTTCTGGGTCACACAGTGTCTCCTTTGCCTCCTGAAATTAACAAAAGGAATATGGACTTACATAGTCATAAATTCACAGAATTCTGTTATACACAGTTATCGTGTAGCATGATAATCCTAAAATGGGTTGACCCCATGCACATGCACTGAAGTAAAAATAATTTGTCATCTTTCATATCAATGAACATACTTTCAGTTTTTGGAACTTTTCTTCAGCTCCTTTATTGCCTTCATTCTTATCAGGATGATACTGCAGAGCCTGCACTTTATATTCGGCTGTAATCTGTTCTGTCTGAAAATAATACAATATATTTTAACATTCTCTATGAAATTGACATTTCAAGGTTACATACAAAGCAATTTAATCACACGCCTTCTGTAAAACACACACGGTTGCAAATCAATTCAGGTGGTGGATTCAAGCCTGAGCAAAATGAAATGTAAAAGAAAACATTTATGTTGAGTGAACATAAAATATCAACTTCTTTCATACTTACTGTTGCTGTCTCGTCACACCCTAAAATCCCATAAAAATCCTCTTCTTCTGTACGGGCATAGTTCAAAATAGTATCTACGCTCGTCATTCTCGATAAATCGAATTGAATATTATCAAGTTTGGAGCACCTGTTGCCTCAGACGTTTCCTTGTTGCACTTGCAAAAATATGTCGATCCCCGGAATCAGCTGGGTAAATCCCGGGGAAGTTCCAAGGAATACTAACGTGTAAGATATAACACTCGTTGAAAGTAAAAACAGCGTGTAATTTTGAGCTTTTTGTGTCCTGTACGTCCATTGGTCAAGCATTTCGGAGGGGACGGAACAATCCAATCAGAAACTGTATTAGAAGTGATTCATTCATATGAACCTCACTGGTGGCAGCACATGTACAATCAGCCGTGTTGTTTGTGAACATACCTCTCGCCCGTTTTCCTGTGATGATATAACGATCGTAAATAATATTGCGGGAATTTTGAAATTTAAAGCGCAATTTTTATATTCTTATTGTTGCAAAGGTCGGAGTCGGTCTCTGTGGAACTGCGGTTGTTGACGACTGCATTCTACAGCCTCCAGATGACACACGGAGCAGCGGTGGAATTATACTGACAGGGCAAAATGGAGAAACACCTGTCCCAGTGCTATTTATCCATAAGAAATCTCACTCCTAGACTGCCCT
>NW_019059561.1:629568-675132 GCF_000696155.1 Zootermopsis nevadensis
TTCGTAATCAAATACCTCACTGTCAGTAAGAGCGTAAACAAGGGAGAATTCCCGTAGTCCCTTTAGAAGCCACGTGTCTAGGTGCCGTTCACGAACAGACGTAGTTTAATAAACAAAACATCCGGTGAACTCCGAGATAAAACTTGAAACACGTGTAAATGTCTATATGAAAAAATATTTCTTGGGTACAGAATGATTCCCTCCGGTGTAATATTTATTTGGTGACAATAAAATCCTTGGAACCTTAACTCCCCACCTGATAAAAATTACACCTACTGACTGTATACGTTCTACAGCGTTTATAGTTTTAGGCCCAGATTCGATTTGTCATCCAAGTATAATCCTATAAAGGATGTATTGCGTTCAAGACATTGACCGTATATGTGACAACTGGTCACGTGACATACCACCCACGTCTCCTGCTGTTAGTACGAGTGTCACATCTATCCTGGTCGTCAACCGTGCGCTCACAGCGCCAACTTCCGTCGTTAAAAACGCGTTATTGGGAAGAAGAAGAAAAAGACAGTGCCTTGAGTCGTTCTTTCTCTTGTTTAACGTTCAACACTTTCGCTTCGAATCTTTTGGAAGGAAGACTGATTTCTGTTGTCGTTAGCGCTTGGGTTCGAAGCCTTGCTACCCCAGGTCTCCGTGACCCTTGTTCTTGGCCTGTAGACATTGCATTCATAATAATAAGAATCTGAAGGTGAATTAATATTAAACAGGGTCTGAGGTTTACATGGCGGTGGGTCCAAAGATGGTTGTCTTCTGGGTTGTAGCGCCTTGCAGTCTGGTATTAGTTTACCGACGTTTCAGATGTACTTGCGATGAAGCCCTGAAGTTGGAGGCAGCAGGGACCTCTGAAACGTATAAATCAGTCGCAACGTATCCACGTGTGCTACCCACCATTACTGTATTCTGCATTCGGTTTTCTTGAGCTGTAAATATTTTGGATTGTATGAAATTTGGACGTCTTGAGAAGATTTTTTAGAACATGATGGAATGAGGGTGGATATAAATAGTTGTGGTGTCACGTGGTGTGCCAGATGGCCTCATCTTCCGTTTCACTCCCTCGCTTACCCCGTTACCACTCCCTTCCATTCAGCAAATATAATTTTAGTCACTCACCCCGAGTATTGAGTGAATGCATCCAGCCCACACGCCCCCTCCCCAAGCCCCTCAACATTCCAAACAGTCGATGTTCTGCTGGCTTCATTACCTCTGGTACGACGGTCAATTGCACAAATCTTATATCTTTATTCTTATTTTAGTCTTCAACTATATCAATCAACTAGCGATTCAAAGAAACGAAACCCTATAAAATCACGGAGAAAATAAAAACAAATAACAGTAGCACTATTTTAATTGAATGAGAGTGCAAAAATGTGGCCCATGGGTTTAAACCTTCAAAGAAAAGAAAATTTATTCACTCGTCTCCAAAATTAACAGTAGAGATGCGCATTCTGCCATTTCTCATTTGACGGTATAAACCCATAGAGTTTACGCAGTGCCACTGAATAAACCAAGATGTAAGTGTACTTTTCTGCGTTTGTATATGCAAGAAGTGAAGTCAAGTAAATTTCTTGACTTCTATCCTGAAAGACGAACTCTTCTATGTCAGAATACGCTCGTAACAGAAAAATTAGTTCCTCCGAGACATACATAGAAGAATTTAACTATTATTATGATTATTACATGTAAGGATTTTTCTTTCTACTTCGACAAAGAGAGGATTCGTCCGTTTAAGTAAGTTTATATGCTTGGCTGATGATACATGATTGATATCGGCAAAATTCTTGCGAAAGAAACGTCGACTGTAGACCCCAGAAAAGGTTAGATCGTTGGAGATGCACGAACTCGCGAGGCCTCGATTAACGAACGTAATTCGCCTTCTTCCTCAGTCCTTGGTACCCGAAGGTTCATCGCCCCAACAGAAATAATATTATGTTAGTGGGCCTCGGTTCAAGATGGTTTATGCAATTTCCATCATCGCAAGTTATTTACCGAGATCCATGTTGACATTATCGTAAGCCTCCGCCGGCCACATGGCTTCCTTCCACGAAGTTTCTTAAGCTAAAACACTACGCGATTTTCATCACTTCCGTGTGTGCTACATGACCGAGTCATAGTTTATTGTTTATTGTACTTTTTGTAACGTATCAGTGTTTAACGATGACGTATTAGTTTTACTTGGTCTCTCAATCTCAAGCAGAAAACTCGAATTAAAGGTTCAAGATTCTTACGACGGAGAAAATGTGGCTTTTGGTATTCTGGCTAGATAGTGACTAAGAAGACTTAGCCTGGTTCAGATGATAACAGGCAAAAGTTGAAATGGAATATTGTGGGCTTTCCTGGGCCAATTTTTTTTTTCTCAGACAAAATGCTGTGCTTACGTTCGTGACGTAAATCCCACCACCTTGATTTTCTCGGGGATTTTCGTAGCTTCTTCTCCCTCCTAGAAATATTTCAAGATAAAACCTCAAATGTTTTATAGCGTCGTTAAATAATTCATTCAAAGGATCACTGCATTAATGCATGTATGTATTAATGATATGGTAAGTAGGGCGCGTTGCATTCTTCAGGAGGGATGCGACATTGGTACAACATTTGAGTTGGAATTCTGTGAGAGAAGGTACTTCTTGGAAGATCTAGAAGTATTACGTAATAATATTAAAATGAACGTAAAGAATTAGAGTGCGTTAAGGGACTGGATTAAACTGGCTCATCACAGGACGCATTGGCGGGCTGTTGTGAATACGATAATGAATCGTCAGGTTCCAATAAAATACGAGGAATTCCTTTGCTAGTCGAGCGACTATTGGCTTCTTAAGAAGGACTCTGCGCTTGGGAGTTATAAGACGCAGAGACGCGTTTTGTCGAATGCACTGCCATCTTAAGTTAGTTGTAGGGGCTTAAAAAGCTAAAATAGTTTTACGCAATTGTCTCCGCTTGGATTCGGTTTCTTTTTAAGTACTTCCAGTATAGGCTAAGTCCGCTCAGATCAACAAAGTCTTCTTCTAATCACAACGGACAAGTGTCTTACTCGTTATAATCTTCAGGTTTTGGGTGAATCTAAACAAGATAATGGCGTTAAATAATAAGATTATTATTTTGCGATCATTCGCTTCTTAATCTGACGTCTCTCGTCCTCTGTTCTGTCTGCCTGGTGGCTGATAGTAGACTAAACAAAGTACTTTTTTAGACACGCTGGCAACTGCCCTTTCATTTAAAATTAACATTTAACTGGGAACCTATGGAATGTCTGAATGTCATTTTTTACCTCTAAAGAAACTAACAATCTTCACGCCTGGCAATAATAACCTTCAAGAAAAACACAGACACTCAATAACTGAGGGTCGTGACAATTATCATGTAGTGGCTTTGTTGTGGTCAGTCATACAAGCCATAAGGCGGAGAATCCCTTGACACCAGCTGCTATAATTTATGCCTTGCACGCAGGTGGTAATAAACATAAAGCCCTTCTGTTATTACATAAGTACGCGATGCCACCGCTGTTGAGTTGAGATTTTGTTTTCACGGCGGCGAGAAATGTGCTGCCTCCATCGTCAGGGCGATGAGCGCAACAACCCAAAAGACAACAATCTTCATACTCGACGTCGTGAAAACCTCAAATCCTACATACAAACATTTCAGTTGGACAGAATTTCTCCCGGTCCAGGCTCGAACTTAAGTAGCCCCAAACCCAAAGACGCATTGTTAACCACTGTACCTTGATATTTGGTTTCATTATTTGATTGTCGCGTAATTGCATTTGCAGGTGGAAAGAGTAACATTAAAATAATTTGTTCTGATTGTTGAACTTAACAGCATGTGGCTTTAGCTATTTCCACGAGATTAAGCATATTTAAAGATTCCAAGAAGCGTGTTTACTATTTATTTATTAGACACTTAATTTTGCTTATATTTACTAGGGGGCATTGGCCTCATTAACGAGACAAGATGGCGTGCCTTTTACCACGTCCCAGAGAGCAGTATCCTGTGAAATCATCGCATAAACAGTGGCGCGAACTCAGGAAAACCAGGCTAAAGAAGCTGTTAGGCCGAAAAATTATTTAACAGTCGACCTCAGTAACGCGTATCGAAGAAAGAGAGATGTTCTGTGTCGAAGAGGTATTTCTCAGGAATGTGTGATGCCCTGATAGCGTTTTGTTTGGCCGTCGAACTTGTCTGTACAGCGTTCTATTCATTGTACGTAAGCGTCAAACGCATTAACTGCCAGAGATTCTTTTTCGAAGTTTGGCGCCGCGTCAAATACGACTCAGTATGTAATTCACAGAAATAGTCCGTGAGTTTTTGTAAGTCTGCTTCAACAGTGAACTGCTGAATGACTTGGGGTCTGTAAAAGAACTATTTGAAGAAAAAAATACTATAGACCGTGGTTGTAGAATCGTCTGCGTTCCAATCAAAGTGTCGACACCCTTCACCTTCATTGTGGAATGCGACTTAGCTCAGGACACCCTGTGGTACAAGCACGCAGATCTGCTTCCCACCCCCCGCACTTCGTTCACAACTGTTGAGTTATAAAAATCACGACAGAGCGGATCTCTTAAGCCGCGGGTGACTTTACTCCCACCTCGAATCCGTTCGCTTTCAGCTTTTCGTGTCAGACAGAAATCACATAAATTTGGTACTGAACAAGCTGGCTCTTCATTTTAATGTTGGACGTTGACATCGTAATATACTGGCTCAAAACGTCGGGGGGGGGGGCATTTATCTCCGGAATCAATTACGTGGATCATCCATAATATAAAGCAGAATAATTATAACTTTCCAAATTTTTCTTAGCAACTTTTGTCTCCAGTACACATATAACTTGTAGCTTGTCAGCGTATGAAAATGCCATCAGCCGTGTCGAAATGAAGAGGGGAAAATATTTTTAGTTGCGTTTACATGCTCAGACAGACTGTTTGCCGTCTTTCTTCCCCATTCCATATTCCATCTGTCCTCTTTTAGCAACTCAGCTGAAGCTAGCAGTTATTTTGCGTTCATTACTGCTTTGACGCGAGAGTGAATTATGATTTCGATGCCGGCCAAAGGACCACTCATTTTGCTTGCACTCGTGATCCGTAGTCGCTATCTGCTACATGTGTGGTGTTGAGGAGAATTACAGCTTCGACTTTAAAATAACCGGATGGAGTACTTCGCCACAAATTAATATATCAGGTCGTAAGCTTCGAGTCGCTATATTTAAATCCTCCCTTCTCCTTCAAATGTGTATTTCAGCTCCGCTGCAAAGGATTTTTTCCCCCCAGAAATATATTTCGGGATTAATATAGGTTCGTGGTCTTATTTTGCATCTTATATTTGTAGCATGACGATGCGTTCATAGTTTAAACGCGGTCAACTGAAAACTGATTTAGTCATTTGAAAGCGATTGATGAGAGACGAGAAGTTGGAGGGAGAATAAGGCACAATATTTATTGGAGGGGTGGGCGGGAGGGGAAGAGATCTTTAGCCATGAAGGTTCCAAGCCAGTGCCCGCTCCATAAGAACAATAAAATCGATTTGCCTAGTATCGATAAAGGTAATGAAACAATCGATCTTTGCGTCCTTCATTTTAAATTACACGAATATGTAAATTTAGTGTATAAAGTAAAATATTGTGGTGTTGTACCACGAAACCGTTGAAGCGTGTTACGTGTGCAGGTCCGATTATAAGTGACTAATTTTTTTTACATTTAATTACCAGTAAGCAGAGTTGCTTTGAGTTTCTGCTGTCAAATCTGGCAAGAGAAACGACAGTTAAATGGGATTCCTGCAGACGCGTTTTTCCTCTGTAAACAAACGTACCTTGTCTCATTCCTGAGTTGCTACTGATTCAAGTGAGAACAAGATTTTATTTAAAGGCTGAGACGTACGATTAGATCTCTAAGTGTTCCAAATGAAGTCCATTTGTCTCCCCAAATCTGTGGTTTTAATTTACTGCTCTCATTAGATTTGTCCATCTTACAGACACCAGTTCAATAAGAACTTTACGGTGTAGAAGCCATTGCTACAAATTCAAGTAACTCCTTTAACTGTGAATGGTTTAGGTTTAGTCAGGTTAGGTTATGATATGTGGGTTATAGGAGCAGCAGTGGCGTCAGAAATCAGTACCCCACGCCTTCAAATAGTGTTCAAAAAGGACTGTGGAGTTAATTTCGTGGAATTTTCTCCAAATTTATGGAACAGAGCATGTAGCAGATATTTTAGTTTGAAAACGGTTTAACAAAGGGTCAGAATATGATACCGATGATTGCAGTTCGTTGTGAACAGTCCACGCTAAAAGATTATATTTATACAAACAAGGATGTGGGCACTACACATGCTCTGAACTTCTAAAATAAAGTATGTAATTATTCCGTCAGAATGCTGAGCTTGCTACAAGCTTCAAGAAACGAAGGCTGACTCAAATGAAACGTACATTTGTTCGAAATGAAATACAAAGATGAAATCTGTCTATAAATACTTCGATCTCTCCTTCCACTGCAGCATTCTTAGCAGTATTTTACTTGAAGTATCACGAAAAGTTTACATTTTTATGAATGGGGACTCCAGCATCGCTTCTTATATAATGTTTTAGGAACAACTAAACTTCCGGTCCGGAACATTATGACGGCAATTAACGTTTTCGTCTCACTTGGCACATAATACAAGAAGGTGTGCCAACAGACCGCTGAAGAAGTTGGTATGGTTATAGCTCGTGTTACGAGCAGGGACTCTCCGACTTTTTGTACCTGGTAAACTTTTGATAAAATCAGAAAAAATTCCAGGGCTGCGAGTCCGAAGATGGCTGTTTTCTGGGTTGTTGCACCGTGTAGTCTGGAAGACGTTTCAGAGGTCCTTACTGTTGAAAATGATTGTCTTCTGGGATCACCGTGATGATTGAGGCAGCAAGGGCCTCTGAAACGTCGGTAAACTTCTTCCAGAGCGCCAACATTCCTAGAGACAGACATCTTCAGATAAATGTAGACCACACGGTCGCAGACAGTAATCCAAGATCATTCAAAGTGATGACCCTGCTGCCTACGCCCAGTTTATCAAATTATCTCTTTCTTATAACTTTGAAATATGTAAAATATTTCTTGTAGTCTTCTCGTGTGTATGAGTTTTTCGCTATTTTTCGTTCGTCTGTAACTTGGAAGTTCCAGAATAGTTGTGAGCAGAGCAGACTGAGGAGACAGATACGTGTTGGTGTTATCTGTCTCCGCCCACAAGTACCTCTTATCATGGCGGATCCTAAATATTTCAAGAATAAGTTGGAAGCCAACACCCCGCAAATTAACTATTAGTCGCAGAATAAGTTTTGACATCTTGATGTTTAATCTTGAATAGTAGTCAGTTGTGCTGTCAGCCGCCCCTGAGTGATGCGCGCAGTGTTCTGTGTCCTTTTATAAGTAAAGCTTATGGTTTATCGCCTTTTCTCAGAGACCTGACACTTCAAACTCTTTATTTTTAAGTAGCCTGATGTAGGTCTTCGTGCTGAGGTCAGTAACTCTACATGAACGCGTTCCTTTATGCTTGCGTGTGGTAGTTAGTTAGAAAAACTTTTTAGTTAACCTAACAGGAGTTCATATGGGGAATAAAACCCACCACAAATTAAAAAATCATTTTTTTTGTGTCTAATTGTGGAATTCTGCTGACAGTGAACATCGTTTTTCCATGTCAGCTTTGTTTAATAATCAATTATGTTGTCCCGATGATGGAGGTAGTACGTTCCTCCAAAATCTCGGGTCATCGATAGAGATTTTGTCTGTGGACGATTCGTCGTCTCGTGTTCATATGTGACGACGCTTTTTCAACAGCAAAAGTTATATACTGTCCACTGATTATATTGAAAAGAATTAGGCAGGCACTTGTGGCAAATTTCGAGATCCTGTCTTTGTCACTTTGTCACTGCAAAAGCCGAGGAAAACCATGACAGTACCCTGTCTCGTACCGACACTCTGCATAGGTTGACGAAAGATTTCTCTTGGGGTTATTAAGACTTAGCTTGCTTACGTTCGGTGCCGTATTCAAGGCCCTTGACATTACGAGATCAGAGTTTGTTTTAAGTTCTAGGATACGCGTTAGGAAACTGCTGTCATGTTATGAAAGGATCTACATCAAAGTGACTTCAAAGGATCCGTAAACGGAGCAGAATAAAGATGATGATATTTTATTCATTGGCCACAATACAGATATGATTTATTTACGTAATGAAATCTTGTAGGAAATTTTCAGTGTAGTTTGTTGCCAAATCATAATGCTTTGATCTCTCTTGCATTGGTATTCTGGAAACGAGAACATTTGTTATGTGTGTTCATTTGAACCGAGCTGAGCAGAGCATGGAATAAGTTCGCGGGAAACTGAAACTGTTTTGCTGTCTTTCTCTGTGAGATGCCAGAAATTTCATCACACAGAAATTTTTAGCCACTGAAATTTCTTTTTTTAGAAGCCCTAGAACACATAACACACTGTAGACCCTGTTTCTAGGTGATGGGGCCGCATACATGGACGTTATACTACCGACGTTTCGGATATTCCTACTGTTTTTATTACTATTCTTGGGGACAAAGACAACAAGGTTCTCCGTAACGTCGGTAACACAGCATACTACATATCTACAGGAAAGCCTGGAATCATCTATATAGCACATGCTCAAAGAATTTTCATCAGGATCTTTAGCTCTAGGAGAGAAATTCTGAACTTCCTAGAACTTAATCTAATAAGATTTAGAGCCGATGTACGTCTTGGTATACGTGAAATAATTACACCGCTTGTGACGCAAGGACCAGAGTTAAATATTTTGCATTTGGGCCTAAAATTTCACATTTGTCATGAAATCTCGTAGGAACGATCAAACAGTGTTTTAACTAAGCTTAGATTTATTTGAATATTTTTTTCGAAATGTGTCTTAATCTACAGACGTAGACATTTAACGTCTCAAATGTCCCCGTTTTAATTTTTTCCTGCACTGGTGTAATGGTAGGTTGGTAATTTATATTTTATGCAGTAATCAAGGTTGAAACGTCGAAAACAGATCAGGCGATGGGAAATACAAAGCACTTTTAGCCGTCCTATGTAAGGCAGTAAGAATGCTGGGAAGCCATGCTCTAATACAAATGAAGGTCTGTCAACGACAGTGTGACTTATCCACGCTTTATCAAAGCTGGGAATCAAGCAAACTTAAAACACGGTTGCCCTGATTCCACTTTATAAGATTCCGAAATACATAGATTTTAAGACAACAAACGAAAGGCGACTTAAACTTTGTGGGTTAGCGCACTGTTGCACCCACATCTTCGAAGAAAGTGATGTGCATTTACAAAGCCACTGCGAGATTTCCTCTTTATATAATGAACACGTAAGAACATTTCCGATAAGATTAAATCCTTCCTTACATGCTTCTAAACAGCTGGAAGAAAGGGACAATAAACACTTTGCCCGTGTCTGGAATAGTACGAGAATATGTTCGTAGGATTTGTGGTTACTAGGACGATGTGCATGTTAATGGTGTTCTGAGTAGTTTCATCGTGTTGTATTTTGGCTTCATGCGGACGTTTCGGAGGAGCATACGACCCCAATATTCAGCCCTAAAGAAGAAGAAAGCACCGAAATGTTGGCGTACAGTCAAAATAAAACATGGCGCAGCGACCCAGAAGACAGAAAACATTTTCTGTCAATTTAAACCTGCCATGCAAGAGCTTGAAAGTCCAAGGTCTTGAGCCAGTTCAATCCAGTCCGTTCCATATTGCTAAAAAAAGTATTTAAGTTTGTATCTATTTGTTTATTTATTTTTAACTCTGAAACTATGAAGATGGCTGTCGTCTGTGGTGTCTGGTAAAAGTTTGCCAACGCAGAAATCCCCATCGCTGTGAGAATCTGAGATCTCTGTGTGAAGTTTGAGAACGCTGCCTCACAGGTTTATTTTGTTATTTCACGCACTTTTATGTCGGAAGAATATGAAAGTCATATTGAATGTTCCTCTAGAAATCTTAAGATATTTGTGCTAGAACACTTTCAACAATTGGACAGGAAATGCCGGCTATTATGAAAGGAACGTTATTAAGTGCGGCAATTGAACCTTGTAGGGAGGCCGTGGGATTTCTTTAGGGCCTGAATGAGGGTGGCTTTTGATGTAAAATTTAATGTGGAGGGGACCGTATTGGTGGGTCGTCTTCCTCTTGTGTTTCCCTTTTATGGCAAAAGTACATGGTAGGGACGTCATAAAGGGCTCTGGAAATAGCGGTACCTGGCCATTTTATACTAGTAGGCCCTTGGCACATGACCTTCGTTCTACAAACAAGTCAGTTAAGGAACAAATACTGTAAGTGGTGCAAATGTGCACTTATGATAGGGAACGGCAAGGCACAGTGTAGTGTAAAACACTGCCCTCACCGATCGACTCTGGATCTCATCTAAATAATATTTACGAATTCAGTCCGTACCGCGAAGGAAACACAACTCTTCACCATTACGACGGTCTTAAGAAGTAATCTTTGTTTACAGTCCGAACCACGACATAAATACAAAATGAAGAGTGACGGTTGAAGCAGGCAGGCGTAATGGTTATCACAGAGCTTGAAAGGGTTCTGAAGTCTAGGCTACGACGTTGTGGACTGTCTCGCTTAGTGGCCCAACTGATCAGGTCTTACCTGAGGACGACGACAGATTCCAGTCTCCAAAATGATTTTTTTTTCTTTTTGTAGTTAAGACGACAGATAAAATCTGATAAATTCAATAGTTTGTTGTAATAATACACCATCATCACGTACAGTGAATTATAGGCTATAATCAATCCACTTTTGGTTTGTTTCTCTCGTTCACAATTAACTAATACAACGTTTTTGTATGTTTTCTATTAGTAAATGATTTTTAAGGAAACGTGAAGTCAACGACATTTAATATGGGTAACTCATTAGTTAACTGCAATACGTATCTTATTAAAACATTTGCAAAACATTACTTGATTAGTGTGTTTTTCTTTTCCTTGAATGTGGGCTTATTTTGAGGACAATTCCTATGAGATGTTGTGTAAGGACAACTAAGAGGAGGACATGTGACACAGCAGGAGACGTGGTGCATTCGTTGCCAAAAGGTTACAGCCTTTAGGACTTTTGTATCCTGAGCAGTTCCTCCCCTTCGAAGGTAGCAGTGGCCAGACTGCTGCATTGAACCCTGTTCCACGACCGACCATTTTAAACTCACTGGGCTATGTTTCCGGGAGCAAATGAAATGTTAGGAGACAAGGATATGTCACGTTTGACATTTTCGCTTTTAAGAAATCTCCCGGACCAAAGGGATTCTCTGCCTTATCCTCGTTCTGTGATCAATAAAGGAAAAAGAACAACCGCGAAGTGTTAATCGGACGTGTGTTTTAGTGTAGCTGGTCCAGACGTACGTCGGAAAGCAAATATATGCGAAGAGGAATATTCTGTCCTACCGCAAAACGAACCCCGGTCGTCTGCTCCCATGGCCTTGTCAATGTACAGAGCCAATAGAAGTTTAATGCTTGAAGTTGGATTATTTTACAGCTTCTGTTTGACTAATCTAACCTAATCTGTTTAATCTCAGCTCCTTGTTATTGACTCATTCATTGCGCATTCAGTTGGTAACGCCAAAAAAATTGCACTGTAGTTTCCCCAAATTTTAAGAGCACGATAGGGAAATAGATATTTCCTATGTGACATCTTCGTTCTTGTCCAGTTGATTGTGATTGGTCAGAGAATATTTCTGCGTTAACATCCGGCTGTCAAACTATTTAATTAGGTATTTTTAAGTTAGAACATTGAACTACGATTAGTCAGGGTTTATAAACGAGGTTGTATTGTGTGAGGAGATGAACCCAACTCCTTTTGACACTGAAATCTGTTCAATGACCTCTGTAACTCAAAAAGGGATTCACAAGCCTGTATTATACGTTCTGTCTTCCTACGCACAGAATTTCCAAATAGCAGCTCCTACGTTTACAAAGCTTAACACTTTGATGTTTAAACTACTAGTCATAACAAAGTACAGCGCAACAGAAGTAACCCTGTTTTTTTATTTACGTTGATGGGCGTAAATACGACGCTTTTCTTCAAATTCTCCTACATTTATTACGTATTTTCTCATTCCTTTAAGTTTATACAGCGACGGTCAGTATTTTGCAAACACTACATCCCACAAAATAGCATTATTCATGCTCATCGCCGTGAGAACTGCAACTCATATTTCTTATAAATGTTGTCTGTGATAGAAACAAGTTATTTGGAATTGAATGCCGCTGCTGGTTGCTACAGTCCAAGGCGTAGAAGATAGCTGTCTTTTGGGTTGTAGCACTACGTAGTCTGGTAGAAGTTTGCCAATGTTCCAGAGGTCCTTATGATCTGCTATTTTGAATGAGACGTTTTTATGTACATTTTGGGCCAGCCTTTAAACAGAAGACATATCGGAGACCGAAAACGTTTACCTGTTCTTACGAAGATGACGGCAGACGATTAATTACCTTCGCCCTCTTCGTCACTGGTCAGGCCAAGGTTTTGCCTTGACTGGTTCCCAATTCTCAATCCGATTTCTCATACGCAGATTACTCATCGCCCTGATGATATAGGCAGCAGGGTCCTCTGAAACGTTTGGTAAACTTCTACCAGCGCGGTGCTACAACCCACAACACAGTCATCTTTAAATTGTTCAGAAGTCTTTGCGAAAGTTGAGTGGACGTACAGTTGGCATGGAGCGACACTTGTTAAATTCTATAGCTGCTCTAAATACGTACTACGGTTTTTTTGGAGGGGGGGGGTTGAATTATTCCATGTCCTCCAGCAACCCGCCCCTCAACACACTCGCCTGCACTGTACCTGGTTTCTTTGCCTTTCGCTGATAAAATATTGCGAAGTATAAATTGCCCAGCGATGTCATCACTTTGTGACGCCTTACGCGAAGTTCCGAAGCATTCGACGGTAATTAACGCGGATTTGCATCTGCTAGACTTGAGGAGAGTCGGTCTTGCGTGTATAGTTCGTATCGATCCTCACGGTTCGTGCTCCCGAGTTGCCAAGTCAGCACTGACCAATCACCACGTCTCATCTTCACAATAGACGATAGAACATCAGAACCGAAAAACTCAAAGTGCCCATTTGCTTTGTGAGACAGTCCTCCGTCTTTCAGAACGCGCTCACAGGCACTGCGGACATTTGTACTGTGACATTCTCAACGCTGCTTTCGAGAATCGACTCGCGTGTGAACAAGACACGTTATCTTAATACTACTTTTTCGCGATGAAGAACAAGTGACGACTGAGACGCGTCCAGCTTAATTTAATGAAGTGCCATCTGCCTGAACGAATTGGAAACAGTCCAGCATTTTAAATGCGTTTAGATAATGAAATATTTCGGATTGAGGTTGTCGCTGGTGGAGTTCTGGAAGGCGGAACATTTTATGATTGAAGTCACTCTGTAACCAATGTCTTTATGTCACGTCCTAATCTGGAGAAAGCTAGGGTCGTGGGTTCGAATCCTGTTTTCAATACGGGCGCCTGTATATGTATATGTTCACGTTACATTACAGCTTATGATGCCAAAGTCTTCCCAAATGGGAGTTTCCTCTCAGGAATTTTGAAATAATCCAAACCTGGGAACGAATATATAACAAAATCTAAATTTTAAGTAATTAATTTCTCCTTGTAGTTTCTTCTTTTCGTCACTTGTGAAGCTGCTTGTTTATTGTAGTATCAGGGGGTCGTTTTGGTATATCAGTAAATGGATGGGGGGGGGGGGCATCTAAAATATGCATGTGCGTTTTGATAAACGTTGCGTAGTTTTTCTTTACCGACATCGGCACTGCTTACGTAGTGACTGGTAATAAGAAAACATGAGCACGCATTTTTTTCGTGAAAGTTTTAATGTCTTGGAGCCCTGTTTTCTCTTTTCTGCTTGAGTTCACACACTGCTTCACACGCATTTGTTGTGAGCCAGACAGTCACAGGATCATATTGAAACGCGTTAGGGAGATGCGTCAGTACGCGATCTTGGGGCAAAGTCCATAAAACAGCGTTTAAACTTATTTTATTTTTCGGAGTCTATTTAAAATTTTAGGGCGAATTTAATTTTAGTTTTCGGACCAATGTAACTGTGGATTGAGTTGGCTGTCTTTTATGGGATGTTGTGCTGTGTAATCTTGTAGAAACTGGGCGATATTTTAGAGATGTTTTCTAAACTCCCTGATGATGATGATGATGATGAAGGGTGTAAGCACTTCTGAAACGTCGGTAAGTTTCTATCATACTACACGGCGCAACAACCCAGAAGACGGCCTGCCCTCTTTAGACTCACCGCTGTGATAACCTGAAGTATCAGTTTGTTGCGAGTGAGCTGCCATCTTCTGCGAGAAACTTCGTTTATGTAGGCTTATTCTACGGTGTGTGAATTCTGATGAGAGGAGCTTTTTTTCTTTTGAGGGAGATAATCTTGCCCTATTGTTTTGTTTGTCATCAGCAAAGTCTTCACGTCTCTGAGTGTGACGTGCAGCATTCTTGCGGCGATTAAGTCAAGGCTGAGTCGCTTGGCCGTCCAGCAAACCGCCATCTTCAGGAGGCCCTACATTTCTTGGTGACACAGGCCCTTCTACCGTCGGCACTTTGCCTGGAATGCAGTTTGAATAAGGAATCCACAAAATAAATGTTTCGATGGATATAAAGGCCAGGAAAGTCAAAGAAACGGGCAGATTAAATTAACTGCAAATAAGTAAATAAACTAACTACATGCAACACACTCCTCTTTGTAGACAGTTTCTCAGCTGGTCACAAAATTCGACACTTTTTATTGAACCGAAGGGTTTTATTATCATCATGCACACAAGAGCCCGCCACTGGCCTCTCTGTATTGAGCCAGATTAATCCAGTCCATGTACCGACAGCCAAATTGTTTAATGATATTATACTGATTTTCTTTACATGAACCTGGGACCTTTTGAATTCTTGGTTAGCACGCCATCTGCAAGGCCAGGGCATATTCAGAAACAAAATCTTTGTTCCTGTACTGTACCGCGATAAGTCTTAGGGTCCCTTGGAAGTTAAATGGTCTTTCATGGAGGGTTATTGTAATTTCATGAGTTAGTTAACACATTGGTGTCCTTGATTCATTTATCTTTACAATGAACCCCTATGCAGTTACAGCATCCTGTATTTTTGTAGACATTCGATGTAGGCCTAATACGCAGACGTTTCCGATACTGTAATCGTTGTTTCGTATGAAAAGATATTTTAGCACTGATTAGAGGAGCTATTCAGAGTTAATTCCGTTCAAATTAAGTCTTCAAGTTTAATTAAAAATTCTTATTATTACTGTGTCTAAATACCCATTAAAATTTTGGGTAGCCAAAGGCACTATTACAGATGCGGGTGCTAGTGGATTTACTATGCACTAAAATTTGAGCATAGGATTCTGTTTGCAGGCGACATTTTACACTGCACTGAACAATTTCGAATGGGTATAATCGGTACTAAAATCTAAAGCAGTGACATTTTAAACAAAGGAGACATTTTGAGTCATAAGCAAAATTGTAACACAAACATTTAATCACATTTAGACATTTCCTGATTTTTTTTTCGATTTGTCTTGGAAGCGAATATATCTTAATTCTCATCACGACTAACCATCACCGTATTACTATTTTCTGGCACAAAGTGTTTGTGCGAGAAAAAAAAGTTTTGTGCGACAAAGGCGATTGCATCAAAGTAATCTCCTTCGACTTGGAAAAGGCTTGTGATTTGCTTCATCAACGATCCACCCAGTGGTGATTCACGTAGTCTCGAAACATGAAGGCCCGTCCTTCCCACTGAGTAAGCACAATTGAGCTCATTGTTTTAAATGTTCGATAGTGCGTGAAGTATTTTACGTGTCTCAATGTAGGCGCCAGAAAAAGTTTGTGAACTACTGCGTTAGACCATAGAAGGAATGGAGACTTGGACACCCAGTCGAAGAGATATTTTGATACTAGTCTAGAAAATGTTAGATATTACTGGAGAAGATAATTCATATCAGACGAAAGATGTTAGAGATTAGTCGAGATGTTAGACATTAGACGAAATGTATTAGACATTCGTCAAGGAGATGTTAGACGTGCCCAACTGTTGGAAAGGACCTTTATCCAGAGGTCAAAGCAATTAATTACTTTTTACTCCATTAAGTCGGCGTAAGCGTATGTAAGGAAGAGGGGGGGAAAACCTTCCTCGTTGTTTCTAGGGAAATCTTGACTCACGTTGACGTTAGCAAGACTTTCGTGATTCTGCTAGTGGGAGGTTTGACGTTTTCAAGTATCCGGCTCCATTTAGTCGTTAGAATATCAGCCATACAAGTAAGTCCACAGACACGCTTTGTGAGAAACATGGCGAATGTCCTTTAGGGCAAATAAAGAAGATTTAATCCTCTGAAGCCGAAGCGTTTCTAAATAATTTTTAAAAAGGGTTAGTTCCTGCAGCAAAGAATACAATACGGAGCCCATAAATACATATCGTGGACAAAATTCAGAGTTGCTTTTAATATTGTTGTTCTTTTGAACTTGTTCCACCGTTCATACAGCGTGTTCATGTTTTTTGAAAAAGGTTTTATTCGCGGGTAAAGTTATTAAGCTAATTTTTGCACACTCTGTATTCTGAAACGACACCATTACGTTTTGGGAGCTGTCCCTGCTCCCGTCTTAAGGTGAAACTTCCTATACTGTCAGGTCCGAAAGAAAGTGCTAATCCCAAACCGTGGCCCAGGGTCTGACGTTAGACGCTTCGAGTGGCTCACTTTCCCAAACATTTTCAGTTGCTTGACGAACTGTGGGAAAGCGCATGGCGAACCAGTTTTTGCTGAGCGATTATTAGCTTCTAAGGTTAATTACATTTAATTATTAAGTTGTATGAATGGTCATAGAATGTAGGATATACGATGTAAATAAACGAACTGATTCTGGAAAGAACTTTAACGTATTTCACTCCGGTGTTCTTTAGGAACAGAAGAGGTTATGTTTCACGACAACAAGGAAGAATAAACTGTAATCGGCCAACTTTAACATTTGCTTGAGCAATAAAGGTACATCCCACCGTGTCGGGTTGAATCTTATTCAAATATAAGCTAACTTCTTTGCATACTTTGATCTTCGCCCGTAATGTTATGCTATGTATGTTACTAGCTCTAAAAAACATTTGCTCCTAGAAGGTTATTTATTATACATCTTTTAATTTGGTTTATTAAAATATCAAGCTTGTTTGCGGAGGTATCGTACTTATAAAAATCCGCCTCTTATCACTGATATGAGTAAATGTCAACATTCTAAAATTATCTGCTTTGCCAAAGTATCTAATGTTTACAGACTCCGTCCTTCAGTTGTGTCTCTTATCTCACAGAACGCAGACAATGAGGAACATTTGACAAAAGACAAATTATAGGACGAGAACTCCACATATTTAATCACACAGCACTACTGTGTTCTATAATTCAGCGTAGACATTTGCTAGACATATTTACTCATACCACTGTCGTTAATAAGAAGGAGAACGTTAATAATTTTGTGTGTTTGTACGAAGTGCGTAATGGGAAATTCGTGGATGTGTGCATTTTCACTTCGCAAACTACTGAGGGGATTTTTTTAAAAATAAGCAACTTAAATGCGTCACGTGAAAACGTCGCGAGATTGTTGTCTCCCGACAGATGGCTCGACCAGCACGCGTTACTACCCAATTATGACTGAAGCTCAGATGGAACGCCGGCGAGGTACTCGGCAATAGAGGTGTGCTGGGGAAAATATGTCCCGTGTCACCTCGCCAAGTGTGTCGCGGCACATCGGTTGAAAACCACTACTCTGCAGCCACATATCGATTCTTTCAACGACTTCTGATTGCGAAAGTTGATGATTCCAAACATTTTCGAAAATAAATACCCGATACTTTCACACAGCTTCCGAATTCGTTTCCTTTAACGCGAGACGAGGTAATTTTTTCTCTGTTCTGTAATGTTTTGAGCAAGAGCTCAGGCAAGTACTGCGTTTTATCAACACGGACGGTAGATAAACCAAGATATGGTCGGATGCAACATAATAGTGAAATCTCTCTGTCAATACATTCTCTGATTTCTTGGAAACCGCGAGGTTCATCATCGTATTAGTCTCTATTCTGAACCGATTCAGTGCATTTGACATTTTTACAGCAAATTTATCTGACATCCTGTTTCCGCGTAAGAAAAGCAATACGTCTTTTTTCCTCGACGTTTTCCAACCAGAATACCAAGACGGCAAGCTGTGATACCAGCCCATTCCGTAGTTTCGTCAGAGAGCGCTTAGACGTGCAGTGTTATCAGAGGTCGAACTTCCTTCCTGCACGACCGGCCGCCGGTTCTGTTCGTAGTTCCATCCGTGTTCGCGTTTGGAATCGTCCTCAGACTTCGAACGCGGAACCTCCCAGCAGGAGACTGGCTTAAAGCCGCGGTAATGTGACTTTTGTGTGAAGCAACATCTGCATTTGTGCGACAGCGTGACCACAGTGCTTTCAATATTACTTAATTTTCTTCGTAGAAAGAATTTTCGCTTAAATCTTATCGTATTTACAGTTTTCCAACCATGTGAAGTTCCCAGGGGAAAAAAAAGTATGTGCTCCAAAATTATCTAGCTGTGTTATTCAAAGAGTAAGCCATTTTTAAAACACAATTCCGTGTTAATAACGTATTGAAGATCTCTTATACTGATGATTTTATAGTTTTAATAATAATAATAATAATGGGCGAACGTGTTTCATGATCTGAACGAACCACGAATAAATAATGCACTGATTTGTCAAACACCCTGTTGAAACTAATAGTCAAACGAATGAAATCGCTCATAAACCTAGGAAGAATTTGGACAGTTACTTCTGGCAAAGAGTCTTCGTACGTTCCACTGCTAAAAGTTCTGAAACGTAATCATTTAACAGATGTTAATTTCTGCAGAGACAAAAAACGGCTTTTGCAGTTTTTTTAAGAAAGTTGTGGATCTGTGGTTTCGCTGACATGGGTAGACTCCGGTGAAGGAAACGCGACCCTCCTTCGTGAGCAGAAGGACGTCATTGCCTTGGAACGAGTTTCTCCTATCAGCGTGGTCAAGGGACCAGTTAATTAATGATCGTCACAGAGCAAGCACAGAGTTCTGATATTGTTACGAAAGAAGTTGTCCAGTTATACGGGACACAATATCCTTACGACTGATGTGTGAAATTACGTGTTCCTCGTACGCACTTTTATAAGTGTGTAATCAAATATAAAATGACAGTAATTGTCATCTGATTCGTGTGTGTGATTATACTAACGATTTTTAAGGATTACTCCAGCAGTTATGAGCTGCAGCTTTCGTGGTGAAGGTATGTAAATCACTAATATTGAATTAAAGTTTGTTTAAAAATGTTCTAGCCTACTTCCTTAAGAGCAAGACGTAGGCTTGTGTTATCATTATACTGCGCGTGTTTATTTTTAAACTTTGGTATAACTGGTCTAAATTTGATACTATTTGGTATTAATCCAAACTAACCATTTTTAGTTTTCTCCAATAAATAATAACGAAATGTCGGGCGTGTGAACTTGAGGTAGCAGAGACGTTTCGCTTCATGTAGGTAATAGTTAAAAAGACTTAACTTCTATTTATTTATTTTAATGTGGAATCTAAAACAACGTTGGTGCCACAAAACATTTTTAAGAGTTTGAGATTTTCCGGACCGTTTCGGAACAAACCATGCCATCTCCGTCTTCAGATGGAACGTTGGTATCTACCTTTTTTTCTACACTGCAGCTAAAGCCAGAAGAACGTCGTCTCTAAGAATGTTGTGCCGAAAAGATTCGATCTTATATGAAAGCCAAACACGACGCAACATACTTTGTTTGGTGCTGTGTCCGTCAACCTTATCAGATTTTGTTTTGAAGTTCTGCTTCTTTGATTAGGTGATGAACCTTCGGGTTACATAAGCCATCTAGTTAGATAGTTCTTTTCTCTTTTTTTCCTTTTTTTTTTGTGTTACGGTGGGTTAAGATTATATCTCTGTGTAGCTGCGGCCTGTCTGGTCCATTGACCATACTCAGATGATACTTGAGTAAATGTGTACCAAGTATTGACGGAAAAAATCGAAAGACTGAGAAAAACTTGTTCACTTCCGGTTTCGCCCAACACAAATTCCATATGAAGCCGACCATTAACCGTCTTGGCTATGGCACGTTGTGAACTTCCGTCTTCGTTATGACGCCCATGTACCTGTGGGTTAGCTCAGCATAATTACGCGTAACCACCACGTGACCTCTTACCACTGTACACGTCACGATTTTAGAATCGTACCCGTTTTTTACGGTCAGTGAGTGAGTCACTGTTTTTCACAGCCGTTGGCTAGTTTTCTTACTTCCGATGGTAACTGCGGAAGAACTTGACAATCATGCCACGTTCTGGATAAAGGAAGTGGGAGAGCAGTTTTCAAATTCCCAATTCAGTTTTCTGGGTATTAAACAGGAAAGAAATTATAATAATTATAATCTAATAGGCCCTGGAATTTGAATATAAGGACTTATGACCTTTTCGCCTCAACGATTCAGTGACTTTGCAGGACAGTTTCATGATCCATATCTTTACATAACCTTAAATATCGCATCTCTGCCTAGTTTGTAATTTTAACTTAGAAAATGCTCAATACGAATTGTGTATGTTGTTTATGATCTGTCTATACATGTTTCCACATGACTCACGATTTATTTCTCAGGGTCACCAAATTACAATTTTAAAATGGATGCAACCGCCGTGATGATGTTCAACTTTTTTATGTTAGCTGAACTTTGAGCTTCAACACAGCTGATAACCACATTGGGCATGTACTGAACCCGTTGTATCCAGTAGATAATTTCCTTCTGGGGTGCTGAGCCATGTTTAGTAGAAGGTTTACGGACGTAAGAGGTTTTTTCTGCCCCTGTTATCACAGTGTAAGGAACATTCGGATTATTATTATTATTGGCTTCTGCCCCATGGAGTTAGTGCAGTTCGTAAATACTTTTTACTGAGATATTTATTACGACTTTTGCACGTACTTAAGTAATTACACTGGCTTCTCAGCACCTGCGACGCTGGCAAACCAAATGCTACATAGTAAACACAGAACAGCTCACGTTGATATCTGAAGTCAGCTTGAATCTCTTGGAAACAATTTCTAAATATATTTTTAATGAGGTCATAACTTGATTTGCTACAGTTTAGTCATGTTCAAAATCAAACTTTGTTGGAAATATTATAACATTATCAATAAACTGTAATTCGCTGTTCCTTGAAGGCGTATAAATAGATGAAGCACCAAGTAACGTGCTATTTCACGACGCACGCTCAACTTTACAGCCATCAGCAAGTGAAATCACGTACCATAAATAAATAGGCATAAACAATCCCTTACTGAAGCTGTACGCTTAGCACGTCAAGAAATGTAGCCCCCCTTGCCTTACATGTAAGTCAGAAGCTCATTACCGTGTTCACAAAAGCCAGTAGGCGAAGTGTACTTGTTAAGGAGGGTGGGAGGCCAAAATAATTTTTATCGATGCTGTTATTAAGTCATTTAATGAATTATATCTTCAGTTTTCCACCAATACTGCACCAGTTTGGCCAACGTAAACATAATAATTTTTTGTTTGTTTACTAATGTCGGTCCACGGGGTCACCAGTTGGTAATGCCTGATTTGCATAAAAACACAGTAAAAGTGAAACACGTGTATCATGGGTCTGACGGAAAGGCGTCACTTTTATCAACCCCCCCCTACCCGAATGATATATGAAGATAATTGCTTAAGTAGCTCCAGTAGATTCACGTTCATTAATCGTAGTTGAGCAGTTAGATTTTAACTCACAAACATGCAAGTGTATTTGACTCCACTAATTTAGTATCCATAAATTATAATTAGTCATCCACAGAGCATGTTCGTGTTTAAACGGAATTCTAGCCGGGAATCTGTGGATCTGTATTCAAAGCCCGTGCTAAAAGAAATTCAAACGAAACGTCGTATTGTGTCTTTGTTTCTTGTTCAGTACGATCACAGAACGGAATTTTACTTCAGGATTTTTACATTTTTTCCAGCATTGTAAGAATTATGTATTAATGATCAGAGTTAACGAATTATTTTTTTTTATTTGTAGTGTTCTGTCTGACGACAGGTCCATATGAACAGGATCCTTCCATCCTTTTCTCGGACTGGGACCTGTTCATATACGTTCTTGGCAGATGATCCAGAAGTGGTTTGCCATTGCCTTCTTCTGTGTGTGAATGGAGTAATTGTTGGAATGCCACGGAGAAACCGGGGAAGCCCCTGGAGGAAAACTCCGTGTTGCCTAGACCACGGCCTTGCCCAACACAAGTTATAAATTCGGGCACCGCCGGGAATCGAACCCGAGACCCCAGGATTACAAGGCCAGCGTTCTAACCATCCGACCGCCCTTTACCCCTTGTTGTCAATTATAAAATATCTTCTATCTTTTGAACGCCGTGGTTGAGTTACCCTCAGATCTCGAATGAGGTTATTTTAGGCGGTGGCCAAAGTCCAGAAGAAGAGTTGCACAAAAATTATGTGGGCTTAACACGTTTCTTATTCCAAGATAAAATATAAAAATTAGCCGTTTGTAGCCTACTGCATTCGTACGTCTACCTGCTTCATTGTTGGCGCCTTATCCTCTGTCCGACATAACCTCAATTGTTGTTGATACTGATTCGTCTAGGCGTTTTACTGACGATACAGATCAAAACCAGTTCATCTGTGTTGTCAGTGGCGAGTGAAGAAAAAGCCTTTAGATTGTCACGCGGTTACAGTGTGAAAGAAAGGCTGTTACGAAATGCTAGGTTCATTGCCTCTAACCGTTTTAGTTGACGGTCTAGAAGTTTATACTTCACTTAACTCCGTATAAATTCGATATTAGTTTAAAAAATTGACTCTTTCATTTATAAATGTACGTTATGTCAAATACTATTTTTGTTCTTATGGTGGTATTGTATTTATTCGTAATTTAATAAATTTAATAATTTCTTGAATTGAGTTATAGACGGAGTTGATGTTTATCCCAATTATTCTCATTAGCCTTCCGTATTATCCGACATTTTCGATTATCCGACCGCCCTTCAGTCCCATTTGGGTCTGGTAATCGGGACACTTATTCGTTCTATTAATAGCTCGCATTCCGATTACCTGCCATTGTCATCGATTCATTTTTTCCAGTGATTCCTGTGATTTATCGTCTTCCGTTAAGCAGGCTTATCCAGACATACAGGCGTATCATAAGCAAACTACAAACATGACTACTGTTCGCGAGAGATAAGACTGCTCTTGGTGCAAATATATGGCACATACCCGGACATTATATTAACTTAAGCACTGGTAGTTGGAGATGGCACAGTTGAAGTGTGTGGTCCGAAACGGAGTGTTTTTGCAGGGGACTAGGAGCCGAGACATGAAGGTCGGGCAGCGAGAACTGCTAAGTGCATTGGAAGTAAATTCGTTTTTAAAAAAATCTGATGTCACGTGATCTTCTGGGTTGAGACGCCGATGTCCTCCCATCTACAAATAGCTGAACGAAATGATCTCATACCTTAAGGTTTTCCGATTAAAATGTATGCTTGTCTATATAATCTTCTCGGGCAACCGACGTTTCGGGAAGCAACTCTGTCCCCTTCATCAGAGTTCCATCTTCTCACCCCTCCTTTTGTCTTCCATCTTCCCCTCTTCCTTCTGCATCCCTTCACACCTCCCTCCTCATCCATTTCCTTCTGTGCGTGCCACATATCTCGCCCATCTCAGCCTCCTCGATTTTATCACCCAAATATTGTTAAATGTTATTACGAACCATGATCCTTGCCTCGTTTTGATTCAAGATGTTCTCATCCATGTATTCCTCAAACAACCTTGTTCCTTTGCTCCTCCGTTAGGACGAAAGCTGACTTCTTGGTTAGGAGACGGCAAGAAAAGGATTCTGAACTGAGTGGTATCGTGTAAGCATTCCTGGAATTGAACGTGGATGAATGAAGACATAATTTTGATTTGTTACTGTCGTCGTAGAATGTCTTCATACATTTCCGAAAGATTTATTAGCCATTGTTGTTCGCCTCTTAATCGCCCTCTGAAGATAGGGGGAAGCACACGATGACTCACCCCCTAGAGTCCAATCTAATCTCTGCGCCAGCAAAACGGAAATTACAGAAATACGAATTTAAAAGGAATGAACATCGTCCCGAGTCCAGTGCCAAAATCGTTCGTCAAATTATGTATCGATATCATTTAAAATTGCTCGTTAATTTTAGAGGGTTAATTAACTGTAATGATTATAGGCCTACAGATGGAATGATTTGGAGGATTGTGAACGATGAAATTGAAAGGCTGTAGGTTGAAATTATCGAGACGTATTCCAATGTATCATGCCTCAATATTACTCTTAAGAGTTGAAGAAAATCACGAAGGTCTGAGGTTATATGGCCAGTCTCCTTGCCGAGATTCAAACCGCTGATCGTGAGACCGCAATGCTAAGTATCATCAGTTCAAGAACTCGGACTAGTTTGTTAATATAAGTCATCCACAAGAACAGATTGAAATTCATATAGAAGAATGTTTAAAACGTGAGAAGTTTTTGCCAGGCTGTTTTGATTGAAGGTTCGTTTACGCCTGTGTCCAGAAGAAGCGATGTTTTAGCGCCAAGTTTTTTTTATTCCAATTAAATGTAATTCCAGCTGGCCGTCATTCTTCAATGACCTATGACCCTCTGTTCAGTGACTCACATTCGGTGGCGCTACATATGGTAAGTTTATAACTTGCAGTTATGCGAAGATTATTTGCCATTTGTACATCCAGAAAGAGATTCAGGCGTACTCCAATGTAGGTGTTAACTAATTTCAAAGTCGTATGTTTCATCGAATATTTTGGTGTTAAGATTAAAGTTGACAATTTTAGAATTGCTCTAAAACTGCATTTGAACGAAGGGACCATGGAAGACCACAAAAATGTTATTAGGATTTCCGCTTTCCGATCCCCGAACGCGTCTGGGACATCACAAATACGATCCGATGGTCTCGACACGGATTAAGTGTCGGGAATCATGTAGAATGTCTTCATACATTTCCGAAAGATTTATTAGCCATTGTTGTTCGCCTCTTAATCGCCCTCTGAAGATAGGGGGAAGCACACGATGACTCACCCCCTAGAGTCCAATCTAATCTCTGCGCCAGCAAAACGGAAATTACAGAAATACGAATTTAAAAGGAATGAACATCGTCCCGAGTCCAGTGCCAAAATCGTTCGTCAAATTATGTATCGATATCATTTAAAATTGCTCGTTAATTTTAGAGGGTTAATTAACTGTAATGATTATAGGCCTACAGATGGAATGATTTGGAGGATTGTGAACGATGAAATTGAAAGGCTGTAGGTTGAAATTATCGAGACGTATTCCAATGTATCATGCCTCAATATTACTCTTAAGAGTTGAAGAAAATCACGAAGGTCTGAGGTTATATGGCCAGTCTCCTTGCCGAGATTCAAACCGCTGATCGTGAGACCGCAATGCTAAGTATCATCAGTTCAAGAACTCGGACTAGTTTGTTAATATAAGTCATCCACAAGAACAGATTGAAATTCATATAGAAGAATGTTTAAAACGTGAGAAGTTTTTGCCAGGCTGTTTTGATTGAAGGTTCGTTTACGCCTGTGTCCAGAAGAAGCGATGTTTTAGCGCCAAGTTTTTTTTATTCCAATTAAATGTAATTCCAGCTGGCCGTCATTCTTCAATGACCTATGACCCTCTGTTCAGTGACTCACATTCGGTGGCGCTACATATGGTAAGTTTATAACTTGCAGTTATGCGAAGATTATTTGCCATTTGTACATCCAGAAAGAGATTCAGGCGTACTCCAATGTAGGTGTTAACTAATTTCAAAGTCGTATGTTTCATCGAATATTTTGGTGTTAAGATTAAAGTTGACAATTTTAGAATTGCTCTAAAACTGCATTTGAACGAAGGGACCATGGAAGACCACAAAAATGTTATTAGGATTTCCGCTTTCCGATCCCCGAACGCGTCTGGGACATCACAAATACGATCCGATGGTCTCGACACGGATTAAGTGTCGGGAATCATTAACACTCCTGTAATCCCACTTGCCAATTCCACTGACATCAATTTTGTCCCACGATATGAAATGCGTTTAACCGTATCTCATATTTAACATGAAATAACTTTCGTTTAACTCGTGTTCTTAATTTGACGAGATCTTTTGTTTCTGAATAGTTCAAGGCTTGCAGTACTTTTAGCTGAGTCAGAGACATGGGATACCCCATCACTAAGTGCAGACTGTGACTCTCTGATTGGTAAAGCAGTTGTTCGTTTTAGGCATGCTCATACACGAAAAATACCCCCCTCCTCTACACACATGACGCACACACTCATAAAATTCATTTAAAGGACCACGCAACGCCAGCTCGCCTTTGGAGCGTTGCTAATGTGGCTTTATTTCAGTGGCTACTCAATCTTACGAAAGTTCTATTAGGACGGATTTTTCTTTTTTTAATTGTGGGGTTTCTGGCGTTGCAGATGAAAACATAAGAATGTTCTGTGAATCTCGACGTTTCTGTGGTGCACGATATGACGTTGCGTAATAAAGTTCTGTTGAAGAAATAATTTGGATACGCGGTACAGGTAATGATAGGAGAATGGAGAAAATTATACACTGATAAAGTTGAACGCAACCTTCACTTTCCGGCTACCAGCTGGAGCTGCCTGACGCCAAGAGCTACGAGGTTTCCTTGGAAGACTACAAAATTATCTTCTGCTTTTGCTGCAGTTCCTACCGGAAGTGGCAGCTATCTTCAACTTTATCAGTGAACGCACTGTAACTAACAATGGGGAATTGCACAATTTCTATTCTTAGTTTGGTAATGTTCAAGCTGTAAGTTATAAAGGCGATGATATGGGCAGGATGTGACACGGAAAATGATGTAGGTACATGAAATATTGTTTAGAGCATCCGAAAGAATGCAACATGCAGAAACATTTATAGGTAAACAGTTTTCATGAAATGTCTGTCAGGTTGACAGATGTCCTGTCCATGACAGGAAGCAGGTAGACTCCTGAATGAAAAAGGGACATTTTTGTAACTTGGTTTTGCGGGAAGAGTATTCCCATTTTTTAATGCATGCAATGTGTGCTCAACCTTTGACTCTGAACTTACCATGAAAATATAATTATGGAAACACTGTAACAATTAGTGTGGAACATTTGTCATGATTTCTTGTGCAACAGATAAGCTAAGTAATCAGTTAATTTTGTGTCTTCTTTCAGGTAGTCGAGCCGCTGACATGGATGACATCCTGATAGTATCGAGCAATCAGAGCCAGGCGGCTGCTTCCTGGGTCGACTACCTCAAAGTTTGCTTCGATCAGATCAACAAAACACGCAAAAGACCGCCCTTCAAGTAAGTGGCTGCATCTGCTTCAGTAGAATATTACGTGTTGAATTAATCCTCTCTTGGCCTTAAGTGCCACTGCATTCAAAAGCGTTAATTCTTTTTCGTCCTTAGAGTCGTATTTCTTACGAAGTTAATAAACTCTCTGATGCTTCGGATATTGGCTTACTTAACCACACTGGCTTCAGTTACCAAAGTATTTATTAAAATTGAGGGTTAGAGTTCGCCTGAATGGGTTCAATTGCAGGTAAAGGCCGCTGTATATATATGAATCAAATTAAACTTGCCCTGTACTGTTGCTAATGTTACAGGATGATGTGTGTGAGTTTGGAGGATGTAGTTGGTCCCCAAGTGGTGCCCCTTGCTATAGAAGAAAAGATGACGCACGTAAAACTGCAGATTGTGATCATCTGCCCACAATTTCTGCATCATATTTACGAGAACCCAGGACCAGCCACGACTCTGGGTCGCCTGCTGCAGCCAGACAGAGTGTTGGCCATGCTGCTGGGGGTGGACGAGTCTACAGTGACAGAACAGCATCGAGCAGGTAGCTGGCGGAAAGTTGATCAAACACAGGACTCAAAATCTGGTCTCCTGTATCCATATTTCAGCAACTTTCTTGAATTAGGAAATGCTTGAAACTAAATAGAATAATTGTTAATGATAATGACATAAAAGAATCTTTTATTTAGGATTGTAACAGATCAGTCAATTAAATTATGTAATTTAGGGTGATTTATGTTCAGTCTAATTTGATATCATGTTTTACAATTTGCAGTATCGCGTCAATTAAGACCGTCGCAGAAATAACAATAGAAAATGCAATAAACATTATTAAATATGTTTGGCCTTTTCTTCAGTTTAAAACAGATTATGAAAATATATTTGGTAGGATTTTTGAACAGGGTTTTGGCGTTTCATAAGTTCTCTTTCTCAACTGAATGGGATTTGAACCCATTAATCAAAGTTCAAGCAGTTGAAGAACGCATTACCTTAGATTAAACAACTGCTGGTTTCTGCCTCGATTTATTATGCACTGGAATTGAATGTTGTGCTTTGTCGTGTGCCTAACAAGTTATATCGGAAGCAACGCGCGGAAATAAACGGAACAAAAACAGGACATTTGGAGCCATGTGCTATTTAAATAAATGACTTTTAATTTGTTTGTTGGCAGCACTCATATCATACCAACAGTGGCATCACATTCCTGTAAAAGACCAAGACGAATCGTTCGTGAGCAAGTTCCTGCAGGAAGCACTGGATATGATGGCACGCGTTTGGCGCCAGCAGACGTTACGCACTGACAGAGCTCTTTTCTCGGTGATACCTAAGAAAGTAAAAGAGGTGAGCTAGATGCTCGTGATGTGCGTAATCTGTACTTTCACAGATTTGGGGAAAATACAAAACTTGTATTATTATTCGTAAATCAGAAAGTTCTCTTACTTCTGAGCATTACGCGGTGTAATGAATGTAATAAACCAATGGACTGTTACTTTTCAGGGGCAGCATAAAGTAATTGTACTCTTAAATGAGCCTATAGAAAAGGAAGATAAACTTAAAATAACAGTGGACAAGAACGGCGAACATTTGGAAGTGTCATCTGTGAAGCGACGAAATCCCTATACGTTGCACTTCCAAATGCCAGGTACGGAATATTTGCATAATTACACCAGTGCTTTTGTTATTTTAAGCCACTGTTTACCTGTGAAGCTTCATTTGTTTGTATATTACGAAGTGTGGTTTGTCTTCTGTGGCATTTCATGAGAATCAGCCTCATTACAGTGAAGAAGTTTTTGGTATAGATTTTAGTCTTAAAAATTTAATCTAAAATATTGAATGAGCAAACCAACGATAAACATTATAGAACAATAATACGAAGCAGTGTCACAGTATCGCATTCTAGAACCGTAATTAGTATCGCATTATTTCAATGTTTCAGAAAGTTGCTTGGAAGTGTCCATGTTAGTGAGTGTGCACGTGGAGAAGAACGGTCAAGCTCTTGGTCACCGGCAAGTGAAATGTGAGAGTCGCATGCGAGAACTTGACCAGATTTTACGGTCCTGTGACAATCCTCTGGAGTTCATGTGTCAGGTATGTGTTTATCGTATTCTTTTAGGACATGACGGGAAATGCTCGGGTAGATACAACTTTTATTTACGTGTTACTCAGATATTTCTTGCGTCTCGTAACAAAATTCAGTACAGATGTCTTATATCCTGCGCACCGTTTTTGCAGACACTGGGCTTTAGCCCGGGTGATCGCGAACATCTGGACAACTTCCTAGTATTAGCATTCCAGCGTAATTTACCTCCACACTTCAACCTCTTACATGTGACAGGACATCCACACCATCACAGGACGCATACTAGTGAGTACATCGCATGCCATTACAGCAAAATGGTTAGTCTTCCTGATTTATATTACTGAAGGTCCCAGTTTCAATTCTCAGTCTAGAGACTGACTGTCATGACTGAGATCTTTTGTAGTTTTCCTCAGTCCCTCCAGGAAAATTTCAGGATAGTAGCGTAAATTAAGTCATGTCTCATGCTACATATTCCTGACTACTGATAGCATAACTTCTGTTTCATTGTGATTTTTTTTTCTTAAAACAATTTAAATTGTCTGCCTCTTAGGCCCAGAAGAGTATCCAACGCTGCTGCACTTTGCAGCAAGAAATGGACTGGAAAAATTGGCCTGGCAACTCTTGGAATGTCCGGGTGGCGAGCATGCCTGTGAAATTCGAAATGCGTGCGAGTTGACACCAGCAGAAATGGCTGAAGCAGCTGGCCATAGCAAATTGGCAAATGCACTCCGGGGATACATGGTAACTATTTTTTCACATCACCATTTATCTTTTTGCGGTATAGACTGACTTGACTTAACAGACACGTGGTTAGTTGCTAAATTCTCGCATCAGAACTTACGAACTTCGGCGAACTGGCATATTTTTAAATAAAAATTTATTATCATTCAAAATTTCAAGACCCTGCAGTACATGACGCTATCGTCACTCCTACCTCAGAAGTTCACATGGTGAAATGCTTTTTTCTACATGGTCTGCTTCTTCATTCTGACACATTTCCACTTTATGTAGGTCATCTGACAGCCGAGCCTCTCCACCTGTTTCTGTCTTGGGTGTTTTACTTTAATAATTAATATGTGATGCTTGCATATGGCTACTGAAATATTGATCTGCAATAACGTGTGTTTGTTTGTCTCCTGTTCCCCCAACCGGGCAGCAAATGACTGAATTCACCAGTATGTACAGCTACATGAAGATCATGAGTGAGGGAAAGGCAAAGTCCTCAGGTAAGCATAAAGCAGTTGCTTTCGTTATATTTTACCTCTGACATTCAATCTTTGATAATATATCCCTACATTTGCATGGGTGTTATATCGACAGACAATAAGTTCTGTTTTAGAAAATAGGTGCAATATATAAACAGCAATTACATAATTCTCTTTTTCCAGGGTTTAATGACATAGAGTATCACCAACCTCGTCCACTTAGTGAAACCTACCAGGTTCCTCCCGCTGCACGTGTCCTCATGGATCACTACCAGGTGCCACCCACCGCACGGCCATATTGTCCTCCTGGAAATGAAATGGGGTACATGGAAATGCACCCTCCAGGTTTGTCATCAAATTAGGATATTATACCTACAGCTGCATATTAAAATTGTCATACTACGTGAAGATGGCCGTCTTCTGGGTTTTAGCTCCAATGTAGAAGTTTAAGTGGTGCTACAACCCAGAAGACGGCCATCTTCATACTCACTGCCATGAGAAACTCAAATCCTGCTTCATGCCACATGAACCGACACCATGTTATCAGACATATAATCATACAATGCTTGCCGTCCAGTGTACATGGCACGCCGAGTGCGGCTGTAACTTCTGACTGATCTTGACAGACAAGAAATGCTATTTTTGTAGCTTCCCAAAGCATGCCTTTCTCTCTTTTTTATTTTTATTTATTTATTATGACCGAACAGACACGGGATAAGAATCTGTCTTGATTTTGCAGCCCCACTTTTCCAGTCTCCAGCTTCATCATTTAGAAACAGCCTCAGTTGTCTGAACACAGCGGCCGTTAACTCAGAAGCGCCTGCCACAACTGTTAGATCGCCTTCTCCTGTATGTACCTCGCCAAAGTCTGACGGCCTAGATCACCTGACTCTAGAAGAGGAGAAGCTTCCTGTTTATGGCAAGTCTTTGTGCTTCTTGGCACTGAAACTGTGTTTGTGAATAATTAGTTAAGTTGGTGTTACAAAGTCTTCCATTGTCCCTCACAGAAGTTGGAGTTTAAGTCCCACTAGCATCCGTGTAGTACAGGGATTTAAATCCCCTATTTCACTATGATGAAGGTTAATATATTTTATTATTGTTAATTTTGTCCATACATATTGCTGCACCTCCAAGTTAAAGTTTGGCTGTCAGACGTACAGTACAGGGGTCAAATGCCCTAATCATGTCTAACAAAAACCACTGTTGCGATCAATACATGACTTTGCTAGTAGGTAACATCACAGTTATAGGAATTTGATGAAAATGTTACTAGTTCATTTGACTGTGGACTGGAATGTTTGACTTGAACGCCTATCCAGAATTGAAACCTGAAACAGATGCTTTTCCCGATAAAAGTCGCATGTCCTACAACTGTGCTAACCTGCGAAGAAGCAGATGGATTATGTCAGAAATAGGTACATTTTGTCAGCAAAAAACAGAATTATTTATTGTTTAAGCAGGTGGTGCAAATAGTTACCACTATTCTTTGAAATGTTACTTTGACAATCGTTCTATTCAGTAGGTGGGGCTAAGAAGTCTCGCGAGCAAATTCACCACCAGTATGGTGCACAAGAAGAACTTGCAGAAATTCTTTATGACTTCAAGAACAATGTATTCAGCATTGCTGAAGTTGAGAGGTTTGTGGAGAATTGGCAAAATAGAAATGATGTGAAACAGTCCTTTAAGGATAAACAGGTAATCATGTAACCATTTAACGGCGTATATTTTATTTTATGTGATTCTTCAGGTGTCTTTGCTTTCTTGTTGTTGTGTTATGTGAATATTTAAATTAGATTGCTCTTCCTTGAAATGTAGTGAATGATTTATTCATGAGACTCGTCTCATCCATACAAAATTTCTAGGTTTGGGGCACTTTCATGTGTGTCGATGGAACCGCTATTAGACACTGGAAAGTTTGTAATGGAATTTGTTGTCGTTTCCTGGAGCTCTGAAAGCAACTGATAACATGTACTTTACAGGAACAACTGAATCATATGCGCGAGGAATATGAACATCTTCAGCAGAGGATGAAGGAGAGTATGAAACGCCCCACACCTTTTGACCGAATTCGCAAATTATTCAGAGGAAAGCCAAAAGGTTAGAATTCCAATTTGATACATATTTTAAAATCAGAATTAGTGTATGACAAAAGTAAGAGTAATTAAATTCAGATGGCATGTGTTCATAGAAAATGTTTTGTTGGTTCCCACTTCTTGTATAGCATATTAAATTTAACATTCTTTTTCTTTCAGAAACGAAGGAATCTTCAGCAAGTTGTCCGGGAGATGGAACAAAGACTAGTAGCATTGAGTCCATGCCAGTCTGTCAGCGTCCTTCCAGCAGTTTAAGCCTTCACAGTATTTCCAGTAAGTCAGCTTTGGAAATAAATAACTAATAATTATCAAAGGCTAGGTTTTCAAGCTGAAATTCTATGACACATGTTGTGTCCATTGAGATAAACTAGAATCTCTCATAATTTAGAAGAGTATATATATAACTAATAATAATTTATAAAGGTGTAACTAATAATTCTTCCAGGGCTGAGTTCTGACAAAGAACTCTAATAAATATACTGAGTTGATTAAAGGAAAGTTTATGTTGATAGAATCTTCATAATTTTAAATTATTTATTTTTACTTGTCTTTGTATGTTCATTATAAAGTATTTAACATAGTGGGACCCAGCCTCGTGAAATTTGCATCTTCCTTTATTGTGGTTGGTTACAGGTTCATCGTCGTCGTCAGGTCGCATGAGCACAGTCAGTGCCTGCAGTGGTACAAGCCTTGGCGACTCTGGAACACACTCTGACCCCGAAGACAGAAAGGTACGGTATATGGGTCTTTCGTCCATCTGCCCTAAGCCTTTACGGGAAAAAGAAGAAAATTGGTATGCATTAATCCTTTACCCACCTGAGAACTAGTTGGGTCAGTGAAGCAGGTTCTGCTTATGTACGTCACAAATATGTCGAGATGACATTAAAAGTAGAATATTTTCAATAATTGTCTTTGTATTATTTGTGCTGCTTTTGAGACATTCTTATTTTAATACAAAGCATCACTTATTTTATTTCTGCTAGATGCTTTCTTCACCAACTGATGCAAGAAACTGTGGCAATGGCGTTAAATTTGGTATCCAGAACTACGAAATACCTCCAGCCCCAAGACCACTTGGGAAGATTTCTTCTCCACATTACACTGCTGGTTCTACTCTGCAGCAAACTACTCCGTCATGTGCACCTTCTAATATTTCTATAGAGGTATTACGTGATTTGAAGCTTTCATGGTGACCAACATTAATAAATTCTCCTTGGGACTATCGGCCATGTCACTTGGTTAAAAATTGACATTAATTCAACTTACGAGTTTTTGAATCCTATTTTTAATTTAATTTTGCATTATAAAAGTGAGGGTTGTAGGTTAGATAGAGCAGAAACCAAAAATATGCCATTTCCAGTGATTAATTAAAATACAAATTAATTATTACACAAACATTTATCCCAGGACACATTTTATTATCAATAAATGTTATTACTATGTGTCATGTATAATTGCTCAGATTTTTATTTCTTAGAACCGCCCTCCTTGGCCTTCACCTCGGCCGGACTTATTAGAACTTCGGTCATCAAATGGTGATCCTAATAGTGGGGACTCCATTTCTTTTATGCAAACTGGTGAGTTCTGTACTAATTATAAAACTATACAAATTTTGATGAACGTCTTATTAAGGGGTGCATGATATTTGGATAAATACTATACTTCCTTACAGTATTAAAAATAAAAATCCATATTTGAATATTGGTACTAACTTTAAAGAGATCAAAATATAACTTGCTCTGGTTCTGTGTTTGAAGCCATGTTCCTGAAGTCCCCAGCCAGCAAGAGGAGAATGTATGACACAAGCGAAAGCAGGGACTGTGAATACCTAGAACTGCAGCCCAGTCCAGTCGGTGATGATTCTAAACCAGATTATGTCAACGTTGTTGGTATAGAATCTCCCAACACCCCTAAAGCAGAGACTGTGACAGATGTGAAATTAGAAGAGGGCTCGTACCAAACAAAAATTAGTACAGTTAATACTCTTCATTATCCAAAGAGCCCTGCCCCAAGTGATGATTCGGACTTGCCTGATTATGTGAATGTGTGTGTCTCGAGTTCTGAATCGCATCTTCCGCCTCCTATACCACCTAGAAATAAGTAGGCTTAAAGTTGGTAGGTATCAAATTATATAGGTATAGAACTCTTTCTGGATCATAAAAACAGGATTACCACACTGAAATTGATTGTCAGCAGTGAAAGAAATGTGCATAAACACCATAAAAATTAAAGGTAATCATTGCGGCTGTTTCTCTTTTTAAGGATCTATAAAATCAAATTAATATGTGGGACTGAACCGGAGAAATGGGATATTGTTAAATGGGTGCAGTTAAGAAATTATGTTGTACAATCTCTGCATAAAGTGTATATCTATACAATATTATTGTCTAGGAGTGCAATATATAGCTAATTCATTTTGTCACTTTTTGTGTTCACGTAGCGTGTGGGTGGTAAGGGATCCAAAATGTGATGCAAGAAGGCAGTGAAAATACATTTTCCTGATACATGAAACTACTTGGCATATATGACGAGTTGCCAAGCATCACAGTCGTTCTAATCAGTATCTTTATTTTTCTGAAGGCATCAAAAATGTGGCTGCAACTCAAAACTGCAAAAATGTTTAAATTGTTATTTAATTAAAGTTGGAATTAATTTTTTAATCATTCTTTAAAATGGTATGGACATTAAAACTGGTTGAACCTTCGTGCATTAATTTTAATTTTATATTTTGTAACTCCTGATATTTATCAAAATGTTATAAATATAAATGTTTTAAACACTTCATTTGTTGCTGTGTAACCCCACTGTGGAAGTTGTATTCAAATAAGAGGAAATGTAAAGGTTTTACATTTCTTTACTACCAGTACAGTAATGAACTTCTTTGGATTAATTGCTTTAAAAAGAAGTTATATGTAATTTTATCTTTAAAATAAGGTATTTACATTGTTTTTTGTATTATGGTTTAAATGGTGTTTGAAGAATATTGATGCATTGATTCATGGTGCAATTAATAGTGGAGAATAATTTGATTGGACTATTCTACATCAAATTTACGGAATAAGACGGATTAAATTATGCACATCAGTTTTCTTACAATCTTTCAGTATAGTAGTGATGGAGAGAAAAAGACTTAACTATGCACATATAGTTACAAGACAATAATAAGTGCTTATGGTAAAACATAACCCCAAAAATTCTAAGATCATAAATTATGATTATCAATTTACATGGTCCTTACAACTACATAAAACATGCTGCTAGCTATTCTGCTGAGATGCATACGATGCAAATATCCCTGAAATGTAGTATGAAATCATTGCATCGTATATGTGAAGCGGATGGCATCCTCAAATTTGAATGTTTTATGCAGAGAGAGCGCTATAAATATGAGGCACTTGAATGAGCCAGAAAATTGTATCTGTGGAGGAATCAACTGGTAGGAATAGAATCATGTGGACCAATGGCTTTAGACCTCAGTCATGAATCTAATCTTAGGTAACATAATACCTGCCATTTCTGTATTTACATGTGTAAACAAATATTTAAACTAACTATTTTATAAAGTAACATAATTTATAGTTTTATATGAACTACTGATATTTTAGTAGGATTTGAGGTTCTCAAAGTGGCAAGTATGAAGATGACTCTTCTGGGTTGTAGTGCCATGTACTCTGGTAGAAGTCTACCAACATTTCAGAGGTCGCTGCTGCCTGCGAAGGATACAGTCATCTTCATACTCATGTTTTACATTATACTTAAGTCCTGAGTAACTGCATTTATATAGTATTAAATTTTGTACTATAATTTTTATTATTCCTTTTCATATGGCATACACATCACTAATCTAAAATGAAATATAGGATTAGTTTTACGTATCATGAGGCCAGATACAATTAAAATATTACGTTTTAGTAGGCAATTATGAAGAACAAGAATATTCTGTACGTTAAGTCTGAGTTATCCATTGTAAAGGAAGAAATAAAATTCATGGCAACTAAAAAATAAACGAATATCTCAATGAAAGAATCCTGTAAATTATGTTCATTAAAACAAGAATACACTGTATTAATATTTTTAGTTAAAAATACTGTTCTTCTGACAGAAATATACAAATTTTTCAACTTAATTTACAATCCCATAATTGACATACTTTTTTCAGTTCCATTAGTTTTCCAAAAATTTCAGTGCTTTTATTTCCTTCAAAATATGTGTCATTTCATTTGAATTTTTGGGTTTTGTGACTTTTTGGCTGATTAATTTTTCTTTTCAGCTATCTGCTCTGTGAGATGATGCTGCCTGTCTTGCAAATATAATTTTAGCTTGTGTTGCACATAACTGTATTACAATGATGCCAACTTCAGTTAGCCTCCTGATAATTCATCCCTCTTAGACCCAAATATTCTCCTCAGACACCTGTTCTCAAACACCCTCAGTCTACATCCCTCCCTTAGTGTCAGTGACCAAGTTTCACATCCAACAAAATTACAGGCAAAATGTTTTGTATATTTTAATCTTCACATTTTTAGACAGCATACGAGAAGACAAAAGGTTCTGAAATGAATGGTAGAAAGCATTACCTGAATTCAATCTGCCCTTAATTTCCTCATGAATCAAATTTTGATCTGCTACTGTCACTCCCAAACATCTGAACTCACAGATCCATTAGCTATCGTTATGTCAAGATTTCTTCCTTAATCCGGGTGATGACACATCAACATATACGTAGTTTTCCCTGTATTTTCTTCTAGACCCACCTCCATTCTAGCATTAATTAGAGCTATGGTTTCTCTTTATGATATTTATGTTACCCCCAACAGATTTACATCATCAGCATAGACCAGAAGCTGATGTGTCCCACTCAATTTCAATCCCACCTCGTTCAATAACTTCATTGTATAATCAGTATTTGACATCTGTGCTCTCATGGCTCACTTCCCCACAGTTACCTACCCTACTTCGAACCCTATCAGTGTTCTCCTTAACCATAGTTTTGAATTAGTAACCTCACACATTGGTCAGCTGGAAACCAGGTTCACTTACAAGCAAAGAGTGTGATGGTTAGTGACCACTAGCTTCTTCCAGCATGGTGCTGTTCCAGTATCCCATATACCCTTGTAATATTCTGATATCACGAAAGAAAAGGATGTGTTCTGTCAATGTGGCTGTCATGAAGCGACTCTGAAGTTCAGAAACGAAGCAATTTCACTTTGAGGAATTGTTATTCAGGTCTAGCGGTATATGAATGGTCCGGATGTAGATTCAAAACGCGCATGACTCAGACCCACATCTCACACAGATTCTAGGAGCGGCCCACAATTAGCAATCATCATTTCTGAGCAGAGGTCAGTACTGTCACGTGCCGAAGTAAGCCTGAGATATTACAGAGCAAGGATGATTTTATTTCGGAAGGAAGGATTTTGTTAAAAACCAACTAGCAAAGGCTGAATTGTAAACGAACTATGCTGCTGATTTAGCCAAAATGTTGGAACCTTAAGCATAATTTATTTTCTTCACGTTTCAGAGAAGGGCTTATTTTTCTTTCACAACTTCACACAGTGAATGTCCATGGGATCTTCTGGGTTGTGACGCCGTGTTGTCTCCATATTAGCCCGGAAGATATTCCGAAAAATTGAAAAGCTATAATTTTGTTACGCTCGTAAATACGTACTGTAGAATATAAGAAGCAACTTCATACTCGGAACCGTGAGAACCCTGCTTATCACCAAGTTAAGTACAACTTAAAAACTGAAATTCGGTAGGAGATGAAAGGCAACCGATGAAATTTCGAAGTGACGTTCTATGTTCGTATCTCAACGGTAAGGTGCTACGTGTGTTTTCTTTGACAGTGGAGAGGTGAACAACATTTATCCTGCCCCAGCCATGACGTCACACCGTTCAAGGTGTTCCTCTTCATTACACATGTCAATTGGAATGTCTTTCCCTGTGCGGTGTTTGCGTTATGAGGTGTATGGTGGAATGCCGTTCGTCCTGAAGGTCAACACAAGAGTACTGGGCCACGAGGTGTGATTGCAGCATCTTGCTCGGCCGTATTCTGCTGCCATCCCTTGCACGACCAAGAAAACTCTGACTGACCTGCTTTCGTCAGCGTTCATAACAGTCCACCCAAGCGGTCTCTCTCTCGAGAAGAGGCCTGAATCTGGCTGTCTTCTGGCACGTTGCGTCTGCACCCTGGCAGATACTGACAGTCGTACCCCAGGAGCGTACTGCCTCCATCATCAGAGCGATCATGGAGACAGACTACATGATACAACACCCAAGGAGGACTGAGAAAATTAATAAATATGTCAATTGTCGAAATTTGAATCCAGTGCCTTCATGACAGAGACATACAACCAACATCTACCGAAAGTCAAAGTCGAGTAATTTTTCATATCGGAAAGTCCTGGTTTGTTTTCCGACCCAGAGGCCTTTTGTCGTCTTTGATATTTTCCGATTGGTCTACGCCAAACAAGATGTAAACCACACAAAATAAAAACGAAAGTTTGAGAAACAATTAGCTACAAAAATGTAGGAACAGTGTAAGTCAATGAAAGCTAATTCTTTCCTCAGTTCCTCCAAAGTCTGGGATTAAAGACTTACGATAAACCAAGATTACAATCACCCCTTCCACATTCGTTTTATTCCATCATCACTCGCAGTCATCATCCCATGTAATGCTAGTGCAGTGGAATAATTCTGACATGGTAAAACCGGACTAATCATATGCGTCTAGCCGGAAAACAGCCTTCGGATTCGGCAGTTGAGGGTGGTTAATTGAATTATGTAGTTAAAAGGTGAAGATTACCCACATTTTATCTCTTTATTAATTATCACTAATTACTTGTTACGTTGGCCGACGAAATACAATTTTCTGTTTATATAGTTTATTGGTGTTTGAATATTGATTTCCATTCTTAGAGACTTGTCTAAAATTACAGAGATAAGTAAAATGATACGCCAGCAATGTTGGCTAATGTATTCATAGAATGTTTTTAAATTTTGTGCCGTTAAGTTGGTTATGTTGGTACTCTGCAAGATGGCGTGTTGATAAAGCGCGGTTTTCAAGCTTTGTGTGCAAAAGTATGTTTTGTGGTGTTTCTCTGTTATGATTTTATGGTCAAAGTTTACCACTGTTGTCAGTCTAACAACGGAGGTATCTTTGATCGATTACGCAGTTTCTTTGTGTGTGCGTTTGACTGAATGCTGAATGCAGCGGTTATACCTTTTTGGCACTTTCTGCAGTCAACGCAATCGACCTAAGGTCGAAGAAATGTATTGAGATCGACAGACATTTAATAACACCGGAAGTCTTTATTGAACGTTATCAGTACTATTGCGCTTCGTGACATTGCGAATGAGGATTGGGAATAAAATGCCGAAAACAATAAAAGCAGAATAAGGACGTAAAATAATAAGCAAATGCTGTGAGTCCATACACGAGACATGGCTCTTATCCACGGTTGAACGATACATCGATTAGCTTATACACAAACGCCGTGTTTTCCATGGGGCACTTTAAAATGTTTATAAATTTGTGTCGTTTTACCGCTTGTGTTAGCTTCGTCGAAAATATTTTTCACGATTGGTCATCTGATCAGTGTTTTCGTGGACGATCGATACAGACTTATTTTCAGGGTCGTAGAAGCATTGGGTGGGCTGTAGAGGGCGCGTGTGTTACCTGACAGGCAAACGGCTGTGACACACAATTGGTCAAACGGACACGACTTTATGTGCAATCTATGGTCAGTTTATTGGAGCAGATATCCAGTGAAGATTTCGAAAGTAAGTTATAATTAATACTAATTACTTCTATCAGTGTTTCTTGTGCTTTTAGATTATGGTTTGGAAGAGCAGCCAACTTTGAGTTAAATGACAATGTGTGAACTCAGTACACAAATCTAATAGTACAGAGTATTTTCCTTTGTCAGTATGTTTACATGATAATTTTCGATTTTATGCTTTCAAATCTTGTTATGAAAAAGTTAACTTTTACTGCATTTTGAAGTTCACTGTTTTAATGTGTTTTACTTTGCTATTAATAGGAAGTTTCTGCCTTTACATTGTTATAATGTTCTGTTTTCTGTCAGCTCCACTGTGCCTAGTCTATTGTTCTTCACAATAACATAACATGTTTTGCGATCTTTATTGGTAAACATAACAGTAGTTCGTGATAATAATGTGTCATTTTATCTCAAACTGTAGACATTTCGGTAATAATAATTTTTTTAAAATTCCCACAGGAAGACTTTTTGAACATGCAACAAACATTGTTTCCATGCCCTAAACATTTCAGAATGCATGCATTCAGATGTCATTGGTAATACGTTAAAACGATTCACATTTATATAATGGAATTTTTGGTCATTTCCCCTAACTTTGTATTATATTTCTCTTATACCGTAATTATTTAAATATTTTATACAGCACTGTTGAATTATATTAATTATTTATCGTAATTATTTTTATATTGGTATCCATTATTGTTCTGTGTTGGATTGGAATGATTTATTATTCTCACTGTAATTCGCTTTACCGAAGAATTTGCCTCACTGTTAGTGACTTCTTGTTATTATTCAGGAGACCGAAGTTGACTGCTGCGTCACTTATTTAATTTTCTTCTTTCATTTATGCCTGCTTAACAAATTTTGGCAAACAACAACACTGTCTAATGTAACGTGGGCTTCTTGAAAAGCCAAAATATGTTAAAACACTTTCAATAACATCAAAGCTAATGCAGTAGCGGAATGTGATAAAAGTAAGTTAAATGCATTTCGTATTCTGAAAGGTTATCTTGAAAGGACATTTTGGCAGAAATGAAGGAAAGAAAGATGCGAATGGTAATTTTCCTGATATCGTCAGGTTACAGTGTAAACCTTTAGTCAGGGTATCTGGTTCCCGGACCAAGTGTCGAACCGTGTATTCTCCGCATAGAGGTCCCATTCCAGTTTTATGCAAAGCATTTCAGGAAGTTAAAAATTCGTACAGCTCTGGTAATCTAGTAAGTGTAGGCCTGTAAATTTGAGTTTCTGAGTAGAAAGTAATTAACTGTAGATATTAACCGCTATGTTCTGATCAGTATTTTATTTAATTACGAACGAAAATTACGTCTTAGAAGGACGAAAGTTAACTTTTGGACAGATCTAACTATAACATATTTTAGGGGGCCTGTACATCCAAAGATGTCATTCACTCTAAAAAGAAGTGAAGATAAATTCAACAGTGTTTTGAATATTTTATAGGCCTACCTAACGTTTTATGTACGTTGAAAGCAGTCTTTATTTTTGTTAAATTAATCCCTGTCATGGAAAAGTCTACACTTGTAATCACTCGAACAAATTAAATAATATTTAATGTTTATAAAAATTCCTTTACAGCTTTTTTAAATTTTTTATAAAGGCTTCATCCTTATTGTAACGTACGACGCGGCGAAGTCTTGATCCGACGCTAGAGAAGAAGTTTGGACAGGAATGGAATTGGTGTCAAAGACCTCTAAAGAAAATGTCAGCGCGATTCAGAGAATACGCGATCAGAATTTAAACACTGAAACGTGTAAAACGCGACTCTCTTAGCTGCCAGAGATTTTTGCTGTTTGAATCATCGGTGTGAGCAGAGTGCTGGAAAAGCAAACCCTGATTAGAAGCTGGTGATCATGAAGCACGTGGTGATTCGTGAGAAGTACCAAATGTTTAGATGGGGCACGTGTAATAAATGTAGATGGCAACCCTATACGTTCGGGAATACCCGCGAAATTTCGAGAAACTTCTGGTTGCCTATGTTTGTGACCACACGCTGGACGAGAAAGAAATTGTAGTTGTTTTGAACAGATGATTCTTATACTCTTACACTATATATTTTTTATTCCTGAAACGTTTCAGTTATTTTGGGTTTTGACTTTTTCTGTTGACTTATGATTTCCTTCTTTCCCACCGGCAACAAATTTTTGCCAGGAATTTTGAGTAGTGAGGGGTGTCAGTATCCTATCCGCGGCTACGGCAAGACTACTGAGTTGCGCGCGCAGTTTCGCTGACTCGTCCGATGTATCACTCATAAAATACACGCGGCATTTATACGTGTCTCGTTTTGGGCGTTCTCGATACACGCTGCAACCCCCGTGTATAACGAGAGTCATCTGTACTTGACGTATTATATCCGTGCAGGACGTGGGAAACGAACGTCTGCCGTTCAGGCAGTCGGAAGATGAATTTTGTTACCGTCAGCACCTTCCTCCTGTTACCGGGTTTAATTCAAGCTGAGTGAGGTCTCGGATGCCATTGACACAGATCTGCAGATGGCACGTATCTATAGCTCGCTGTAACCATGATTATGGGCAATGGCAACGCTTGATCGTGGGAGCGGGGGACACGTCCAGGAAATCCTAAAGCATTAGATATTTTCAACGTGAAATCGACTGAAAACTACGAGAGAAACGAGAGATTGCTTGGCACGTAATTGGAAATATGTCACAAAAGTTACTGTCAGAATTTTTCTTCTTGATTCATCAAACCAGAAGATAGGAAAGCGAATCTTGAAATTTGACCTGTTTGGGGAAAGAAAGGCTTTATCCATCTGCGGGTGTAAAAAACGGCTTAATATAGCCATTATGGCTGATTGAACACACTCATCCTTTCACGCAGTCACAGAACTCCGAGTGTTAGCAATTCTTCCTGAGGTTTTAAGTTCACACGACAGTGTCCTTCCAAATTCTTACTTATTTACCATTATCATCCTCAAACCTCATTTTGCGCTGTATCCTCTGCGTTATCAGCTGTACGTATTTTGTTGGTTGGACATGCATTATTATCCAGTTGGCTTATTACGTAACTAATCGCCCTGATGATGGAGGCAGCAAGTAGCTCTGAAACGTTGGTAAACGTCTACCACATTACACGGTGCTACAACCCAGAAGACAGCCTATTTCATACTCGCCTCTTCTGAGAACCTCAAATCGTATTTATATGTTACAAACTCTAAAATCTTTCAAGTATGTTTATGTTCGTGAACTTTGCTCAAATTTCATTGTCTGTGCCATTAATTTCTTGACTTGCACATAATAATTTTAAGTTCATGTGCACGTGTAACAATTAGCGTCGCTGTTGAACTGATTTGTTGTATTGAACCTCTACATCCGTGAGTATAATTAAGTGATTACGCAAAGCAATGCCTCGTTAAACAGCAGACAGAATAGGGCATATTGCAACACTAGTTATCAACAACAGCTAATAAAAGTGTTTGAACATTTAAGTACATGGATTAATTAGATTATTTTCGGCTTTATATGGTTCATTAGTTATGATTGATGTATTAACGTTATACGACTTAGGACGCTGCAGAAATTAACGCTGTAAAACCGTGACCGCCGATGGGTAAAGTTCGTTTTCAGAAACAGCAGTCGGATGCTGGAATGTCTATAACCGCTGTTAGGCACGATAAGGCGATGCCAGTGGACGGTAAGAATGCTGGTACCGTTACATATAGTGTGTGGCTGGCCTCCATACTTGGAACACCTAACAGCTTGCCGAAGAATTCAGGGAAGCTAAACTATATTCAAATCAATTTAGCAAGTAATAGAAACTAGACAGATTTGAGGGAGATTGGTTATAGTTTGGCACGTGCCTGAAAGACGATAAAATGTCTGCTATTCACATGTACGATTAAAGTCAAAAAGAGTCTATTAATTTTAAACCTTGGCCACACACGCGTATGAAATAGGTTCACTTGAGAATCGTGATCTGTCTGAACCGTGTGTCAGGGAAAAATAACGAGACAATTTATATTCGTGGGGATATTTACGGAATATTGCCAAGGATTTACCAAGGCAAACAACAGCTTGCCAGCTGTCACAGAGATTCTTAAAGTGTTTATAAACAGGAATAAAGAAAGACAGCTCCATGGTCTCGCTTAAAAATTTACTGACTGGTATGTACTTATGAAGCACTAACGAAGTATCATATCTGGACGTTTTTAACTGTACTCACGACCAGGGCTGTGGAGTCGGAGTCGGTAAAAATGTACCGACTCCGACCTCGATATGAAATCTTAAGAACAATTTCTGTACCGTGTGAGCCGTCGGCGGCCTCACGCTTATTGAGCCCCATGGTGTGGGAATAATGCTTTGTAACTTTGGCTCCGGTGCCTTAAGAATACGAAGGGTCTACAAATCAACCGATTTCTGCAATAATATTTAAATATAGGTTATAAGTCTAAAAAGTAGTCTGATGATTCACGTGGTGGTGATGATGAAATCTCTTATGGTGCCATTTACCATTTTAGTAGGTTTACCCTTATTTATACATATTGAGATTTTATGAAGGAGTCGGGGTCGGAGTCGGCGTCGAACCCGGAGTCGGAGATTTTAGCGCCGATTCCACAGACCTGCTCACAATTTATGGAGTTAATCAGAATAATGAAGAAGAATATGTAAATGTTGTCAGTCGGAGTACAAATTATGAGAACGGACACGTTTTCAAAATATCCGGGAAGATTTTTAACAAAGATTCAAAAAGGATGATTAAGTTTTAACATTTTTATGCTATAATTGAAGTGTCAGATGCGTGTTGCAGTGAAGTATATCAACTACTGTTGTTATTGTTAATAAACTACGTTACGTTTTTAGCAGACTGGAAATAGACAATCGAAAATAAATTATTAGCTGCTGTTCAGAGTGTCAATAATAGCCAACAATGCATTCTGCAGTTTTTTATTGCTTCTTTAACCCGCTTTTCGTAGTTTCACGCGCAAGACGTGGTTATTTTGAGGCACGCGACG
>NW_019059561.1:679307-711815 GCF_000696155.1 Zootermopsis nevadensis
AATATGTTAGCAAACTCTTGACTCCCACAGAACAGAAGACGGTGAAAGTGTCGTATTATTGTGCAATCCTACAGACGATTACATTAAAGACTCCAGCCACTTAATTCGCCTCTGTTTTTTTTATTCACAGAAACATCCATTGAACATCTTGATAATTAATTTGGCTTAATGGTTTGTAAATTTTGTCAAATACATTTATATATTTATTGTAGCAAACCGTGATGCAACACAAATATGCTACATTCTTTGGATTCTATTAAGGCCCGCTGAGTTACCGTGATGATTAACAGGTTGTGAATTAGTTAGATATTGGTAAGGAAAGATGTTAGCGTAATACGACGTACCAAGATCAGTGATAAGTCCTGACTGAAATTGTTTTATTCGTTTCTGAAAATGATATGTGAAGTTTATGCACAATGTCTGTCAGTCCGTCCGTCCGTCCGAATATTTTATCTATAATTTTTTCTGTAAGGATTGCGGTGACGTTTTGCGTTGTATCCTGCACCAAGAATTATTGGAAACATTTAATATTTTATCTGCATGACTGGATTTTGTTGGCCCAGGACAGGGTCCGGTGGAGGGCTTTGGTAAATTCGGTGATGAACCTCCGGGTTCGTTAAGCCATCTAGTTAGTTAGTTAATCTGCATGACCCCTACTACGATGGAACATCATAAATGCTTTGAAAATAGGGTAATCATATGAAAAGTAATGCATTACATAAAGTATAGGTCCCATTACACATATATTTTTATTTTAAATTCTGTTTTTTGTTGTGGTAAGTATTTAATTAAATACAAGGAAAATAATTTGTGACTTGTGCGCTGTGATATGTACAGTGCCATTACTCTCTGGCTTTCCAAGACATTCACGTCCGCGGTGTGCATACAATAAGGCCAGCACATAAGGGATCCACCCGCGTCTTACCCACTGGGTGAGGGGCAGCTGATCCACCCAAGAGAGACTGCTCCGTCGAATTCTAATGTCGGCTTGGGCGTTGAACTATTAAAATATGTGGCTACTAGTCGGCATTCAAAACGGAAACTGGTTTTTATCGGTTCGTCATTACAACAGAAGATATTAGCGTTGGTTTCTGCTTAAAATAGTAAGAGGGATGCAGCTTTTACCAGTTGCGACTTTGAGGAACCTCCTGTTACAGGCAGCTCTCAAACACTGAACCCATGTGGATGCTTGTTCTCGCTTTTCTTTCGTTGTCTTTTGCATTCTCTGGTGGCGGTAAAATGCTTCAGATTGTCCAGTGTTCAGTTCAAGGAAGTGCGCCGTTCATCAGGATAAGAATCTAGGAAATATCTGCCAGAAGCCATGGCTGGAATCGAATGTTGCGTCAAAGAAGAAGGCGAAATGAGAAAAATAAGTTATTACTGTTCCGCAGATTTGCCACTGTAATTTATCACGCACTCTTTAGCTTTGGCTAGGTTACTCATTTCCGGGGTTCGAAAGATCTGTTTCGTAGACCTGCATTGTTTATCGCGTCTCATTTGCCTCTGCAGGAAAATTCATGCGGGTAATCGAATGTGCGGGTGACAAATTACTTGAAGCGGGTTGATACGTAACAAAATACAGAATGAACATGAATTATTAAAACATCCAACGCCTACGACAGAACTTCTGTTATTTGTTACCGGATAAAATTGTATTTATTGCTATTGCATGTTTGTCTTGTGTCAGTCGTAGTAACACGCTAAGCAAAATGGCGTCGTTTATTGGTGCTGAGTTAGCGCAGTGTACTTTTTCGGGTTTTAAGAAACTTTCCAACGGTTTGCCACAATGTTTGAAGATTTTTTATTCATATAACCATGTCTTTCTCTTTGACTAAATCACAAAAATAATCTTCATGCCATTTTGTTCTGCAGTTGATTCTAAACACATTACAAAGAGCTATGTATACGGAGGAATTGTTTCGGAGTGGTTTTGGTGTTCTGTTTTCATGCCTTTAACCCATACGTTCTATCCTTTTTCACCGTTTTTAGTAGTGTCGGCATGTTATCTTCAGTTACTTCACTAGATAATGGTAATAATATTTAATGACTTAGTTCCTGCATCCTTGCAGCGGGCAGACATATTTTATCGGCTGTCTTTTAAACAACAAATACCGTATATAACAATAAAGCAGTAGGTATACGTGTTATCATTGCCCTATAAAACGTCAAAAGATACATTGGATTAACGAATAGGCTATTTAATGGTCTTACTGTACCGACCGCGTGTCTTGTAAATAAATGTTGCCGTTCCATTCGTGTTTGGGAGTGAATTATCTAACGGTTAACAATCAATTAAGGTTACATATACGACCCGAGATGCAATAATGTCATGGTTAATTGCATAATATATTGTGTGTGACCATTTTAAAGTTGTCCACGTGCACTGGACTCCCAGTACCTTGACCATGTATGATGTCCCCGGAAGTTAGCTGTATTGACGTGCATGAAGGAGTAGGGAAGGCGAAGAAGTTACTAGCCAAAGGAATACAAAGCGGCTGTGTGTGAGGTCTCTGGCCTGCTGTAGCCCGTCCACCAGAATGCACACGCACTGTTACGCCAAGTAATAAGCCCCGAATGAGAAGTGCAATGTGCTGGAAATACGATCACCAAGTCTATGTCAACATTACGTAATCTTGTCACTGATATTCCTTCGCAATTTCGTCTTTGAGGTCGTCCTCCAAAAAAGAGCAGAAGATGTAGAATAAAATGTAGAACAACGAAGTGATGTCTTAAGACAAAGAAAAATAAAGGAAGTATCGAATAAGGAAATATATCGATTGGTGACACGTCGCGAAGTCGCACGAAACACTAAAATGGTGGATACTTGTCTTCGAGAAGATGGTGGGCGTTTTTATCATCTCCTGTTAAGCTGTTCTGTTCGGTATTCCTAATAAAAACTGAAAAAGAAACAACTCTTCATGTTATATTGATGTCAGCAAAGCTTAAAAATAGCCGCATTGTTTTAGTTAGGGTTGCGTTTTAAATTAAAAAATCTGTACATTGGAAGAGTTATGAAATTATGACGAAAATAACTGCCGTTTTGAAGTTTGCAGTAGTACAGTGGGCTGTATCAGTTTGATCGTCGGTTGCTATCATTTTGGTGAAAAATATTACCTGCAATATTCAAAGTAGAAATGCCGTAACATTTTCGTATCTCATATAAAGCAATTAGTAGGTGCAAATTAGACACGGACCATTATAATGCCTTTAATTTAAATATGTTTAATTTAATTTTGTTTTATCTAATTATTTTAACCAGTGAATTTCGACGATCGATTGGCCTTTTGTCATAACTCAATAAGATGCTGACAGTTAAGTTGGTCTCTCATAGTTGTTGCCATAGCAACTGCGTAAGAAGCACGTAACATTGCTGTCACGCGTTGGTTGCGAAAGAGGTGATTTGTACAGCCCTTTTCTGCCTTTGTGGGCATATTCCATCTGTTTCCGTTCTTGCTTTTGTTGATGAAGTTGTGGAGGGGGTTCCCCCTTTTCTTTCTTGGAAGATTATGCACCGATGCTATTGACCACATCGTCTTTCCTGCCATGGCCTTGTACTCTGAAGTTGTTACGGATAATCACCAATAATTCAACTCCCAAGAGGCTGCTCCAAAATTCAGATGTGGCCAATTACAGCTTTTCTTTTAAATTACTCTCAAGTGACTGTGTAATGGACACATTAAGATAATTTATAATAGAATTTCTGCGAGTATTCTTATAGAGCGGTTTTTTGGTAGAAGAAAATACGCGAATCCGCTATTTATGTAAGACGTTCGCATTGACGAAATTGTTTTCTCAGAAAACCTCGCATTTTTAGAGGCCTGTAAAACGGTCTTATAACAAAAAAATCAACAAATCATTTCTACACTCACTGCAATCAAATCTGACACCTTTGCATTCGGCAGAAATTTTCTTAATACGAATGTAGATCATTTTTATACGTAAGACGAATGTTATGCAGTCCAGGTGATACAGCGCCATGCATTCTTAACCACAGTTGAGTGATCAGCTTTACCCCCAGGGAAATAGCCCTTGGTATCCATTAGATAAGAAGCTGATTGGGTTCCAAATCTGGTCTGGAATCTGTGGTGCAGAGAACAATTAGTGCCCCTGCCGAGAATCGAACCCCCAGTCATCCATACCGTAAGTCCACGTTCTAAGCTACTGCGGTCTACGTTCTTAATAAAATAATTTGCAGAACTTGAAATATATATGTGTCAGTGTTTAACGCTTAACACAATTACGCGCTCTAATTAATTTCTCATATAATTGAAAAGGGGCCGACAGATAATTGTTATAGTTCTTGTAAAACCTACGTGCACTGAGCTTATGACGTAACCTAACAATTTCTCATACGCACCTGCATGTTAGGGAGATAGTAACTGCTGTTGCAATATGTTGTTTCCTAAGAGAAACTGGGTTATCGGGGATGTGTTCCTTGATGCGTGGACTTCCGCCGTGGGTTACACTAAAAACGGTTCACTTGAATTGCAGAGCAGAGTGGAAGATAACGCATTATCTTCTAATGGATTCCCTCTGTCCAGTCGCCTTGCTACTGGATGTAAGAAGAAGAAACAAAGCAAACTCACGGCGTAAAGATAGAGAAAACTGCATTCCACAAAGCAGTTTCTTCAGACTGACGCCCCGCGGGCTACATCCGGCCCGACACCGCTTGTAACGAGGCCCACGAAGGCATTTGTCAATTTGTTACTCGTCCCTACAAGCTAATTTATTTTATTTACTCCGAAGGACTTGAACAAGCTTTTTCAGAAGCAAATTCAAAATAATATTTAACTCTACAATAATTAGTTCGGATTTTAATCAGTGTCGCTATATTTCAAGTATTGTCAAAGATAACGAAAATTGGTTATTAATTTTGTTCCACAAATGTCTGGGTATTCCTTGTACAGCTGACTGACTATCAATTTGTCAATAAGGATCCTGCCCCTTGGAGTGAAAGATTGTTTAGCCCTCGGGAGTGGTGATGGTGGTGGTTGAAATGAACGACCGATGGTGAGTCGGAGGCTGAATGTACTGGCATCCGTGGTTCTGACACTTGACAGGTACGGATGGCCTAGTGGCAGTAGGCCGAGCGATGGATGATGAGGTCCTTGTGACCCAACCGCTGCTACTTGCCAACCCATCCTCCGCTGTTCTGTTGTTCGCACCCCACCACGCTTTTGAACGACTTCTTACAACTTCCTCTCTTATTAACCAAACTACGTACATGACTTACGGGACAGATTTCAGGTTCTGGCGACGATAAATATGAAGACGGATACCTTCTGGGATATTGCGCCGTATAGTCTAGTACAGTGGTATTCAACCTGGGATACGCGAAGACATCTTAGGGGGTATGTGTAATTTAAAAAAAAAAAAAAAATTATGATAAACACTCCATAATCAGTAATGTAATTTATTTAATTTATTTTAGATGTAGATTATATACTATGTATAACTTGAATTATACACCGACTTTGGGGGTACAAAGTTGAAGAGAAATTATATCTGGGGGTACGCGAACAAAAAAGGTTTAATACCACTGGTCTAATAGATATCTACCGACGTTTCAGAGGTATCTACCAGACTATATGCCGCAACACTTCAGAAACTGAAATTTCTTCACATATTCAAGGGACAATCAGCTTTCTCACAAAATTAATTGCATTTCCAAGACCCAGTAGTTGTTGTTATTATGATTGTTATTAATTTGCAACAACTAAGAAACTCAATAGTGTTAATATTACGTTTTTGATACGTGACTCGATTGTACTTCAGGAAGAGCTGGTTCTGTTTGCAGGATGTAATTCTTAATGCCTGATTAAATATGGCTGGCCATTCAAATGACAAAAGATGTAAGTTAATTAAGTGAGACTTATCCATTTGCAAACTATTCTTCATAGTATTCAGGAATCCATTAAAACGGGCTTGGTTTAATTTTGTCTCAAACGGGGACATCCTGTAACACTGTGACACTTTAGAAGCGTGAAGAGAGATGTAACGGTAAACAGACAGACCATAACGGAGTGATAATGGAATGAACTAACACTGATCACTGGGCAAATCAGAGGTTAGAAACGCTTTCATGTCGTACAAATATTGGCGGGAATTGGGATATTTGTTACGTAAAGTGAAAGGGGGAAGTTTGCTGGCCTGCCTGTAACCCGCAAACAGAACGAGATGGTGCTTAGCTCGGAACTGTTTTCGTTAATAGACCAAGCTGGGGGCGAGTTGTCCACGTTCAGCTACTCAGGAGAACGACAGCATTTTATGGAACCCGAAGATTCATTACCACGTTCAACAAGAGCGCATCATTGGTCCCTATCCTGAGCCAGATGAATCCAATCAACCCCCCCCCCAAACATTGTGTCCCTAAGATTTATTTTAATATTATCCTTTATGTACTGAAAGGTCTTCGGAGTGGTTTCTTATCTTCAGGAGACGGGAGTTACAAGAATACATTTTTTCAGTATCTTTTATTTAATCGAGTTCTGCTTCGAAACGAAATGTACTTGATGGCATGTGATGATGATAATTATTGCTTCTTTATTTTCGACCATTGCCTTATGAATGAACCCGCAGACTAGAATAAATGACGAGAAATGTTGTTTGCCAGGAGCTTGACAAGTAACCTGTGCAATACAGCCTCTCAGAGAGAGAGAGAGAGAGAGAGAGAGAGAGATATTTTCTGCTTGAACAGATCCGGTCTTCGTTAAAAACAATTTAGCTGTGACCTACTGCCTTTCCGAGTATCTCCGCACTTTGTAGTATTCCCGCCTTGTCCGTCACGTATCGCTATACTGCTGTTGCTTGTAATAAATACTCTTCCGTAGTCACCACACCGTGGAAAGTATCTTCAGTTTAACAGATGCAACGGAAAAGTCACAGAAAGGGTCATCCTAAGACCACTGTAAATGTAGCTTAGAGTGAATTGTTTAAATCGGATCATGGTAGGTTCGGAAACTGACCTCGCCACTTTCATCAGGTGTAAATGATTAGTCTACAGTAAAATGGTTAAAGAGAAATCAATTAAAACTACTTCCGTGGGGCTGCGTCATACACGTTCGATATATCGAAGAAGTAGGTTAAACCCAGCCCAGTCTGGGAATTTATTCAGTTTGGATTAACATCACCATCGGTGAGATCATCAAACTACAGCATATTCTGACTCTTACAGTCCTTTTGATTCTTTTTTATTTTATAATTTGTTATTTTATTGCTTGTATTCAGTTTGAAGTGACTGAGATAGTGTTTTATATTTTATTGAATGGTGTGGAAGACTCTTTATCAATCTGCATCGATATTTGTCCACTTTTCTGTTGTTATTTGCGTGTTCAGTAAAACTGGAATGCACTGTATAAAATACTGAAGTTACAGGCCACGCACATGCTTAAAAAGGTGATGGTTAAGAAATATTGTAAATTATCATTCCGTATAATAATATTATGGTTTCTTATCCTGTAAATAGCAGGATCCTATCTGAAAGTCACACAGTCAAACATTTGCTGTTGTTACATTGGCGTGTGTGAAGTTTTCTCTTTATGACAGAAGAATAATATTATGAAATTACAGCATATTATAGAGGACAAGGCTTGTTATGTCATTTGCTTTCGGTGAGAACTTACAAGGAAAATTCTTCCTTACTTAAATTATGTTGCAAATAGCCGGGATTTTTATTGGTGATTTTTTATGTTTATTATTGTTATTATTATGCACTGGAATGCTGCATCTAGCTTACCTGCTTTAAAAACTTGTCTGCTCAAGCCTGTGACGTGTGTAATAGCAACTACGCAAATCTCAAGGTGCCAAAATAAGAAAAAAACAGGAGTATGTGAACTTTCTGCTGGAAAATGCTCAAGTTTAAAAAAAAAAGTTTTACAGCGGTATCCTAACTATAGTCTGGAAGATCTCCAGATTTTACGGCCTCAAACAAACAGCAAGGTACATTCGGGAGTGAGGCTACCTCAACCAGAGGCAGCAACCAATAGTCTTATGTCGTCTTCCCATTTTTTTACCTGAAGATGGAAGCAGAATCCGGCTTCCGAAACGTCGTAGTTTTACAATATTGTAATTTTTACAAAGCACAAAGAAATAATTTTACATATCATGGCGCACAAACATTAGAATCCTTTAGAATTTATCATTTATATAAGAGGTGATCATCTTCGGCATCATCATCATCATCATTACGGAAGCGCTTCTGTGTGTTTGTTTGCGGTGAAGAGGGCATTTCTTTGAGGCACTTCTCAGTGATTGTTCTTGCGATGTTGTTCTGGACGAACAGTCAACTGGAATCTCTGAGCGATGGATGAACTGTAAAGAGTCTCACACCTGACGTCTGATTAGGTAAGGTATTTAACCCTTTAAAACGCAGTGGGAACTACCTGCTTTATCAGTCAGCAGATTCTTGGAGTAAGCAGGCCTGATTTCCCTTAAACAGAATTACCAAATTGATATTCATAATGGTAAAATGTAGTTTTTTTACGGACCGATTTCTTTAATATTATTCAGGCGGAATTCGGCGTCGAAGGCTAGAAATGTCTTTTCTTACCCTAACCTGGGCATTGTTCACATGAACAAAACGCCTCAGTTAGCCTAACCTAACAAAGAAATTGCAGATTTTTTTCCGCACATATTGTTGAACACCAAAGCTGTGATAGTATTCAAACCAAAATGGTTTATTATCGTCAGCGATGTCTTTTGCAGGAAGTTTAAATGCTCACAACATCCACAGCTTTAATCAGGACCAATTCCGTTTTGTGCTGTCGGTTTGTAATGTTCTTCAGGCTTTAGCATGAGCCTGTCTGTCTATATATTGCGTTTTCTTCCTGGGAGATAGGGCAGTTGTTGAACAACAATGTGGACTGAATTTATCGTTGAAATACTTCGTTGTGTAACAATTGTGATGGTCAGTGCAAATGACCTAAGAACACTGCTGGAACACATACTTAGTCGAGTTCTTCCTGAAGAAGGCAACAGTCGCTCAGTTACTGGGAAGGTCCGAAACCTCTCGGTGTTTTATTCGAATTTCCTGTTGGAACACATTGGTGTCCAAAAGTGATTTTAGTGCATCAATGACCTACGTGAAGAACACCTTTGGAATGCCAGTGTACTGCAAAAAGTAACTTAGAACTTGCTTTCGAATATGATATTCTGAAGAGTTTCCTTTCAGATGATGACAGTGGGAATGTATGATGTGAGGCTGCAGTGTCATCCCCCCTTACATCGTCCGTTGCTTCCGGGTGCTACACGTGTCATGATCCTGACAATGGGTTGCAACGGGCACATGCTTGTTATATGCACCTGCTAGACTCACAGTTGTGTGTTCAACTGTTTTACCTGTTCTAAACAGCGAACGTGTCCCACGAATTGACGGCCAGGTGTCAGATTTATCAACAGAGCCCTGTGGTCTTGAGGGACATGCAGTGAGTGCGTCCCAGAATGCAGTGCTGAGGGGACCATCTGGACGCCAAAGAACAGATGAACAGAAATGTTTTATGATCTAACGGAGAAACTTCATAATGAGGAGTTTCGTAATTTTTTCTCTCCACCAAATATTACGGTGATGTAGCCAGTGAGAATGACTCGTGGGCAAAGTAGCGCGTATGGCAAAGATGTTAATTCAATACACAGATGATGGCTGTCTGGGCGGTCGCCCTGATGATGGAGGCAGCAGGCGAAACGTTGGTATCTTCTACCAGACTATATACGACGCAACAGAAGACAGCCATCTGCATACTCGCAGCCGCGAGAATCTGAAATCTCACCAACGACTGAGTTTGTAAAAGTAAATCGTGTAATGTGTGAAATTATTTTCAATGCTTCTAATAAATTGTTCTCTTGCACAAATTGCGGAATGCGACTCGATATGAAAAGGTTAACGCAGCGTCGGACATGGAAAAGGTTGGAAAACCCGGATCCAGACATTTGCTTGAACGGCCTGAGAAAATTTCATCAGGGACCTTCGGGTCAGCGGAATGCCGGGCATGAAGTCGAATCGAATACAGATCAAGCTGGGCTCACCTCCATGGATTCTTATTTTGACGATCAGAGTAATTGACATTCACCCGCAGTTGTCACCTTGCGCAACCTCATCCCCTGGTATTATGCAACTAAAGCTACAAATATGAATTACAGTGCGGCTTTCTCCAGAAAATTTCGAAATGTAACACATTTATAACAGTTCTCATGCTGTTACATTCTTACGAAACACCAGGTGTTGTTTCCTTGCAGTAATCCTCGAGAATTCTCATGGTCGTTGTGACGAAAACGGAACTGCAATTTGACAAACGGTTCACTGTTTATGCGCACATATTTGCTGTGTAGACACTTTTTAGCGCTGCTAAGATCATGTCCTCCAACACGGCCATATCAGTTAAATGTTTTCACTTAAACGCTTACGTCAGCTCCGTCTGTCCGTACCCATAAAATAATTCGAAGATTGATAACACAATTTTTCATGAAAATTGATACTGAGGAATTTTGCGAAAAGTTGTCGCCGAATTTCAACTTCGATCTATATTGGACAATTTCAACAACCGGATTACATTTTAGCGTAAATACTAGAGCTTATCCCAGTTCTACTACAGATATTTATCTTTGTCGCCAGTGTAACCTGAGGAGGAATCATCCTCTGCGGTGACGTCGTCAGTAGTCTCTCACACACCATGCCTACGCAAAGACTATTGACCCCCAGACAACTATGACGTCACTGGCTCCATTCGCAAAGGTCATGGGGCAAATTTGTTCGAACGCGCTATTACGCTATGTACACACTTATTAAGGAACCTCAGGTGCGCCTTTGGTCTGTACGTTTCGTGTCAACACGTGGAAACCGAAGGAAGAGGGAGGCTGAAAGGACACACCCCTTGGGCCTTGAGACTAATTCGTGAGGGTGTTCTTGATGTAACAATATATTTATTTAACATTACGGTTGAGCGGTTATTTATTTTCTTTCTAGGGAAGTCCCGAGTTCAGTACCTTGTGCTGAGCCCAGCTACCCTCACTGATTTATTGTGGTTTTTCTTAGACCTTCCACTTAAATGCCGGAGTGGTAAGGCATTACTACTTCCCTGCAGGTCCGTCAAATTATTTGTTCACGGTCATTTGTATCATTTGACTCTATATAACATACGTAGTTGAAAAACCGTTGTTATATAAATTAAGGAGGCGACAAATAAAATGAAAATTAAGATGGCTGTCTTCTGGGTTGTTGCGCCGTGTAGACTTGTAGAACTTTACCGATGTTTCAGAGATAGTTGCCGCCTCCATTATCAGGACGATGATGATGGAAGCAGCAAGGACCATCTGAAACGTCGACAAACTCGTACCAGACTACACGGCGCAACAACCCAGAAGACAGCCAGCCATCTTCAGACTCACCGCTGTTAAAACCTCAAATCCTACAAATAAATGTCTTGCTGAGGGAAGTCTTGCAATACATCAGTTGGTATTTTCCCACAGAATTGGTAATGGCAGCCTCTTTACAGCGCTGAGGAATGCGCCTACAGCATGTGTCATAATACCGTTATCCACATAGATGGCTTCCCAGCAGCACCGCGTTACGAATTCGTCTTCGGCCAACCTCGGGCAATATGTATGTGGTACAAGCGCTGTGGCTTCAAGACGAGAACGAAGAATGCAAATGTTCCTATTTTGTGTTCCAGACACCTGTATTTTTTTCATCCAACCTATATTCGGCTGTCCGCTACTAAATCCACGGTGTTCTGTTTATATAACATCCAGATAATTAAATTAACTTTGCTTTCCAAATCCTCTTCCGGAAAAGAAATACATATTAACAACAGCCACCATTAAGAAGTTGGTAGAGTAGCAAGTGAAAGCTTCTTTGTCTGGGTCTTTGTGTGTTAAATAGAGGATTCACGTAAGGTGATCATTACAGAGGCAAAACTTCTCTCCTGTTGTAAATTACATTGCCTGAGAATCTGCTCTGAACAGTGATCACTAACAGATCTGATATGCAATAAACAATTCTTGAAATAACAAACATCGCAGTTAAGCGAATACGAGACGCCTGCAAGTCCGTACGGCGTCACAATCCAGAAGCTGGCGTGGACAAAATATTGAGCCTGTTTGCGAACAGGATAATATCTGGAAGACGTCTCTCATTTCCTCAAGATGTATGCTGGTCGACTGTCTCATAACGGGATACTTTCATTTCAATTCAGATTATTAATTCATCGTTTGTAGTGACTCTGTTTCACGCTGTATTACGTGCGTAGCCGGAAAGAAAAATAATTAAACTCAAGGCACAATGAGATCTGCAAATATAAACCGACAAAGGCCGACGGCTGTCTACGTGGTAGCGCTGGTGTCAGTGTGTGGCTGGCAAATGTATGCTTCAGCACTGGTGAGTTTCTATAACACGGCCATAGTTTAAAGTCAAGCCTTACGTCATCTGGGTGACGGCTGATTTTAAGGCGCCCTTCACCGACTGTAGAGACGCGTCACGTGAAGGCGTGGCCAAGAAGAAATTTTCCCTGTAGAATGATGGAGTCGCTAGTTCCGTTTCGGAACAGATGCACATTCTCATTTGCCTGTAATGAAGCACTACTCGGAGATCAAGAATGATTTAAACAGCTCCTGTGATCCGTCTTGACACTAGCTGATTTAATCTTGTGCTGATGTATGGACTATCGGGGTGTGGTAACCAGAAATAATATTGAATTTTATTCGAAAATATTTTATACGAACCTAATAACAATTATAAATTACATTTTTACGGACCTTTCAAATTCTTTACCCCTCGAAGCCAAGTGATAACTACGTCAACTACCTCTTTTGGCATTAAGCAACTCAGAATTTTGTGCATAGGGTGTGTTTGTGGGTTTCATATGATTCTCAAAATAAAAAGCGGGAGTTCCTGGGGATTTACTTTTGCCATTAAAACATCCGCCAAAATTAATAAACTCTGCCGTTTTAGGGCCACACTTTGCGAAAGGACGAACACGTGACTGAAGTCAGCACTATTTCTATATATATATACATTTTTTTTTTAATTTTTTCCCCCATATAATCAGCAGCTGCAGAATTAACAGCCCAGCAGCGTTAACGTAGTACGATGCACTCCAGTGGAGCCAGACAGATTTCACATTGCAATGATCTCGAATTATTTGTTGCGATAAACTCGCAGGCCCGTGGTTCTTAAACTGTATTTTAAGAAGTTTAACAAACGATTCCAATTTCCTCCCTAGATTCTATTACAGTGATCAGTCTAAACGCAATGCTGAGTTGTAATCGCAAAATGAAAGCATTTCTGCCTACAAGTAATAATTTGTCGATTTATCGTTCATATTTTTGTAAGATGTTGCCGATGAGCATTGGTTATAAAACATCCTGCATTACATAAAACGTACTATTTATCTAAGATCACAGCTCAGTAGCGTAGACAATATTTCTATTGGGATTGTTATTTGAGATTGATTTTATTAGACTCTGCCTGAAAAGTAATTTGCTAATTCATCATTTCTATTTTTTTTACAGATTACTTGAGGCACTGCCATGCTCATAAGACACCCGTCGGCCATATTGGTCGCCATATTAGGATATTTCACACCGCTGTATTCTCAGGTAAGCTGTAAGCTTTGTTCGTACTTGTTTACTTTGCTTCATAATCAACTGGTATCGACGTAAACTGCAGAAACAATTTTTAACGAGAGAAAGTTGTGGGAATAATGTTATTGAAATGACAATCTGGCTTACGTCTTGTTTTAAGGCAAGGATCAATTCATCACTTTTGTACTGAACATTCAATGATACTTGTAAAGTTGTCATTTTCTTAACAATCTGCATTTATAGCAATTCATAAGTGATTCGCCGAGCAGTGGAACTTTCTCAATGCGAAGCTCCACTTTTATCTGCTGATTGGCATTACTTAACTAAGGAACTCCAAAAACAGAACATTTACTTGATGTAGTTGATAAATATTCAGATGATATAGAAATTCCTTAATTAAACCGTTCAGTTCATAACCGCGTCAACAAAAACTGCCACAAGACTATTATCAGGCAATCCAATCTAGTTCACATTGTTGCCGCCTGTGTCTTTAAGATTCAGGCGTCTCAAATGGGCTTTTCCCTCGATAGAGTCCTTCGACTGAAACATTAAACTGGGCCAAACAATGTCATGGAACTGATGTATTAATTGGATGGATGACAGAGCATCTGGGGAGAAATACGAGAACATAAATGAGGTTATGAATGCTTAATACATTGTTGGAATATGGAAGGAAGAAATGGGTATTGAAGTCAAAGAGCAAAGTAGGACAGAAGCTTAAATGAAATTTCTGAAACCAATGATCAAAATTGCCGAAAGATAAATGAAAAATTAGAAAAAGCGAATATGATAAGTCATAAACAAAAACCACAGAAAGTATGATCAACAATACCCGCTGAAATTCCAAGAACATGCAGAAAAGATGGGCCCCCCCCGTCCCCCCGAAAGTTTATAGTGGCAAACTCGAATTTATAATGTAATGTAGGCCGATAAAAATAGATGGCAGAAGCTGTTTAATTAGCTTCGGAGTGGCTCTTTGGCCAAATTCTTTTGAAGGAGGAATGCGCCAAGGGACCTATTTAACGTAGTTTAGTTAATTAAATCGTAACAGACGAGTTGCAGGTAATATACAGCTAGTGACTTCACTGTTAAAAATACGGACTGGCTGTCGGAGCTTCTTTGTGTAGTGCAGCTTTTTTCACCATTCCCATGTTTTTTTTTCACGTATCTATTTTTAGTCCATGATGTTATGAAGTTGTGAGATAATCCCTATTGTGTACATCCAAGCAGTCCACCAGCTGCTAATGGAATGCTGCTCGTGGAATGTACTGAACAGGAGATTTCCTTTAAGGGAAAGTTTTATTCCTAGAAGAGCACGGATTTCAATTTTGGGGAGGAGGACAGCGTGGAAAACAGTGACTTATTTCACATGACTTGTGGCTTGTACTTAACCTAAAATCTTAATTTTGCTCGCTGCTATCCGACCTACAGCATCGCCCATAAAACGTTGTGAGTCACAATTACTACCCGATGAGGCCTGATCTTGTCACACGGAGCAAACGAACTCGCCAAGAATGTGGTCTGGCCCTACCTCGACGATGACGCAAACGATTGGGTGCTGGTACCTTCGGACTACTGTCGTAAAGCACAGCAAACGTAGGCCATTTGTCTTGCGTTGTAATGGCTCGTTTTGTCCCTCGTTTACTTTCACGTTTTACGAAATGTGTTAATTACGAAACAACCTTCAGATCATTCTGCAAAAAGACCCTACGCCCGAGAAATCTTGTGTCCCATGATTATTTTTATCTCAATAATGCCTCCACGCTTGCTTCGTATTCGGAAAACCATGGGTTCAAACGTCCGCCCTCAGACTGACCATCCTGACAGAGGAGATTTTCGTTGTTTTCCTCAGTCCCTCCAGGCGAATACCGGTATAGTTTCTGAAATTAGGCGACAACCGCTTCCTTCCACATCTCATTCAATTTATTATCCACTAATCATCATTATTGTTCGGCGCAGTATAGGCTGACCTATTGAAAACGTCGTTAAAGAAGTCACAGATAAGTAACGTTGGACCAGGTGCTGGTGCACTGCAGTTTCAGACACCAAACCCCTCACAATGAAGGGGTAACGTGATGAGGAGAAGCCATTTTCAACTTTCTGACTAACCGGAAGTAGAGAGACGTAGGAAGACGCACATTTCAAGCGACTTCAATTGAAGCATTGTATTCCTCCGCACACAACAAATGTTAGGACGAACAATTGTTGTTGTCGTGAAACAAACCGGTGTGCGTGAAATGTGCCACAAAAGAAACTTGGGAGTCCATGATAAAATATAATAATAATGGACATTTTTATTAGCGTCGTAAAAATTTGATTGATTTTGCCTTACTGAGTAGGATACGCGTTCTTACATTTAACTCCATTGGAATATAAGAAACGCATGTTTATCGTTATATTTTCCTAGTGTTACCTTTTCCTTCTTGTTTCTTTTCTTTTCACGCTTAAGCTAAAACGCTAGCACAGAATTTCTGACGGGGAGGGGAAAAATAAAGTAGTTTTGAAAATTCTAATTTTTTTCTCTTAATATCCATCATAATTCAACATTCTTTCAAGATGTACCGTAAAGGATCCAAACGCATGAAGAAATTTCTACAGACACATCACACCTATTTGTTATTTAGGAAGTGTAATTAATTTGATTGTGTTTGAACTGAAAAACGTGTGTATTCTAACAAAAACTTCTCCTTTCTTTTCAGGGATCGAATAGTAGTCTATTTTCATGTCCAAATGGTAAGTGCTTTTGTTTTGTATATATTTAACTATAGAAACGTAGCACACATTTCATTTACAGTATTTAGTCCCATACGAAAGACGTCGATTGATAGGAAAGACCACGGAAGACTGTTAAAATATTACGAAGTGGTGAGGAAACCACTCGATTATAAAGACGCAGTTGCAGTATTTTTCATTATCAATTACTTTATAAGTAATGTTGCTCATTTTTGTTAGAGGAGGAGTTCCTCAGCCCGAAGGGTTACGTATACTCAACTACTGTCAGCACATTGAGTATCTTTTGTTTACGGATGGTTTGTACTGTAGCAGATGGACGTATTTTTGTGTGATAATTATGGTGGTATCCTATTAGCTAGACTGGATCCCCCAACGGTTTATTACAGACTTTGGCATTCAGAGGCCATACTTATTTTTAAATTATTTAAAAAAAATTAGTTCTTCTTCCATATTTGATTTTGTCAGTACACGATAATAGGATAATCAGAGACATCTATGCATTTATGGTAGTTAAAAATTTCAAGGTCAGTCTCTCAACTAGAAGTATTTCTGCTGCCAATGTTATTTGCAAGGTCTGCCAATTCGTCGCCCATTGTCAGAAAGTATTATCTTGGCATTTCCTTTCACAAACGCCTAAATTGCATTGTCGCATGCATATGGAAATATCTTGTGGGATAACAAAAGATGACGCCCATCTCTGTGTTGGAAGAATAATAATTGGTTAGCCCTTGACAGTCCGTTCACGGTTGGCGATGCCCGAGAGCAATTCCTCCACGTTTTTCAAAGGCGTCCTTCGCGTAACGAGTCCGGATAATTGCCTCGGGGTTTATTAATAACGGTGTGCAAATATGAGTTGTGTAGCCATTCTTAGACATGAAAATCCAGAATTGTAATGAAGCTTTAGGGATTTGGCCTTATGGCGCATTCCGATTTAGATCTAAGGTTTTAAACAGTCATTTTATACTTTGATAGGAAATCTCAGGCAGGAGATCAGCCCGACGCCAAGTCGTTACAAAACAAAAGAGGAAAATTCGGACATACAAATCACGGACGAGAGTTTTCGAATGAGGCTCCCAGTGCAAGGCCAATGTGATCGGTGTTACGAAACGTTAAACCGCGACTAATTTATTTCAAATGACCTCGCTATGATTTGGAAAAATTGCAAATCTCAGGGTAAACTTCACTACCACGCTAACAGCTTTCAGCTTGCTACCAAGCCATGTACGCAAATCAACTAACTATTTCCTTATTCGGATTAAGCGACATAGCTTTAATGTGCGGACGACCGCAAAGAATATTTCAATTTGTTACTTTCTAAGACCTCGACACACCCTTATATCTTCTTGTATTTGCTGTGCACTGCGTTTTCTCGATGCAGAAGCGAGCAACTGTGACATTCCAGTGACGGAATTGACAAGTAATGGGAGCTTGGCTGGTACTGCTGTCCTCTGATCGTGGTTTTCCTTCATAACTCATGCTGGCCATGTAATGAGAAACACTGGCCAAGGGAGCACTTGAAAGAACTCGCCGTATAGCAATTTCTCTGTTAAGTGTTTAAGATTTACAGTTCTTCTGCACGAACTGAAGACACCATGATGGAATAGAGTAAAATATAATAGAATGGCATAGAACAGAATGAGATCGAAATTAATATAATAATAAAAGACGTGTCACCATAAACTGTTTTCGCTTAGAAATCGTGGTTTAAGAGTGAAAAACTTTACTTGGACTCATGTGACGGGTCCCTAAATTATGGGTTATATTGTGTTAGGTTAGTTAAAGTTGTGGTTTTAGAAATGGTTCAGTAGTTTCCTGGAGAATTCTATCGTGGGTATCTGATGGGCGTGTATATGTCCTGGAAAATTGCTGGAGGAATTCTAGAGAAGTCCTGGAGAAATCCTAGGGAAGTGTTTGAAACGTCATGTAGAGGTTCTGTAGATGTCCTTGAGAAGAGTTTTAGAAATCCTGGAGAAGTGCTGGAGAACTTCTGGAGAAATCCTGGAGAACTCCTAAATAGGTGTTAAAAGGTATGCAGGGGTTATTTAGATTCCTTGAGCTGTTTTGAAAAAATCCTGAAGAAATTCTGGAGAGTGGCTGGAGAAGTCCTGGAGAGGTTTTCTGGAGGTTTTGGTTGGTTGATGGGTGTGATCGAATACGGTTGTTATGTTGGATTCGGTTATGTTTTAATGGTTTAGGTTACATTATATTCGGTTTCGTGGTTTTGGTTAGGTTTAGTTAGGTTAGGTTAGGTTACGTTCGGTTAGGTTGTTAGATTCTGTACCGTTTTGAATACATTCGACACTTTTCGACACTTATGGGCACATCTCGTCACGCCATTACAGTACGCCACGCGTAGATGTTTTCTGTCACTCTTGGTCACGCTTTTAAAATCTTGGTGATGTTTTAACACTTGTGGTGTCCTCTCGTCACACTTTCAAAGGGTGTCACGCCTAATCACGATTGGTCACTAATATATATAAAACTGATGAATCGAGTGATGTCAGAAAGCGATGGTCTGTGAGGAGCGGAAGAATTGCAAGAGGACCGAAGACTTGTGAAGAAGATACTCTCTGCAGTGTTAATTTTCTAGTGTAGTGAAATCGACTGTCCTGTGTTGCACTCCGTGGTGATATTTTATTTGGAGTGTACTGTACGCGGCCTGCTGCCATCCCTCCTAGAAAACTTCTGGTAAGTGACTCGCTCCGAGGTTCCAATTCACAAAGTTCAGCGGCCAATAACACTGGAACGCAGTATAACCAACCGGTCTTTGCGCAGTCTTTCAAACACCGTGTGAAATTTATCAACATTCTCGTCCTCTTCATATTTCTTTCCCTTTTCCCCTTTCCCCTGTATTTCTCCAGAAATTTCCGCCAAAATAAGCACCCTCGCATCCGAACTGTCAGACATCCTGGCACATACCACATCGCCCTTGTGTTCCTGTCCCAACCGCGATCTGACCTACCATCGTGAATGCTCCTGCCAAAATGTGTCCTTATCCTTTTTGAGACCTGACCCTAGTGAGAATCAGCCTTGATTTGTTGTTAGTGGCGAAGGCAATCCACTCTAACAAAATAGCAGACCTACTGATGCATACGAACCTCAGGTTATGAAGTGTGGGGACTTCATGCTGCAGTCATGTCGAGTCTGAAGGACTACGACAGTATCGCGAGCTAGGTAGGAGTCGAACAAGGCCGCCTAGGTCATTCATAACACGAATTCTTCGTTAGACAGAGCACTGCACTCTTTCTACTACGGATATTGCTAAGATACTCCACATCCACAGGCTCAAGGAACAAGCTTATTCTGTTGATGATAGTGTGGTTTATGAAATATTTAATTATATGTTTATATAATTTATGTAACAGGATAAATAAGTATATTTGTGTTGTTACATGAATATTTCTAGTGTTATTCAGACAAGTGAGCTTCGTTTTCCTTTGAGATGTTTACAATTGTTGTGGGTTTTCCGACGTTTCGGAGGTGGTTACTGCCTCCATCATAACTGGCGGACCAAAAATGGCGTGCTTCGTTATACACTTTCTAAACGCACTCTTTCACAGGCAGCATCTTGCTGTCGTAATCACATACAAAAGATATCTTGACTTTGTTTGTCAGACATCAGCGTTAGTTGATCCGAAACCAGTTACACAAACAACCCCTGCTCAGACTTAGCGCAGCGACATTTTTGTCACATTCCAGGACACATTAACCTTGTTCAATTAATGGTAACGAGTAATTAACTGCAGCTAGTTCACGTCGATTAGGACAGCCGTGCTGATCTTTTCTTGAGGTGGACAACGATTTAGGACGCTCTGCCTCTGGGCACATTCGTCATGGCGGATGACAGAACGGCCACTTGCGACTACAAAGTGACGCAACAAACGAACAATCGAGATTTGATCATCCTTGCCACAACGCGACTGTTTGTTGGAGTATTCAAGTTCCATTTTTCTGCAAACTTGCGATTGCACGCTTCGGTCTTTCCAATTCTAGAAAACATCTGTCAGCAAAGCTACATTTTTCTGCCCGAGCTGTGTCTTTCTACGTCACAAGCAGGCGGCGACGAGGAGCATTAAATCCCCATAACAATATCGGATATCTGGGGCTAGAATACATTTCGGAACAAACAAAGCCTGCATAATTATTAATGTTCTCGTCTGTTTATCCTCTGGAGCGAACAGTTTGAGATCAGCGGCATTAAATTTTATTGAATTATATAAAACTCGCACAAAAATGTTTTTCAGTATTGATTGAAGCTTCTTTTTTGTATAAAAATACTGATTTGCTTATCGCATTTATTTTTGAGATTAAATTTCTATTTTATGGTGAAAAAATAACTTAATGCTAGACAATAAATGGTAAAAATAAACAAACGAATCCTTTGGGGTGAGTCTAACATTTAAATGTCAGCTTTAGCTTTAAAATTAATTTACTTATTTCAAGGTCATTTAAAACTGTTTCAGCTGCGTAAGGTATTTAGCATAGATTCAGACGTGATAATGAACGTGCATCGTGAGTTGAGAAATATATGGAAGGAATTTGTAGTGGCCTATTTTATACCTCCAGAATGAAAGTTATGCTGACCGCTGGGTGGCCTTAAAATAAAATGCTGACGTGGAAACTTGGTTAGGTCGGGACCCGCCAGTGTGCTTCTTGGCTGCAAAGCGCTTTCAGTGCTTCTGAAAATCGTGTCATGGCTTAGCAGGACGACCCGTGCCGTGAATTACCAATGTGTCGAAAGTATAGCAGAACGCGGATGTTTTCCCGCGTCTCAGTAGCAGCTGGAGGTTACCGTAACGACGCCATAGTGACGCATACAAGACCTACGCCAGTCGCTACTGGATTAGCAGTTCGGCGCCCGGAACTGTTTTATCGATGACAAGAATAGGAAATTATTATTTTCTAACTCCGGATTTTGGGCTGAGACACGCGTCGAATGTTTGGAGTCAGCCGACGTTTCGGCAAAAATTTAAGTTGACATTTTCAAATGAGAATCATATAGCATTACAGCTCACGTGAGATTTGAGGTTCTCACAGTTTCGATTATGAAGATGGTTTCTTTGTGGGTTGTGCCATGTAGTCTGGTGAAAATTTACAAGAGTTTCAGAGGTGCTTGCTGCCTCCATCATCAGGGTGATGAAGCAACAAGAACATCTGAAACGTCGGTGAACTTCTACCAGACTACACGGCCTACATTTCAAGCCTCAGTCGAAATTTAATTGTAGCTACCAATTGGAAATGTTAATTGTCTTTACGAATCCAGCAAAGATGTTATCTCAGTTCATTCACCTAAGGGGCACCTAGTGTGGCTGGTGAAACAAGTCATCAGAGCGTGTCATATCTGCGCAGCATTTCAGTATTATTCTGATCTTTTGGTGTTTTCCACCCACTTGCTTAGAGACGGACAAAGGCCATCAGATATCGATACAAATTTGTATGCACATAGAATCGCCAAGTTAAGAACATAAGTGCCGCTGTATGCCGTATAATAATTAAATAAATTTTGACCTAGATACGTCATATCATCTTTTAACCCTTTAAAGCCAAAGCCTATCCATTTAATGTTTAATAATTCAGTCCGTACCGCAAAGAAAACACCGCACTCCTGGCTTACGAAATAAATTTGTTATCGCTGTTAAGGAAATTATCTTTATTTACATCCAATATAAAGCGAAAAATAAATGACAGACGCTGTCTTGTTGATTGTTAAAGCAGGTGGACCATAAGTGCTAATGTTTTCTCGTCATGAACACTTTATCAGTGCCCACATATGTATGTTATTTTAAACGTATCGAACATAGTGTAAATCCGAAATCCGTCAAATCGAAGGATTACTGTATTTTCTAGTTTTATTTTTTTCCTGGCCTGGAATTTCTGTCTAGAGCCATGTCTGAGTTACGGACTTCGATAAGACTGGTGTGTGTTATATTTTGAGCTGTCGCATTGTCGCCATGACAGCTATGTGTTTGTGGACCGCAAAAATATTAAAGAAATCAGCACGCAGGTTATAACTCGCGTGGCTCGCTGTAGTTCAACGTTGCTTCTTTGTCTCTGTGTTTTTCTTTGAAGAACATTTGGCGTAAACAGTGAAAGCACACTAACACTTTGACCTTTCTGGAGTCATCCGAAGGGGAAAAACATGAATCCGACGCCTTGAGCCTCGCTGGCCTCGCATTCCGCAGTCTGTTAGCACGCCGCCATGTTACAAAACGCCTTCGAATCATCGCTATGAATTTACCATAGTTCTCCTTCAGATATGTTGTATTTCAGTACGGAAATTAAACTCATGTAAGGCTCGCGTGAAATTTGGGGCCTGTTCTCTGGTCCCGTTTGGAACTTCGGTGTTCTTGTTTTCCGACTTTGTGCTGTCTTGTGATGGCGAAGATCTCTGCAGATACTCGAACGAAGCTGTTTCCTGTAACCATGTTACACTCAGCTCAATTAGCATAACGGGAAACCAGCAGATAAGCGGGTGGATGTCAGACTTTATTAAAAGTGTCTATTAAACTTAAATAGCCTCTTTGGCCCGTGTATGAGACGTGAGATTTTATATTTTAAACAGATTTAGACCTATATAAAAGTAAATATCTTGTGGTCGGTGTGTTACCTCCGATATCTGTAATTACATTTACATCAAAACTTATGTTGTCCGCTAATGAAATGTCCGAAAGTAAAAGATATGTGCGTCAGGCTCTGTGCAGTTTACTGACTGTGGCCTCCGGATTCGCTATGGCGAATGAGACGGCAGAATATACTCAGCCCTGCATCTGGAACTTGTCATTACGCTCTGTACTTAAGCACCATACCGTGAAAGCGAATAGAGGACTCGAAGGTTAAACCCCTGTCAATTTAGACCTTGGCAGTTGGTAGAACTGAGCGGTCAGCTTAATGATTGTCTTATTTATCCTCTGGAAAGGAGCCGCTGGGCCTCCAACCTCTGTACCCACTGAAGGCTAGTCTGCACGCGGTGGCGTAGGGAAAAATCTTATCGTTTTCCGGGAATCTAACTCCATTCGCCAGCCAATGGCCACTCATTTCATTGACCCAGATGTTTGCAACTGAATTCTGTTTTCAATTTTTAAGTAGTTCACGATTGAAGGATTTAAGTGTCACTTCAACCTTGAAGATGGGAAACTTTGGTAACCACTTACGAGACAATACGGCGTCATAACCTCAGATCGCAAATTCTATATTATATCAGGAAGAAATTGTCCACAATTTGCTAAAGTAATCTCTGTGTATCGTATTCTACTGCAAATGATGAATCAAATATCATTTCGAGTTCGATTCAATAACCTTTGGAGTTGAAAGGAGCAGTTAAACTATTGGTGCATTGGGCATCTGTAACAGTCCTCTTACTTTATGGCACATAATCTGGGTTCACGTAAACTTAAACCGGCTTTTCTGCTGCTGAAGCTAGTACGTTTTAACGTTTTCCAGGAATTTCAGATCGCCAGTCACTGCAGGTCTGCAAAAAAAATAATTTGAGGTCATCAGACAGCATAGGCCGCATTTGTCTTGCACTGCTACAAGTATTTCGCCTAGAAACTGAGCCAGTTTCTACATTAACTACTTTCTCGTGTTTATTGCTTAGTATCCAACGCATCTGTAATATAAAATAATGTTTTTTCACAGTCTTTTCTGTATCTATAGCGTTCCTAAAAGACCATAAAGTAAATAATGCATAAAGAGATAACGAAGTTTGATAGACGGCTACCAACATTTCGGAGGAAGAAACAGTATGTCTATCCGAAACGTCGGTATACTACAAGTCCACGCTGCCAAGGTGGTTCACGTCCACAGTTGTGACATTGCAAAGTAACAGTTTACGGTTTAATGCATAAAGGGATCGATTTGGTGTTTACATTACTTAGTGCCAACACCGTACTACGGCATTGAATAATATAAAATATAACTGATTATGTCTTTTCAATTTTATAATCCGATTTAATGATAGTTAAGAACTGTAAATACCTTCTCATTTTTAATATTGTTTGTGAAGTGTGTAAATGATTAATGTAGGCGTTTAAGAGACTTAATGACGCATGTTGTAAGAAATTAATAATTTATTTATTCCAGGTCGTCTTCCTCACTTATCCAGACCGAGTAGTGAGCTTTATTTAATGGTACATTCGTATGGAAGCCAAAAATAATTATACGTGCCTTCGGTAAGGAGAAACCGTGATCTGTTTAAGTCAGATTCTTGGCATGGAACTGATTCAGAGAACCCCGAACACTAGGTCACATAATCCGATTTGATATGAGAGATTCGTTAAGACCTTGTCACTTACCCTTCTAATTGTGAGGCAGGACTTTTGTTTAATAAAAATTCTTATTGCCCTTGGTTCTGTTTGCCCAGAAGTCCCTTAACCCCAGTGGATGTTACCGGACTTCAAAACCGGTTACGGCAAAACGTGTTTGATGCTAGCCATATTAACACATCGCCATTTTATCCGTGCCCTACATTACGTGTTAGCAGAAAGCATAAAGTTAACAAGATATATTTTAGACTTGGTTGGTTTATCTTCTCCAACTTGAAGGGTCATACACTAGCTACTTGCAGTATAAATAACACGGATACCGATGCTTTTGGAGATCCAAAAGACGACTGTACAATAATTCTGTGTCGCTGGACGTGTGGCTGCTTGGTCTTGTAGATCAGAGACGTCTGTGAGGAACGTGGCTTCATTCTGAAGATGGAGGAGACGCGATCGGCAAGGAAAATGATGATTTATATTTTAATAGACGCTCCGTTGTGCACAAACAGAGTTTATCTTCTGTTGTTGAAACCACTGACCAACTTCAGCTGGTGGAGAACAGAATCGCTCTAGACACGCAGCAAGATGGACGGTGGATGAGCAGGTTCCTGGCGTAACCACAAGATAGAAAGCTCGTTCAGGACACACTTCTTTCTTCAATGAACGTGTTTCTTATTTCTATTCTCGTCGATACACTTCAAAGTGCGTATAAGGAATTTATATCTGGAGCTGTTGATCAATGACCTTGCGTTTTGAGAAAGTTACAGATTGCAGACAAGAAATTTTTAAATAGCCTATCAGCAGAAGTTTTGTAAATATGAGTAAATATTTTGTTAAATTAATTATAATGTTCCATTAAATGTACAGCTTAAATACTAACTATGACATCAGTTTCTCTCGTTTTTTAAAAAAATTGTTGGTCATTTAACGACCCTGTCATTAGCGTCGATTAATAGGATGATTAATCGGTAATGAATCTGAAAGGATATGAAGGAAATGATAGTTGTACAATTTAAGGTACTTTCCTGGCATTTAGCTGGAAGAAATGTGAACGACGACAAATTTTAGATTAAACTTATGGACTGACGTAACAGCTTAAGTTTAAGTTACACCCAGACGCTGTTGCATAAAACAATAATCAGGTTTATTGTCCAAGAACTTAGGGCGATATAAATACGCCAGTCTACCAGAAATTAAGTGACATTCAGCATCAGAATAGAAATAGCTACTCGTGTTTGCCTCCGAGTATTAAAATTGTGTTTTGTTTGCTAATTATATGTGTTCATGCTATGATTTGTTTCCTTTGTTTGCAGGCTGGGAACTTCGAGGGCTGCACTGTTATAAATTCTTCAGTATACGACATTCGTGGGAGAAAGCTGCCGAACTATGTAGAAGGTAAAATAACATATGCCTTTATTTTCTTATTGATTTTCTTTCGTTCACAAAGCTTTTTATAAATATTCCTCCAGTGTGCTTCGAAATGTTCGATCTAAATTAGCCAAAAACTTCGGGCTTTTGGCCCGTCATACACAAATGTGTCGTTCCAAAAAGTAGTAACTCTTCGGTGGCTACGCGTGAGATTTCCAGGTGTCCTTTTTTTCCATCTAACCCCAATATCCAAGAAGAGGCAAAACTTGATCTGGAGGGATATATCACTGGAAAGTACCACCAGGGATTCCCTGGATTTTAACACCTCAAATACTATGGATTTCCCCGAAAAAATATATAATCTCTCCAAGCATGGCTCGAGGCAATTGGTTTGGACACGCTGCTTTAGATGAAGTGTTCCTGCTTTAGAAGTCTCGTCAGCAGACTTGGGTGATATTGACTCAAGAGGTCCTTGACCCCCCAGCCAGGATAGTGAAGGTGTCAGGTCGGCCCATGATGGCTTGCAGCCAGTAGTTTGTTATACAGCCATTCATTCCAACATGTACACATGTGGGGGGCAATGTCTCAATGAGGAAGGGGGCATGACGTCCCCAGACACGGCCATATTGCACCTTCCTCCAACACGCCACCCCAAAAGTAGTTATACATGGACCTGCGAGAGAGTTCGGTGTGTGGTGGAAATGCGTGTCGCTAATTTCATGGTTAGGGCACAAAGCACTCATTAGGTCTCCAATTACTTATGCCTGTTTCGCCTGGAATTTTTCGGCTGACTACATTTAATCTTTGATGTCTTCCGACATTGATCCAATTCGTCACTTTATGATATTAGAAAGACAAATTGCTTTAATTGCTTGACCACAATTTTCACCGCGCATAATTTCAAGCGGATGTCACTGGCAAACTCACAATCATGTGTAAGCCAGGAATCCATATTTTTTATCACACCGAATTTAAATTGCGCGCTGCTCCCATATTTACTCTAAAAAAAAGGCAACAGCAGTTTCTACGTGAGCTTTAACGGTTGTATTTTAATTTCTTTGCTCCTGTAAAATCGGCTCCAACAATCACACCGTCATCCTCAACAGATCGCTGGCAACTGTTACTGATCAGACTGCCTAATCTTTAGGAATCTCATACTACATAATCGCTACTAAATCTACTGCTGTATGACTTCATAAACAGTTGACTGTTTTCTGATTTGGAATACAACAATTAAAGATAAGCATTCCATTCATCGTTCACGCAAAAAATTAAATATGTGTTTGCGTTTGCAGCTTTGTAATACGCTGCCAGCAGTTCTTGGTATCATACAAGATAGTACCGAGCGGGTGGGTTTGTAAATTGTGTAACACTGTGCTGAAACATAATGACAGACCTACATTTACAAATACTCTTGCTTAGGAATTTTGTTAATCCTCTTAAGGTCATGTCAGGAGAGTCAGATTTATGATTCATAATTTTAACATCCATCATTACATACCTTACAACTCAATTATTAATACATTTTAATGCGTACCAATTTGTGTTCTTAAATTATAGGTATGGGAGTGATTTGGTTTTAGTGGAATCATTTGCTGAAAATAATTTTACTGCTGGACTGGCTACAAGGAGTACGGGACCAGCAGACCGACATGGACAACATTATTGGCTTGGACTCGCATCTCTGGATGATTTACGCACCAATACACTTGAGTCCGCGGCCGGACTTCTAGTCTCACAGTATGCTGGTATGTGTCCACATTAAAAGAACAAAATAAACTGTGCTCAACTGTAACTTTGGATTACATGAACTGTAATGTGGACAGAAAGTAATTTTTTTAGAAGATTGGTACTACTGTTTATGATGTTTTGTTATCCAATTAATATTGTGACACCAAGGATAAAATATACTTTTTTTAAAATAAATGATAATTAGATAAAGAATGTAGGAGCCTGTACATATTCCTCTTTGCATTGGCATGCAGGTTTTTGGGATCAAACTCAGCCTAACCCGCGCTCTGGCGAGTGTGTAGATGTGACATTAGTGGACAGCCACCAGTCATGGGAACTAACAACGTGTGAGTCATTGTTGCCTTTCCTCTGCAGAGCTACGGCTTGTCCTGCTGGTAAGTCATACCACTCAGTCTTTATGTTTTAAGCGATAACTGAATGGTACCTAAAAATTAATCATTTATGACAGTAAAGCAGAACACATTAGAAGCACCAAGAATTTCAGGTCATCTGGAAGATGGCTGTCTTCTTGGTCGTAGTGCCAAGTAGTCTAGTAGAAGTTTACCAACATTCCAGAGGTCCTTGCTGCCCCTACCATCAGGATGATCATTCTGAAGACAGCCATCTTTGTACTCACCAATGTGATAACTTCAGCTGCCTATAACGCACATAACCAACTGAGTCCTGACCTTAAAATATTTCAAAATATTCATGATGTCATTATTTAAGAGATTTGGGTGTAAATAATGGTATATGACATTTTCTAAGTAAGTTACTTATTATTTGTTAGATATTTCTTGTGAAGTAGGTTACGCAATATCTGTGTTTTAGAAATGCCTGATATGAAAGACAAGGTTCATATCTGTTTGTAATGTATTTATTTTAATTAAAATATTTTTCAGTGGATTAATTTAGTGCCTCCTATAAATTATACTTGTAAGCTTCTCCTGGTTGCCTTTTACCCAACATGCTGGTGACCCCTTGCTTAGACATTGTGTGTGAGCGGTGTCTGTGACACACTTGCCAACTTGACATACTTCTCTGTCTAACAGGACACTCCTAAATTTATTTTGAATATAAATTATTATTGTTCTTTGTGTAGGGTAATGGAGATGCTATTGATTTAAAAAATTAAATTTGTGATAACTAAAGTAACTATGTCCTGTTAAGGAATCTGTCCCATATTGCATTTGAGAAGTTTGTGGGAAGATAAAAGACAAAGCCATTGTGGGTGATGCGGCGAGAAAACCGAGTGGCCATTATTAAAAAGTATTAACGGTTGAGTAACGCATTTTTGTCTTTTCTTTTCAGGATCATACCACTGTTCCAATGGACAGTGTGTCAATGCAGAGTTTCGTTGTGACAACCAAAATGACTGTGGTGATTGGTCAGATGAATTAGACTGCCCAGCCAGCTGCCATTATTATATGGCTAGCAGCGGCGATGTTGTGGAGAGCCCAAATTATCCCCACAAGTACCAACCCTTGGCAGATTGCAAATGGACCCTTGAGGGTCCTCAGGGTCATAATATATTGTTGCAGGTAAGGTTAATTCATTGTGTACACAAAGAAAATTCGTGACTTGCAATTAAAACATTAAAATCATAAGATTTCTGTCTTCTGGGTTGTTGCACTGTGTAGACTGGTCGATGTTAACATCGTGGTCGATGTTAACATCGACCAGTCTACACAGTGCAACAACCCAGAAGACAGAAATCTTCATACTCACCGCTGTGAAAACCTCAAATCATAGATTATAAAAATATATATTTCCTGTACATTGTGGGGTAAGAATTAGAATGTCTCTCTACAGAAATTTATCTGCTTAGAAATTTGAATCATAAATGCAAGATTCTTGCTGTTTACTATTTCGACATGATTTCTAGTTCCCACCTGAAGTGTCGTTGTTGTGCGTGTCTTGCATATTTTATTCTTAAACAGTTTCAGGAATTTGAAACAGAGCAGTCATTTGATACAGTTCAGATTCTGGTGGGTGGACGTACTGAAGACAAGGCAGTTAATTTGGCAACACTGTCAGGAAAACAGGATTTGAGCAGTAAGCTGTTTGTTTCAGCCTCAAACTTCATGATCGTCAAATTCAGCACTGATGCGTCTGTAGAAAGGAAAGGATTCAGGTTAGCACAGCATCAGTCTTTAAGATACTACAGTTACTTGTTTACCCTCATGAATAAATTACTTGCATTTCAGACTGTCAATGAGAAGTCTGAAAAATTGTGTATATAAAAGAATTGTCTTATTTTTTAATATCTTTTGCTACAAGAACATTTTTTCAAAGGGCCTTTTATTGCATCTCCACATGCAACTATTGATGCTACAAATGATAATATCAACAAAAATCCTGTTTTTGTGTTGTAAATAAAAGAACAGTCATATTAAGTCTGTTAGTTGCACATTCTGTATCTTTATGATATTTGGTATTACAATTAGGAATTTGTTAAACCTCAAACTCTCTCTTGTGCTTTTTCACATTCTCTTCCTTATACTTTGCAGCATGTCTTGGCATCATGCCAGGATAGTACGTTGCACTAGGCCACAAGCACTTTGATATCCTATGCAATCTGTTATTCATTAATCATTATATAATTTGACACTATATAGTCTGAGCCACAGACAGTGTTGTTAAATAAACCACAAATAAAATATTGACTGCAAACTTTTTAAATTCTATTATCAAGACCAGAATTATGGGTTGTAAATTCCAGAATGCCATGCAGCTGTTCAGACTGTCTTGTAAGTGCATAAAGGCATATTTCAGCTGAAAGAAAATTGTTACTGAATTACCCACTGTTTGCATGTAGGAACATATTGTGATAACATATCTAAAGGATCTGTGTTGTGAACGTATGAACTGGACTGCAGTGGCTTAGGTCATGGTACAGTAGCTCTGGGCTTGTCCTAACAGTTGAATTACCACAAGTTGAGGTTGACTTGATACAATGGAATAAGTTCAATATTTGTGCTGCTTGTTTCCTCTGCTGTCATGGCCGATGTTAGTATTGGTATGGAAATGGAACCAGAAGTAAATATTCATTATGAAACGTTTCTCTACTTTGTATTACAATTTTACAAATTAACCTACAGGGCTTCCTGGAAGACAGAACCCCAGATTTGTGGAGGTATACTTCGAGCCACCCCACAGCCCCAAACTTTGACATCACCTGGTTATCCTCAAGATTATCCTGGTGGATTAGAGTGCTTGTACATCATCGGAGCTCAAGTTGGACGCATTATTACTCTAGAAATAGAAGACTTGGATTTGGAGACAAATCGAGATTATATCCTCATTCGAAATGGTGATAATCCAAAGAGTCAGCCAGTTGCTCGCCTAACTGGAAGAGCAGAGGACAATCCACATCTTATAATGTCCACTGGAAGTCAATTGTACTTGTATTTTAAAACTAGTCTGGGTGATTCTCGTCGTGGATTCAGAATCAAGTACTTGCAAGGTTTGTACTTGTGTTACATATGTAGTTTTAAATCTCTTCGGAATTCCGACATCACATTTGCTAGCCTTAGATAATACCGAAATAGTATGCAGGATTTGAGGCTTTAACGGTGTTGTGAACATCGACGGTAATCTGTGTTGTGTCGTATTTATAAACGTACATGGGTAAATAAATTCATTCTATATTTTATAATGTTTATTTAGATTAAAACTGCAGTATATATGGTTTATTTCTTGATCCAATGCATTTTGATGTAACTGTTCCTTTAAAACAAGCCTTTAATAATTTTAGTCATTTCAATCTGTGTTCAGGATGTAAGGCAACTATAACGTCAATGAATGGCACCTTCAATTCGCCAGCTTTTGGCCTAAGTGATTATCCCAGTAACCAAGAGTGTCTCTACAAGATCAAGAAACCTGGAGGTGGGGCACTGTCTCTCAAATTTGAAGATTTTGATGTGCATCAATCTGATTTTGTGCAGGTAAGATGTGAAAATTGATACTTAACTTTTAATAGACTACAAGACTGGATGATTAAAATTAAGATTTATGCTTCTTAGGTTTATGACGGAGCAACTACTAGTGGATTGCGTCTACACTCCAATAATGGCTTTACATCAAATGCAGTTCCACGAATCACACTCACTGCTTCTAGTGGAGAAATGTTGATCAGATTCGTTACAGATGCTCTGCATAATAACAGAGGCTGGAAAGCTACTTTCTCTGCAGGTAGGAACATATAATAATGACGTCTGTACAGCAAAGTCTCATTGTGAGTCGTGAAAATTGTAACTTTGTATATGTTTAATTGCATATATTTTACACTGAGAGCACAAATCATGAATGCAGAAGAAGAAAACACGTACAATAAATGAGGCTTGATTTTTTATGATTAAAGGAGCAAAGTGTTAGAATCTGTATGTTTGTACATGAGTTTTTGATGTATGGTAAAATATTTCAGACTGCCCGCCATTACAACCTGGGCTGGGAGCACTTGCATCAAGCCGTGATACAGCGTTCGGTACCGTTGTAACATTTACTTGCCCTGTGGGACAGGAATTTGCCACCGGGCATGCTCGCATCACCACAGAATGTTTGCTTGGAGGCAACTGGTCTGTCGCTTACATCCCACCTTGTCAAGGTAAATGATACAAAGCGTTCTGGGATGATTTATTTGTCTGCTCAAATTATAAAAGACTATATTTCAAAAATATGATACTAACAATCAGGAATATGTTATCAATATTGTTACAAATTTTCATTTTATTATAAATTATTTTCTGTGTTTACAGAGGTGTACTGTGGACCTGTACCACAAATTGACAATGGATTCTCTATCGGCTCAAATAATGTTACATACCGCGGCCAAGCTATGTACCAG